>JASPKZ010001213.1:0-410000 GCA_030220185.1 Diploptera punctata | reverse complement strand
GATTCTAGCAAACGCCATGTTCGATTCGTCGCAATGTGAACCGTACAATTTAATTAATCCTTAAATTTTTATAACATAAACACAAGATCACAACATAGCCTACTGTTTAATATACCGCAACATAGGACATCACATGACATATACTATCTTCACTTTTCGCAACTGGAATTCCCTATCACAAAAAATAAGGGACTGCCGGACATTGGCATCTTTTAAAAGAAATCTAAATTTATATTTGCTCTAACCCCGACATCATCATTACCCAGTGTAAGGTAGCCTACATATGTTAATTGGTCTTTCTCGTATAATTTATCATATTTATACTATAATAATAATGATAATAATAATACTAATAATAATCATAATAAATATTATTACTAATATTATTATCATAAATATTATTATTATTATTATTATTATCATTATTATCGTATAAAATATTGATTGTACATGAAATTTACATTGCATAATTTAATGTATTTTAGCTCTTTATAATTAGTATAGTGTATATCTATATTTGTCAAATATTTATTTGTATTTGTGCTGACTGAGTGGGAGAAAAGGCCTTACGGCCTTAACTCTGCCAGAATAAATAAAACATTATTATTATTATTATTATTATTATTATTATTATTATTATTATTATTATTATTATTATTATGTCCACCACTGTGGTCACGCAGCGGGCCCGGATCGATCCCCGGACGTGGCAGTTTTTCCGGGTGAGGTTTTTATCGGGGTTTTTCCTCACCTGTAAGAGAAATGTCAGGAAAACTTTAAGGCCGAAAAGGTCCCCGAAATCATATGGTCATCATTATCATCACCATCCTTCTCATTATCATCATCATCCTTCACCGGTGTGGAAAGCAACGGGAAGCTACCACACCTACAATTCTCTAGTAAAGCTGCAAGCATAGCATGAAAATGCTATGATTGCAATGAAGGACCTGCCTTCGGGGAGAATTACTATGGATTATAATAATATTATATTATCTAAGATACATTAGTTTAATTGATTTATTATTTTAATAACACAATACAAAAATATGTCAGTAGATATTATTTAATCGTTGTCAAATTGTACAACAATATGTAAATAGGTAATAATTATGGTTAGGTATGGTTCTTTTCTACTGCAGCCCGACACTTTGAAATAAGCTGGCTTCAGATAACGCGTTCCTTCAATTTAACAATATCTATATATATATTATTCCGTAAACCACCAAAACTGGACCAAAAATCATAAATTCGACTAGATGAAAATTTCACTATTTTGACACATTTCCTGCGCATTGAATTTTTTTAATTTGGATATAATAGTGGAGCCACTAACCCCACTACTTGATATAGTTAGTCGAATGTTCAATGTTTTTTAAAATGTGAAGTTGGCTTCCAGCTATCAATGTTAATAATAATTGTGTATTCTCAAGGTGCTCCATTAGTAAAATATTATTTGCGCAAAACGTTCCGGAAAACTTTACAAAAAATTGTATGAGGGGAATTTATTCAAAGTATGCCTTGTATGATACGGTATCGTCTTCTTGTGAATTTTAACGACCTTCCCAATTTTTATATTTTATTTTTCCTTAGACAACAAAATCCTCATCACATTTTATATTTTACCAACTCAGAATTTAAAAAAAAAATAAAGGAAATCCTTATTGCGTTTTGCATTTTTCACTCTGTAACTGAATACATTCTTTCTTTGTTATATATATATATATATATATATATATATTTAACAGACCATATAGAAATGTTACGTGAACACCATACCATCGTCTGACCAATTCGTGGTTGCTACAGCTTTACAAAAGTTTGCTTCCAGAGATTTGAAATCATACTTTGAGACCCAAAGTACATAAAAGAGCTTCTCTAAAACAAATATAATGGTCTCTGTAGAATGACAAAGATTAATTTTCTGTAATGAAGCAGTATTTGAAAGGTTTCTTACTAAATATTTTTTCCGCAAACAAAGGAAGTAATGTAATATAGTTGGATGAAGAATATAAAACCTCAAATTAATGAAGAGTCGAACAAAAAATGTATATATGTATTCTCATAACTTTAGGCGGTGCAGATAATGTTTCTCTCGCTAATTAATTATAGCACATACTGTAATGAAATACGTTCTAATTAGTATGAAAATTAATGTTAAAGTGATATCAGCAATACAAATTTACTTTTTTTGCACGCAGATGATTCCCACGGATTACAAATTTTAATTGTAAAATATTCAAACTCGGGACCAGGGACAGTGATTGTGTGGAATTGAACAGCTGCTCAGAAAAAAGTAGTAGTCCTAATGTTTTCCCAAGTTGAGTTTTGGATGTACAAAACTTTGTTAGTGACCACGTGGGACATGCATACATGTAAAAAAAATTACAATCCTGCTCTAGGCGACTATTCAGTTCTTAGAAGTTATATTATGTACTTGACAATCGAATTAATTTCCAAATTCATTTGAAGTACATTCGTTGAAAATGCATTTAGTTCTTTTAATAACAATTCATCCGTCAAGGATGGAGATCTCGATGCTGTTTGTCGCGAATAGATTACGTGCAATCATGGTTTCTCCTTTTATTTTCGTCTTCATATTCCTCACCCAATACACTTACACTACACAAAGATAATAACACACTAAACTATAATAATACACATTTAATTAAATTAAAATAAAACTTACAGTTTTATTTGATTTTCAAATTTATTATGTTATAATTTAGTTGCAGCTGTTTCGGTACATTGTACCTTCTTCAGACATGTTAACAAATTAATGAATTGTGTTATTATAGTACATAAAAACTGTATCTATACAACAATATTTTTTTATCTGCATTATAAATTTAACAGAGGCGATTCATTGAAATCTAGTTGGGAATATAACAGTTTATTACTACTTTTCAATTTATTTATTTCTAAAGTATCTAAAAGGTCCAACTTATTTTCTTTGTCACAAACGTGTAAAATTTTAAAATTTGGATCAAAACAATGATTATATTGGAGTAGGTGGTTAGCATATTTTGAATTATCTAAATTATTATATAATAATACAGATCACCTCCGTAATGCGGTATGCCGACATCGTGTTTAAACAGAAAGTAGATCGCATTAACGCTATCTATCTCCTTTGTAGAACCCGAAGCAACAAATGGCAGGTGACATTGGGATATATACAATTTTTTCCTATCATTATCACTATACCTCTGAATAATTTAGTATAGTAAGTTATATTTCAGTAATTAAAAACTTAATTATCAAGTCAAATTATACACGTTTGTAGATATACCGTTTGAGCGACTATGATCATGGAAAAATATTTAGTTCTTATCATTTAAATATTTTAATTTCCAGTAACATCGTCTCGCACATGCCTTAATTTGGACAATAAAAAACTCAATTTCCGTTTGGTTCGTCTTCCGTGGTAAATGACCGTGGTCCAGGTTTCTTGAAACCAGACGTTTCGACAATTACAGTGGTAAAATACAACAAATCTGAACCACGCCCATTTAGCCCAGAAACGAACCATACAGGAATCAAGACGCCGGCCGTGAAAGGCTACAATTTTATATAAAAACTTATTTTTAATTTTCCAATTTTTTTATATGCCCAAAATTTGATCAAATAATGATTGGGACATTTAATTTTTTTAAGAATTACAAAGTATTCCTCTACCTGTTTTCGACCTTTAGATTTACAATGTATCTTATAAGATATATATTGTTTCATTTATTTGATGTTTTGATTAAAACAATAGAAAAGTCCGTCAAGCAAGAAGTGGGAAAACGAAGCGATTTCATCTGAAATTCAAATGTGTGGTCCGATTTTGTTGATTTATGAAATATATCTTCCTTTGTTAACTCTTAGTTTTGAGAAAATAAATTCCTTATGTCAGCTTATTTAAATATGTCGAACAGCAGTGAAAGCAAACCATGTATAACAGTAAATTATTATAACTATCCGACACAGCGGAACATTGACCTGCTTCGTTTGTGGATGATTTGCGAGCTAATGCCGTGTCATCCCGCGTACACTCGCTTCACGTCACTCTATAGTGTGGGTGTGGAGCAGGTATTTTTCTAAGTAAGCTGGGTAAGTTATTCATTTGTTATTTGTTCCTGATTATACACGGTTAGTGCGTACGTCCGTGCGACGCAGCAACAGTGCTGATATGACTGGAGGTAAACGTTCCGCTGTGTCGTATAATAAAGGGAGAACAAATGTTTACTTACACGCGTTACAGTTTAGGTTGTTATGGTTTATAGATACATCACAGTTAAGTACATCCGTCTTAAAGAAAAATACACATTTTTGTGATTTTCTGACCCAGAATACTGAACACACTATTAAGTTGCCTCTTGCCTTTAAAAAACTACTTCAATATGATTGCCCACCTTCCGTTCATTTAAACGACGTACCAAGATATTAAATATAGTTCAGCGTTGTTGCAAAATCTCATCCTGTATCAGTGTGTTAAATAACTCTCGGAAAAATAAGTTCCCTTATAAAACAGTAAGATATAGAGGAAAAAAGTTAAACCCAAAAAACTCCAATAAATTTCGGTAAGAACAGTAAACTTCCTACTGCTAGCTGAGCTGGTAGCATACCTGCTCCCTGCCTAGTGGATCCGAGTATCATATCCAATGGAGTTACTAACTTACTTACTTACTCACTGGCACTATCGAACCCGTAGGTTCATGGCCGCGCGGTCATAAGCTCTCCATACATCCCTTTCCAGAGCTAATGCTTTCCAATCATTCCCTGTATAATCGACTTCCCTCAAATCATAGTTAATGTTGTTCTCCCACCTCACTCTTGGTCTACCAACTGGGCGTTCTCTAGTGCCCCGCTATTGTATAAAGTCCTAACATTCCATGTTCCTAATGTCTCTGTGTTTGAGCCTTTGGCATGGGTTCCCTGAAGTAGTCCCCGCCCGGAGAACCGAAGAGGGGACTATTTGACCTCCGGAAAATTTTACCCCAGATGAACCCATGTCCGCATTTCTTGACGGTTGTATTTTTACGGTGAAAGATTGTCACTCTTTCGCCCAATGTACTTTTTTCGTCTGGCTTATCACCTTCGACCAGTCCGGCATGGGTACCCCTATCGGCAGCTATGCTACCGCCGGCATAGCTCTCAGGATCGTTTAAGCACGCAAGCCACTCCACCACGACAAGGTAAAGATACCATGGAGGGATCCAATGGAGTTGGAATGTTTATTTTGAAATTCTCTCCAGGCTATGAGAGTTGATGTGTACAATGTTTAATCGATGCACCAGATCCCATGATTAAATTTCAAATATCTTCATAGTACTATTTGACACGGGGTACTATTATACTATTAACACCGATTTTTACGAATAATGGGGACGTTAAGCCTGGCGGTCAGTACGTTTCGACAGCAATAGCGTAATAAACCTGACATCGGGTTTTATATCCTGCACCCTTTTTATCGTATTCTCTCATGAAATACGGTTGTTCTAAACTTAAATAAGCATTCTTACTAGACTCCTCTATTTACACAATACAATGTACATTATTACCCGTTCAAGGAGTAAGCGCAGTTGTTGACGGAGGGCACTGCAGTCGTGTTTATGCAGGAACAGAACACGTGAAACTGCTATCTATGAATGCAAAGGGGAACGGGACGTGGGACGCTGACAGTGAACACTGCCTTAGATGACGTCACGTGTAGCAACAAAGAGAACTTCGCAATTCTTCCGCCTGCAGATATATTTTGAACGACTAATACCTTCACAAAATGATCTGTCGAAATGGTGCATAAGTTAAATTATAGACTACATTAACGCTATCTATACTCACAGTATGGAACGCGAATCACAATTGTGCTGTATCCTCAGAATTATGCAACATGTTGAGTCTTATATTATTATTTATGTTATTATTAATTACGTCTATTTAAATTACGTACTATCAAGTAACAGGGCCCATTTGCCAAGAAAGATCATGTAGACTAATTAATTCTATCTGATAAGCTATGTAATAATTTGCACTATTTAACTAATGCTCCAAATGGGAGTCAATGACCAATCACGAATCAATGATTTTTTATTTACAACCAATCACAGTCGTGTTTCGCCTAGAATTTGCCAACTAAAGTTTATCATAATAAAGAAAGCACCTCCTTTTTAACATTCTGAATAGGTCATACCATTATTTTGCAGTGACTGACTCCCTAAGGAATACGGCCATGATACGGCTACCAGATTGTATATATAGTGCATGAATGTAAACACATAGCGCATGCAGGAGTTAATATAAAAACAATTTTAGCAATTAATTACACCACCAAAAAAGATACCACTGTTTGCACTTTCTTAAATTTATTTTTCCCAGGTAACATTCCAGAAAAATATAATTGTTATATTTACATCATAGGACATCAGAAATTAATTAATATACAGTTCGATGTGTTTCATGTTTTCTTCAATAGAGTGCATTCTTACAATATTGGGTTCCTTTGACAATAAATAATATGATCTGGTTGCAGTGATAAACAAAAGAAGCAATTGAAGCGTACCTATCGTTTCTCATTTGTTTTCAAACATCGCCGTTTACATTAAATATATAAATATTTTAAAATAACTACAATTAAATAATGATTTGTGAGTAAACAGCTTAATTCTATTCGTTAAACAGTCCTAACAAATGTCACTCTTGATTTCCAAATTCTCTAGATAAATTGTGAATCACTCGTGGCATTACTTATGATAAATGGCAGTTTGTCAGTGAGTAATGATAAATATGACACGTTATCAACGAAGAGAAATCTTGATATTTATGGTCTAATCGTAATCCTAATATTTCTGTTTTCAATAAAACTACACAATACAGAAATTAGAGACAAATGTCAAATTCAAGACATAATCAAATTGATTATAGAAAGACGAAAACATTTCAAAGGTCATAGAGAAACAATGGACGATAATAGACTTGCAAAAATAGGGCTAATGAAGATAGACCAATCGACGGGAGGAGAGCAAGAGGACGACCGTAAAATATATGGATAGACAGTGGCTGCATATCTAATACATATTACTCCTAGAAGTGATTTCGGTAATAAACAGGATGAAAATCTTACAAATGAATAATAATAAGAATACGAATATAACTACGTCTACTCACTGAAGTTTTACAGTAATTTAGACGTAAAAATTGACAAGATAGCTTTAATAATTTAAAATTATTAATATACACACCCCTAAGTATGTTACTAGTAGTAGTAGGACTTTCTTACACAAAAAGTAAGATATTTACAATATTATTTACAAATATGGGTCGCACGGGCAGTAAGCCGTACGTGCTGTTGACAGTCCGTTACAATAAAGTAATAATTGGTACTAGTGTAAAGAAAAATAAACAACAAAAACAGCAATAACATTACAATTACATAAAGAAAACAATATTAATATTACAATTAAATAATAACACAATAGCATTATACACTAGAAAAACATTAACATTAAAATTACATAAAGAAAACACATTAATATTACAATTAAATAATAACACAATAGCATTATACACTAATTAATTTATATATAATTGTTAAGAATTAATGGTATTGCATTTTGATAACATATATTTATTCATGAATGAGTGTTGTTCTTATTTTCCGCGTTTTGTCCAGAAATTTACCGAGGTTTATCCAATTTTCTGGATTTACCAATAACTCGTAGCATGCCAATCTTTCCCGATTTGAATTTAGAAATCTTTCCGGTAATAACTGACGTCTCCAATATTCTAAATCATTACATTTTCCTAATATATGTATCTCATCTTCAAAGTTCCCGCACATTGGACATATTCGCATATCGTGATCGTCGCTAATTTTTAGAAATTTCCATGCCCCTAGCCTAAACCAAGCAAGCCCTGATCTCTCCTTAAATCCTAGGTTGAGTATATACGATTCTTTTCCCCAGACGTGTTTAGGTCTCTTTGTAAACACAGTGAGCGTTTTCCTGTACATTCGGCGAAAGTATCTTGTTGGTTTATATCTAAGTACCTCCTCCTTATTTTTCTCCACACGTTCTTGCGATTTTCAGTCCCTTTTTCCCATATCCAGCCCATCCCAATCTTTTGGAGTTCTCTCCTAACCTCGTCTGCCCAAAATTTAACATCTATGTTTTTAATTTGGTGGTCGTAACAAATTGCTCTAAGCATTGTTTGTTCACCTTGGATTACTCGCAACCAGTATTTGAGTACACGAATTTTACAGTTAATGTCGTCCTGGAATGACCCGAATTCATATAAAATTCCACAGTTAGAAACGGCCTAACTAAGTCCTGTAATATACTTTAGAAAATGCGTATATACCTTATTTAGAATTTCCGTTCTTTGGAAACCCCAAATCTCACTACCATAGTGCATGACCATCGCTGCATACATTTTTTCTAATGTGCTGACTGGAATATCAGGCACTCGACCCAGAATACCGAGTACACTGTTAAGTTGTCCCCTCCCTTTAAATAATGCTATATCAATATGTTTTTTCCACTTTCCGTTCATTTTCAACGTCGTATCAAGATATTCAAAATGTTTCACGTTTTGAAGTACTTGATCTCTGTATTTCCATTCCTCTGCTCTACCATAAACCGTCCCATTTTTAAAGGTCATTGTTTTTGTCTTACTAACATTAACAGTCAATCCCCAATTCCTACAGTATATTTCCAGTAGGTCAAGACCTCTTTGCAATCCCTTGATTGTCTTGGAACAGATAAGTAAATCATCTGCATACAAGAGGACTGGGATTCTAACATTTCCTATCTCCGGAGCCTCAATTTCTCCTTCTAGCATTACGTCTACATTATCATCCACGAATAGATTAAATAGCATTGGTGATAAAATGCAACCTTGTCTCACTCCCCGATTGGCTTCACTGCTCTCTGTAATGTGCCCTTGGTCTACTTTTATACAAAATTTAACATATTTATAAATTGACATTAAAGCATGTATCATTTTATGAGACAATCCTTTCCGATTTAATTTTTCCCAAAGTGCGCTTCGGTCCACAGTATCAAATGCCATCTTAAAATCAATGAATGCACAAAATAATTTACCCCCCTTCATTTTCAGATTGTCATCAATTAATGTTCTCAGAACAAATAGGTTGTCCACCGTGGAGTACCCTTCTCTAAAACCTGCCTGATATTTTGAGAGCCTATTGTTCTCTTTAGCCCATTGTCTTATTCGTTCGTAAAGTACTTTACAATATATTTTTCCGAACACTGACAAGAGACAAATTCCCCTGTAACTTTCTGGTATCTGTGCCCCACCTTTCCCTTTGTATAGCGGTTGGATGACACCTGTCGCCCAGGCTTCCGGATAATCTCCTCCATTAAAACGTTTGTTGAACGCAGTTTTCAAAACGTCTAATAATTTATTGGATGATATCATATTTTTCAAGAATTCCCCTGGTATTCCATCAATTCCAGGTGCTTTACCATTCTTTAAACATTTAATGGAAGAAACCACTTCATTTTTCGAAATATCCTGATCCAGTAATTGAATATGAATTGGGTCAGGGATCTCAACTATATTTCCTTGATTATATCTTAACCTCTCATTTCCCAGCACCCTATCAAAGTAACTTCTCCATTCCCCGGGCGTTATTCTTGTCCGATTTATGGACTTTACTTTGAGTTCCCTTAACGCTTTCCATATGTCCGCAATGTTCCCATTTTCAGTCGCGACTCTCATTTCTTCGGATTTCTTATTTTGCCATGCTAGTTTTGTTTCTGCCAATAATTCTTCATATTCCTTTCTCTCTTTCTCTTGCGCATAATTTTTTCTGCTTTCGTCTGTGCTTTCTTTTCTAAACTTTAAAAGACTACGTTCGACAAATTTCTTCTTCTTTCTACATGCATTATTGTACCACCCTTTGTCCTTCTGGTTCATTGCGTATTTAACCTTGAATTTTTCCCCTGCTTTTTGAAAACATTCTGTCAAAGTTTTAATAACTTCCTCCCCGCTAAGATCATTTAATTGCAGATCCTGTATTAGCGTTTCCAAACTCCTGATAAATTCTTCTCTCAGATCCTCGATCCACCTGAAACGTGTAATTGGCCGCAATATTGTTGCCACCTCATCATTAACTGTCTCACTAATACCTTTCATATTTAAAATAAGTTTGTTTGGGAAGTGGTGTGATTCGATTCTGGAAACTATACAGAAATTACTTAGGACTGGAATCATGTCTTGTGTGCATATTGAATAATCGATTACGCTACTTCCATTCTTATTAATAAATGTCAGTTCTCCATTTTTATCTTCCCCATGTTTCCCATTCAGAATTTCAAGTTCAAATGCATCGCAAAAAGCTAACAATTGGTTTCCTTCTGAATTTAAAATCTTATCTTTGCTTTTCCTACCCTCACCTCGTGTTTCATTATCATCCGATTTTATAGTGATATTTTCCTCCCCAATCCTACAGTTAAAGTCCCCTAAAATTATTATTCCCGCTTCCGGAAACCTATCTTTTATTTCTGCCAACGAGTCAGACAATTCAACGAAAAAATTTGGATTGGCATACCTGGAATTTAGTGGTTGGCGGTAAATAGACAACAAACACATTTCTGCTCTTACTGTATGGTAATATATACAAATTGCCTCTTTTAAAGTAATATTTACCTTTTTACTGTATGGGTCTAAGTTAGCTTTATATAAAATGGCAACACCGCCTGGATATCTACCTCTCTTTCCTCTCTTTTGATTACCCTTAAAATAACCTTTCATATTACATAGATTTACGCAGTCATTAGCTTTTAACCATGTTTCTCCTAGAGCTAATATATCAAAAGTCTCAATAAACTCTACACATCTGTCCACTGAAAGTTTTTGTTTTAACCCTTCGATATTCCATGAACCGACTGTCAACAAACCCTATTGTGTTCCCTTATCATTAGCTTTACCTGTATTTTTCGAACTGCCCCCTCTCAATAGTTCCTTTTCTGCGGGTAAATTCAGAAGTCTTAGTGATTTTCTTGTTGGAGTTCTTGTGTCCGCCGGTCGTTCACCTCTTAGAGGTGGGGTATGATTTTTGCGTTCGGCCGTTTTTTGCTGTATGTTTATTGGATTCCTGGGAGTTAGTATCGTAGTGCTCCCTCTCTCTTTCTCTCGTGTAGAATTTTCTCCCTCCTCTGCTGTAAGGAGACCACCTGCTGTTGAAGCGTCCCCTGTAGGTTTTGGGGACTCGCTGTCAATGATCTCTTCAAATTCATTTTCAGAGTTGTCCATATTTTGTAGTTGTTCCCTGCTCCAGATTCGTCCATTTATAATCAATTTATTAAATTGCATGATTGCATGGCAGCCCTGCCTCCTCGCCTCGAGCATGTGTCGCTTAAGAAAGTCCCTTTCGCGGCGCACCTTCTCACTAAAGTCTTCGGCAATATTGATGCCGGTCCCTTTAAGATATTTACTGTCTCTAAGGATCCAACATTTTATTTTGTAGTGTGATAATTTGCATACAATCGGTCTTTCCACTATTCCAACGACCTACTCTGTGCGCTCTTTCAATATCACTGTCCACCAAATCAACCCGATTTGCGCCACTACTATTTTAACTATATGTTCAGTTTCCTCCCAGCTCTCTCTGCCTTCTTCTTGCACACCATATATCACAATATTATTACGGCGACTCTGGGTTTCGAGATAGTCTAATTTAGATTCCAGCCATTTCAATCTGTCCTCCATCCGATGCATGTTCGTCTCAATATCACGAATTTTTTCACCCACGTTGCACTTTTCAAACCCCTCTTTCACTTCAGTTGACAATGTTTCAATCAGCATTCTAACTTCTTCCATAATGCTTTGTCCCCTGCACACTTCAACCACTCTAACAAAAACACGTCCGCTCTTCTCGACGGCTAGCACAATATCAGTGTTGATAGTCTTGCCGCAAACATGCCCTTGAAAGTAGCAGAACCATACTGGAAACGAGTTTCTTTTTTTTTACGCAAACATATTAAGTTTCTTGAAAATTACTGCACACGTGTTTCCTCGCCTCTTTTGACTTAAAATTAATTAACGATTATTTCCATGTCAGTGTCAGTATAAAGAGGAAGAATTTATCATTCCATTCCGATTGAAGTTCATATAACAATCGATAAAATCAGTTTTTTTACATGTCATAGATACTCTTTTTTTTTCGATTCTTATGGCAGAACCTCGATTGTGATTTATATTGGCAAAAATTACGAGATGCATGTGTAGCTCTGGGCCAAGAATCGCATGTTTATTATTTAATTTTGATGAACACTTTATATTTATTTTTGTTTTATATAATCGAATTTTTAAATTCTGAAATGACAACAAGAAACTGACGTTTGAGGATAAAATAAATGTAACAAGAAGCTATTCAATTTTTAAAATTTTCATATGGAGTGGATTTAGATTTATTAACGTTTGAAAATTTATTCGGGCTATATTTATGCGTTCAATAAATCATTTTTGTTCCATTTCAGGCGTGAAGAGGATAACACAATACTTCAGGCCTATATCAGGTTGTGTGCACTGTACAAGCGTTATCAAGTGTCATTTTGTTGCCTTTATTGTTTATAGATGCGCACAGTGAATCGTTTGTCTTATCATGAATTAAAATGCCGGAATCTCAGCCGTCGAAGTATTTCAATTAAACCAGCTTACGAATAATTATAGAAGAGTATTTTTACTTTCAAGTTTTTCTTTCTTTCTTTATAAATGTGCAAATAGAGTGCTGTTTATTACGCTTCAATGTTTAAGTAAGTTTCTGAAGTGATAATCGGGACCGCCGGCCGATGTGCGGCGCGAGAAATGTTAGTCGCTTGACGAGGTGCATCCTAGCATTATGCTACGAACACAGACAATGTTTTCCTTCTCATTTTGCAGGCTTTGGAAAGTCTGTAACGTTGTAAAAAATATTATCAAATACGCGGACATAACTCAAAATATTAAATATAAGGTTAGGGTGATTTTTGTTAGGTTAAACTTGGTTCTTGTTAGCTTTTTAGGTTTAGTAGCCATAAATATAAGGTTAGAATGAGTTATTTGTGTTAGGTTTTTATGTATAAGGCCGACAAATATAAATCCTTAAACACGTTTCTCCTTTTGCCAAAAACAAACCTCTCCAGGATGTGCACGACGATAAGAGTGAAATAAAATAGTGCTAGGATAATCTATTGATATTTTTTCGAATTAAAGTAAATATCCATCCATCCATAGTAATTCTGCTGGAAGGCAGATCCTTCACTGCAATCGTAGCATTTTCATGCTATGCTTGCAGCTATACTAGGGAATTGAAGGTGAGGTAGCTTCCCGTTGCTTTCCACACCAGTGAAGGATGATGATGATGATGATAATAAGGATGATCATGATGAAGATGGCCATATGATTTCGGGGACCGTTTGGGCCTTAAAGTTTTCCTGACAGTTGTCTTACAGGTCAGGAAAAACCCCAATAAAAACCTCACCCAGAAAAACTGCCCCGACCGGGGATCGAACCCGGGCCCACTGCGTGACAAGGCAGCACGCTAGAAGTAAATATATTAATTTTAATTTTATTTTACTGGCCTATTTGACCCTACGTGCTTATTCATTTTCCACGAATAAACAAACACTGGAATGTATACACAAATACATAGGTATCGTATTTAGAGATCCACCCTCATACATATAAAGGTATAAAACATGCCACCCACGAACCTACGCACACGCATACAGTAAATGTGCTAGAAGTCTATTTAACTTAGAAACATATTACATAATATGTGAAACCACTAAAGAAATTAAAAAGCAACAGGGATAGGAGGAATACCAGTTGAATTGTTGGAACATGGACCTGAAAAGTTATATGAACAACTAAGAGATATATTTGAGAAATGTTTAAATGGCGAGGATGTACCAGAAGGTTTGAAAATAGGATACATTTCCAGAATACACAAAAAAGGAAAAAAAAGATGATTATCAACATTATAGAGGTATTACAATAAATAGCAGAATAAGCAGATTATATGGTAAATAATTAAATATTTCCTGGAAATACAATACAAAGATCTAGAAGCAGAAGAACAAGTAGGCTTCAGAGCAGGTAGATCAACTATTGGCCTTATATTTTGTTTGAAGCAAATGATAGAGAAGAAAAAATAGAACACAACTCCTCCGTTTGGTGTTCGTAGACATTGAAAAATCTTATGATAGCGTCCCATTATCACAATTATGGATAACTTTCAAATTAAGCAAAATTATTTTGATAAACGCTATTCACAATATTTATAAGTAACTGACATGTGAAAGTCAAAATAGGAAAATATTTGTCAAAACGATTTGAAATCAACAAGGGATTACGCCAGGGATGCAGCATATCCGCCACATTATATGAAATTTACACAGAAAAAGCTATAGAAATTTGGAAAAACAAATGTAAAACTGTGGGAACTCCAATAGATGAGCAATCAACAATATATTCCCTCCAATTTGCGGATGATTAACTTATTCCGGCACAAGAGCATGAAGACATTGAATATATTCCATGAAAATTGATTCAAGAATATAATAAATGGGGACTAAAGGTGAATATGAAAAAAAACCAAGTATATGACCATAGGAGACATTAATCAAGATTTTATACGCGAAGATGAAAGGGGGGTAATTAAACGCATAGAAGAATACAAATATTTGGGAGTAAACATTACTGAAGATGGGAAGCAGGAAAAATAAATTATATCAAAGATAATCTCAGGAAAATGTGTAATATCTGTCCTGAATAGAATATGATGGGATAAACATATCAAAAGAGAAGCTAAAGTTTAAAATGTTATAACAATAGTTAGAAGTATTATGACTTATGTTTCAGAGGTTTTGACTAAAATTTTCAGATGAAAAGAAAATTAATGGTAGCAGGAATTGACTATTGGAGAAGATTTGCTATGATATCAAGGAGAGAGAAAATTAGAAATGAAGTTATAAAAGGGAACATTAACGTACAAAACTCAATTTTTGAATTTATCATAAGTAATGCCACGAGTGATTTCCAAATTATCGATAAATTCACGACTCACGAAGTGAGGAGTGAATTTATCTAGAGAATTTGGAAATCAAGAGTGGCATTTGTTAGGACTATTTAACGAATAAAATTAAGCTGTTTACTCACAAATCATTATTTAACTGTAGTTATTTCAAAATATTTATATATTTAATGCAAACGGCGATGTTTGAAAACAAATGAGAAACGATAGGTACGCTTCTACTGCTTCTTTTGTTTATCACTGCAACCAGATCATACTATTTATTGCCAAAGGAACGCAATATTGTAAGAATGCTCTCTAGTGGAGAAAAAATGAAACATCAATCTGTATATTAATTCATTTCTGATGTCGTATGATTGTAAATATTACAATTATATTTTTCTGGATTATTACCTGGGAAAAAATACATTTAAGAAAGTCAAACAGTGGTTTCTTTTTTTGGTGGTATAATAAATTGCTACAAATGTTGACATGTATGCACTATATATACAATCTGGTAGCCGTATTTCTTATAGGCTCAGTCACTGCAAAATAACGGTCAGACCTGTTCAGAATATTAAAAAGGAGGAGCTTTGTTTAATATATGGTAATTATAACACTGATAATTATTTCGTGAAACACGACTCTGATTGGTTGTAAAACAGAAATCATTGAAACGTGATTGGTCATTGACTCCCATTTGGGGCATGAGTTAAATAGTCCAAGAAAAGTAACTAAAATGGTAGGACATATTAGGCGAATGGAGGATGAAAGATTACCAAAAGAGAATAATGGAATGGACACCATCAGAAACGAGAAAGAAAGGACGACCAAATCTCATGTGGACCTAGGGGATTAGAGAAACTTTGAAGTGCTGGGAAATCGAGGAAGAAATGTATTATGATAGAGACGAATGGAGGAAAATTATACAGCGAAATTGAAGACAAACCATTGGTACCGGAAAAATGTATAAACATTGTTAAAACCGGAAATATATATATATGGTATGATAAGAAAAATAAATGCCTGGACGGGATTCGAACCCGGATCTCTGAGTCTGTACCTCAGTGTGATATCCATTACACCACCAGGCGAATCCAATTCAAGCATTCATTTCTCTTATATATGTATTATATTCTCCATTATTACTAGATGTCGCGAGAACTCAGTCTTCACTGCCATCTAGTAGCTGACTATAACAAGAAAGCAAATTAAAGAGAACATTTTTTACTTTATAGCAGTGACGCTTTATATATATACATGGATAAAGCATCACTGCTATAAAGTAAAAATATTATATTTAATTTGCTTATTTGTTATAGTAGCTACCAGGTGGCAGTGAAGCCCGAGTTCTCGCTACATCTCGTAATATCAGAGGATATATATTTAATTAGTGTATAATGCTATTGTGTTATTATATAATTTTGATATTATTGTGTTTTCTTTATGTAATTGTAATGTTAATGTTTTTTTAGTGTATAATGCTATTGTGCTATTATTTAATTGTAATATTATTGTTTTCTTTATATAATTGTAATGTTAATGTTTTTTAGTGTATAATGCTATTGTAATGTTAATGTTTTTTTAGTGTATAATGCTATTGTGCTATTATTTAATTGTAATATTATTGTTTTCTTTATATAATTGTAATGTTAATGTTTTTTAGTGTATAATGCTATTGTGTTATTATTTAATTGTAATATTATTATTGTGTTTTCTTTATGTAATTGTAATGTTAATGTTTTTTAGTATATAATGCTATTGTGTTTTTATTTAATTGTAATATTATTATTATTTATTATTGTGTTTTCTTTATGTAATTGTAATGTAATTGTAATGTTAATGTTTTTTAGTGTATAATGCTATTGTGTTTTTATTTATTATTGTGTTTTCTTTATGTAATTGTAATATTAATGCTTTTTTTGTTGTTTATTTTTCTTTACACTAGTACCAATTATTACTTTATTGTAACGGACTGTCAACAGCACGTACGGCTTACTGCCCGTGCGACACATATTTGTAAATAATATTGTAAATATCTTACTTTTTGTCTAATAAAGTCCTACTACTATATATATATATATATATATATACTTGGAACAAAAAAGTGTTAATTAGGGGTGGGTAAATAAAAAAGGTGATGGTGAGGAATTTATAGGATTTATTACAAAGTAATCCTCGTAATGTGGGAATTTTATGCTCGCGGTCTAGTCAGGTTGTTGGTTCGTTGAGCGATGAGGGAATAACAAAGGAACTGTACGGGTAGCGATAGTATTTTCCATAATTGTAGTTTATAAATCACTCGATTTATTTAAATAGTATTGACTATACTTCTATTCAATACAATGAAAAACATTTGATGATACGTTGTGTTTAGCAATCTGATTTTTCATTAGAATACTGAAGAATTATTATTATTGAAATAGTAATATAAAAGTTATGGATAAATATGCGCAATGTAATTTAATCTATGATCTCCCCTTAGATATCTGGGAGACTTCTCGCAATTCAAATGAAACTTTTTGATGTTCTCCCTTGCCTAGTTGGGAGGCTTCTGTTACTGTACGCGTCTCAATTTGATATATCTTGAATACCTCAGTATTCTTCCGATCATCAGATCGCTAAAGGAGAAGGGATACACTTTTTTCTTATTGGTTTAAATATATGTACACATATATTACAGATATATAAAAGGTGTGGCTTTTCGAGCTACTTATCTACAATGTTACCAAGTTGTTTCTACGAGTAGTTGGGTATTTGGGTTTTGTATTAAGGGCCTAACAGCTCTTTTAAAAACCGTTACTTTAAATTAATTTTCATGTGTAGTTCCCAGTAATCTTTTAACTGATATGAATCTAAATTTTCTATTTGAAATTTCATAATGACATTACCTTGTATACGATGTTATACTATTCATTCATAAATATTATTTTGACTGACATTTTAGTCTGTTTTCAAATGGACGTCCTGACACATTTCCAATAACAAAAGGTTTGGTATCTATTGTAGTCAGGTACCTGGGTCTACTTTGTCTTCTACACTTTCTTGCTTCAACTACATTAGAATAATCCAAATTTAACAAAAGGATTTTTCTTAATAATTTATAATCAGAGGAAATCAACTTTTATATAATTAATAGAATCAATTCATTAATATGATCATTGAATTTCTAATAAAATTCTGATTAATTAAAGTCCAAACTCGTTATGTTTCTCTATATTACATGTTTATCTCAAATTACTGGCCTATATTTAAATAATTCAGCTTTAATGAAATATCTAGTTAATATTTGAAACTATAAAAAACAATATGGAGAGAAATTCAAGTTACAATATATATATATATATATATATATATATATATATATATATATATATATATAAGAAAAATAAATGTTTGTATTAGATTTGTCCAGTGTGTAATGGACAGCACGCTGGAGTACCAATTCAGAGGTCCGCGTTCAAATTCCGTCCAGGTATTTATTTTTCTTATCATGTCATATTAAGCTTGCATTGCTCAATATCAAAATTTAATTTTAACATCGATGAAGCGTCGCTGCTATACAGTAAAAATATTCCCTTTAATTTGCTTACTTGTTATAGTAGCTACCAGGATTGCAGTGAAGACCGAGTTCTCGCTACATGTCGTAATAATATATATATATATATATATATAAGAAAAATAAATGTTTGTATTATATATACCCGGTGGTGTAATGGATAGCACGCTGGGGTACCAATCCAAAGGTCCTGGTTCAAATCCCGTCCAGACATTTATATATATTACAC
This sequence comes from Diploptera punctata, assembly GCA_030220185.1. Classification (NCBI taxonomy): domain Eukaryota; kingdom Metazoa; phylum Arthropoda; class Insecta; order Blattodea; family Blaberidae; genus Diploptera; species Diploptera punctata. Next base: position 391,214 of record JASPKZ010001213.1, on the reverse strand, counting down.
AATAAAATTGAAGGTCGGAAACAAATACCATAATGAAGTTCTCTTCATTAAAAACTGGAGATGGAACAATTCCTTCGTAAACACGATATCAGAGTATGGTTGATACGACCATTGTATATGACGTCAGAGGGACGGCGGAAGAATATGTTTCTGTACTATCTAGTTACAGCAACAATTTAGAATAATCCCTTTATATTAGTTATATTTCACTCCAAATGTTCCCAACACTCAGTGTAAAACTTTTGTATTCAAAGGAAGTATACTTTGTAAGTCTGAATCCTGCTCTTGTTCACGTATGACCGCTGTTCATAGTGACCTCTACTGTACGGTTGAAACACAGTCAACTTGGCGTCATTGGAATGTGAGGTTTCATCTCTATTAATAATATATATTCCTTTACTGATCTCCAATTTTGCTATTCCTCAATTTCTTAACTGTGTCCAAAAAATTATTTACGTTCACTTCGCGCTCTAACCCTCGTAAAAGATGGCAACTCTGCGACCTGAGAAATCTCCCCAGCAGCAAATATAATCTAAGTTGCTCTGTCTCTATACAAATGCTATAATATGTTTTACTATTTTCCTGTTCAATACATTGGAGGGCATATCTGTGAAACCAGCAAACACCAGGTATGTTTTTTCCCATGTCTGCACCACGTGACATATATGGAGTGACGAAGGGTAACGTCACATTTGGGTAGGTTGAGGCATCTCTAGCCCTGGTCACACATGGAATATATAATAAAATATATCGGGGCTCTCTTAGACGTGTTTTCTCGGCCGCACATGGACGAACCCCATGATAAATGCAGTTTAGATAGAATAAGAGTATCCAAACCTAGCGAGTTTTATAATTGCAAATCAGTGATGAATTTCACATGATTATACTTCACATTTCGCTTTTTTTATACGTGAACACGCGACGGCTATAGTAGCAGCAGTATTCATGCATAATAAATATAATGGAAAACAAACAAATATTCCCCCTGTAATTTTACCAACTCTATTATACAATGAATGATAATGTTTTGGGGATTCTATGCCAAGAATCCACCTATATAAATTGAAATAAAAAACGATAAACGCATGAATTATCGGTACAGTATGTGAAAATGCCGAGGGAAACACATGTGCTACTTTTTCTAAAAAAAAAAGCGAGAAATGCCTTAAAATTGAATGAGCAGTTAAAAAGTAATTTTTACCTAAATTCAATATATTTACAGTAGAAAACATGCATTACACCGTTCTGCATGAATTATGGTTTTTTAAATAATTGACCGTTTCTGAATCACAATTTCACACTGATCGTAAAAATGCAATCTGTTTTTTCGTACCACGTCAGAATGTTTTACAATTCAAAGTTTTATGTTATTAATATTTTTTCGTAATGTACGTACTGTAGTATTATTATAGTGTGCTTATCGTTTGTTAGAAAGGCCCAACAGTTTATAATTTCAACTTTATTATTTAAAATGTGAAATAATATAACTATTATTATGTTTATATTTTAAATTATGTTTATACTTTAAATATTTTGGCATTAAGGTGGGTGACAAGAATAAATCGTGGAACCCTCACAAAGTGTGTCGTAGTTGTATTGCTGAGTTGAGGAGTTGGAAAAATGAAATAAAAAAATTCATTGCCCTTTGGCATCCCTATGATTTGGAGAGAACCTACAAATCATGGAGTTGATTTGTATTTTTGCACAGTTAAGGTAGCAGGATATAATGCTGAAAACAAGAAAGATATTGTATACCCTAACATTCCCTCTGCAATTCGGCCCGTACCTCATGGACATATTCCGGTTCCCTTACACCCTGAATCAGAAACATTACCGTCTGCATCCACTAGCACTGAAACTCAATCTTCAGTGGATGATGAACTATATAATTCTGATCATGATAGATGTTTTAATCAAAGTGAGCTTAATAATTCAGCGAGGGATTTAAAATTGCCTAAAGATTCAGCAGACCTGTTGGGCTCTAGGTTAGAAGGAAAAAAAAGAGTATTGGCTGAGGGTAGATATTTTTCATGGTACAGGCATCGTGACAAGGAATTTTCCCATTTTTGCTGAAGAAGAAAATTTAGTGTATTGCCAACACATCCCTGCTGTCTTAAAATTATATACCGGTAACATAAACTGTAATTCCAAAGAGTGGAAGTTCTTCGTAGATTCTTCTCAAAGAAGTCTTAAAGGTGTTTTGCTTCATAATGGAAACATTCTTCCTTTCATTCATGTGGCCCACTCTTTTGTTTTGAAGCAGACATAAGAAAATGTAAAGTTTTTGTTACACAAACTGCAGTACGAAAACCATCTACGGGTATTTTGTGGAAATTTCAAGATTATTGGATTATTACTTGATCAGCAAGCTGGTTTCACAAAATACCCTTCTTACTTATGTAAATAGGATAGCAGAGCTAGGTCAGAACACTGCAAAAGGGAACAGTGGCCACGTAGGATTAATATAATACCGGGGAAAAAAATATAAGACGTGAACCTCTTATTGATCCCTCAAAAGAATGTTTGCCACATCTCCATGTAAAATTAGGTTTAATGAAACAATTTGTGGAAACTCTAGATAAATACAGAGAGTGTTTTAAATACCTTCGTGCTACATTTCCTTCATTATCCTATGAAAAAATTAAAGCTGGTGTATTCGTTGGCCCACAAATTCGAAAATTGATGATGGACAGTCAGTTCGAGAATACTACCACTCGAGAAGTGAAGTATGCCTTGAATGTTTTCAGAATGTTGTTTTTAATTTCCTTGGAAATAAAAAAATACCCAAATTATGTTTACGTAGTGAAGGTGATGCTACAAAATTTCAAACACATAGGTTGCAACACGAGTGCCAAAGTACATTTCCTTCATTCCCTGATAACATTCGAGATTTTAGTGAGGAACAAGGTGAAATATTTCACCCAGGATATAACAAATATAGAAATGAGGTATCAAGGGAAGTGGAGTATTAATAAAACGTCTGACTATGCTGGGTGTTAAAAAGGGATTGCTCTGAACAACATGCGAGAAAATTAAAAATGCCATATTGAGTTAAAGTAATGAATGTGTTTATAATTATTATTTATTATTGTTAAGTAATGATTAATTGTGGCAAATAACAAATTGCGGCCTAGTTCTTCAGAAAAAATTCTTGTTGAAAGTAATTTTAATACGTTTCACAAAGCTACAATTTCATTTCTAGTTATTTATGAATATTTTGAAAACCTGATGTAATGGGAGAAAATGGAGGTAATTTTCGAATTCAGCACACAAAATTCGTTTAGAACCATCTATCAGATCAAAAAACAGCAACAAATAAGTTTTAAAATGCAGAACGGTGTTATCATTGTTCAAACAGAATTGTCAATTTACCATTATAGGGCGCCAGATTATCCAATAAACTGTGTACTAGCCCATTATTTTCTAACAAAAAAAATTAGTTCGTACAGAACATCATATCTTACAAGGACTTAGTGATGAGTGAACAAGTAGGCCTATATAAAAATCGCAATATGTTAGGAAAATTAGTATTATCATGTTTATTAACATGACGTTAGCATCACTTTTCTATTCGGACATTCACAAGCGGACTTTTGAGATAGTAATGCTAATACATTTTAATGTAATTAATTTTAATAAATAAATAACATTTTCTATAGGATTGTAATAAGTCTATGATACAATTAATCATTTATTCATTTTACACAAAGCTTTAATTTTATCAAGAGTTAACTTTTAACGAAATATGCTATAAAACATTACATTTTATAAATCGTAAACAAATCGAAATGATTGTCTTTTGAATACGAAATTACATTTTAAATAAATGGATTTTATAATATTTATGTCAATAAAATAAAAGCCCCAGATTGCATGGGCAAAACTTCCTTGTATTTTTAAATGTGGTTGTATATGTGTAGAAATGAACTCCAAACATTTTGACGTGTAAAATAAAGAGCAATTTCAGTATGTAATTAGTAAATATCTGGGAGCAGTGCTCGCAGATTTGTTGATCGGAGTTTGTGTTAAACACAGATTAAAATCATCATCGGCTTTAAGCTATTTAGCTCTCACGTGATATTAGTTGGCGTCACTCCTGTGAAAGCTTGTGTTCAGTTTTTTTTTGTAAATAGGTGCGCACAGCTGACCTTTGTTCCTTTGTGCGACGCCTGGCTACGCTGCATATAGAATTATGTTACGCTCATATCAAAAGGTGACAGCTGTGATTTTTTACCTTGTATTTTCCGAGATGATCGACAGTGCAGGAGAGAACAGCCTCCCTGCCCACTGGGGTAGTCAGGTTCCCTATGGGCATCCCGAACTCCGGGTCATCCGGTACCAGCCTCGTCGTGCTCCAGGGATCTGAAACTGAATCACATTAATGACTTTAGTAACAAAATATCTTCATCAGGACTCATTCACGCATCTTCATGCATACATTATCATCAACACTGCAAAACGTATTAATGTCTGAACTATCATACATATATTAGTTAAATCAAGGAAATAAAACTTCTGAAATACAAAACACACAAACATTTTTGAACAATCTCTACAAATAATATAATAATAAATGAAAATACAACGTAGTTTTAAATTATAAATAAACCTTTATTAATATTTATACTTGCAAAAGCAAAGCCCGCGTAATTTGATTTGAATATGCATTAGTCGTATAACTGCATAGTATAGTTTTAATAAAGGTAATTTGTTTCCATACATGTCATAATGATAAAATATACGAATAAAAACTATAAAGATAGTCACCTTGTAGGCCAGTCTCTCTCAACTTAAAATGTTTTAACATTTTCTAGGTCTTTCGGGACTAGCCCCATCATCAGCAGAACGAAGTAGAAGGTCTGTATTTGTGGACCCTCGTTGAAGCACTGACTTAGTTGTGATTATTTTGTATAGAGGATTGTGTGAACTGGATATGTTCTCATTCAAATTCAGGTTGTCATCGATTTCCTTAGAATTGCAATTTCCTCCAGCATATTTATCGTCGTTGGTATGTTTTCCTATGTAGGGCGTTATCGATGTTATGCATATGGTGTCCTGCTTGAATTATATGTTTTGCGTAACTTGACTTTCCTCCATCATAAACAAAATCTCTAAAATATTATTTAATTATAACGTTGAAGCCTCTGCGAGTTTTTCGAATGTAGAATTTATTAGAGTCTGTACACGTTACTTTGTATGTATGTGTGTATATATATTTATATATATATATATTTGAAAATATAAAATGGACAGACAAAATAAAACATAAAGATGTGCTAGACAGAGTGGGTGGAGGAATAACAATGCTGGAACTCATATAGAAGAGGAAAATAAATTCGATTGGCCACTGGCTAACACGAAACTGCCTGCTGACAGATGCCCTAGAAGGAATGGTCAACGGAGAGAAAGTTAGAAGCAGAAAAAAAACACCAAGTGATAGACAATATTAAAATTAATGGTTTGTATGTGGATATAAAAAGGAAAGCTCAGTTAAGGACAGAGTGGAGAATGCCGAGATTGCAGCGAAAGACCTGATCTTGGGCAGAACACTATGTATGTATGTATGTATGTATATATTATATATATTACAATATATTCTTTGTATATATTATATAATGTAAATGGAAATATAATGAAAAAGGAGGAAACTTTTGAAGAAGTGGATGATTTCAAATACCTAGGAACAATATTTACTCACTGCCATGCAGTTCAGAAAGAAACTGAACATTGGCTCAATTCTCGAAATACATGCTATTAAGCATTACATGGACTTATGCCACTCTAACGTTTCTAGAAAAACGATAAACTTAATTTTTTAATACTGTTATTTTCCCGTTATATTACTTGGATGCGAAACTAATCCTTATTTTAAGGGAGGACAAACATTAGGAGTATTTTAGAATATTGATCTTAGGATAAATTTTGGACCAGAGAGGGCCGAACAGACTGGTGAATAGGTAAGAGCACATAACTGTGAGCTACGTGATATTTATGGAAAGACAGATATAATAAGAACTGTTAAGCCTCGTAGACTACGATGGGCAGCTCCTGTGGCACGAATGGTATATGAAGGAGGAGTAAACGCTCATTAGTTTGGCCAAGAATGAGGTAGGATAGCAATAACCATTATTTGTGGGAGTTAAATTACACAGGCAATGATTGAAAACCATTGTCTCAGGATAGGGACGCATGGAGAGATTACGTCCGCACGGCAACAAACCTCCGGATTCGGTAGTGTCAGTGAGTTAGTTATATATTATATAAAGAATATTTGCTAATTTTGTGAAATTTAAATATTTTATAGCTAATAATAAAACAGTGCTTTGTTAAAAAAATTATGTAATCAACGCGAAGTCAGTACGTTAAAGTGTTAGCACAAAAAAAAAATGAAAACGCAGCTGCACGACATAGAAATATGAATCGGATATACTACATATCCGGTGTTGAACCTTTAGGGTCAAAATTATATAGTTGATAGAAAACTGTAAATTGAACATTTTTCTATAGGAAACCAGTAATCGGAAATTGATATTTCGGATTCTACCAGATTACTTGAAAACAAAAGTGTTAACAACGTTTTTCAAGGTGCTTGATTAATTTTGATACACATAATCAACTTACAGCCGAAATCATTTTCTGAAACTGGTAACTAACCTGAAAAATATATTTTCTAATCGCTGGATTGGAAGGGGAGATCTGTCCCATAATAACCGTGACCATCTATTCATGCTCCTTCGAAAATTTTTATGGGAGCATATAAAGTCATAGGTGTACGAATTTGAAGAGAAAACGCCTGTTAGAGTTTTTGCTGCCGCATTAATTGTGAAAACGACACCAGGGATTTTGGAAAGAGTGAAACTAAATTCCATGTATTGTTGTAATGCACGCATTGAGAAAGCTGATCGCCTCTTTCAACATATGTATTTTGAGCTCTAAGTAGGGTATGAGTGTCAAAATTTAAACAGACTGCGAAATTATCTTCACACAATTGCTTCTTCAGGATCTCGTAATGTTAAAAAATATTCGTTTTCAACCGTCGCAGTACTTTAAATTGGGCATTTAAAGTCCTATATTATCTTTATAATTTTCACCCTAAAGTTTGGAGACACTTTTTATAAAGCTGTATAGTAGTTAGAACGCGCGCAATCGCACATATGATAGACGTAATAGCAAGAACACACTAGACATAAACAAGAAAACTTGAAAAAAGAACTTACTTACTTACTCACTGGCACTATCGAACCCGTAGGTTCATGGCCGCACGGACATAGGCTCTCCATACATCCCTATCCTGAGCTAATGCTTAAAGTAAAGTGATCCCACTAAAGGCCTCAGGAGGCCCTTGGGGTAGTAGGAGGTTAAGGCTCCCACTTTTTCTTGACAATCGGCACTTGATCTCAGATGGGTTGTCAGCCCTGCGTGACAGCCGCCTTTACCCCAGAACAAGCGTCTGGTACTCATTTCAGTTAGAGGCTGAGTCGACCCCAGGGCCATAGTGCCGCCAGAAGGTTTGGGTCAGTTTAAAAATCCTGACCCCACCGGGGAATCGAACCCTCGACCTTCCGGATTGTAGCGCAGTGCCTTAACCACTACGCTTACGGCGTGAACAATCAACAATATTGCCATTATCCTCTTCAAAACATATCTGCTCTCGAAATAAAATATGACATGACTCTCGACGAGAAACATTCAAAGTTTTTATAGATTACGGATATATTATTCAAATCTGAAGATATTATTCTGGATATATATTAAAAAATATTATCAATACATTCAATTATATTGATTACACTGGGGAACAGTGATTTTGGTGCCTTAATGTTTTCACCTATTTATGGGTATATTTGGGTCACTGATTCCAAAGATGATTTCAGTTTCGTCCTATCAGCTCTAGTTTTTGAGATAGAGTTTGATTCAAATTATATACCAGTTCAAAAATACTGGTCCACATATACAACTATATTACTCGCATACAATTAAATACAAAAGAACAAATACTTTCTTTTTCATGAAACAACTGTATCTATATAACTACCATAATTTATTTACACATTAGTCTCGTTAGAATCATTAATTTTCCTCCATCAGGTCGCAGAATCCCCGTTTCTGTGATTTCCTCCGATGCAATGATCTTGGACATTCTCGGTGGATGCTCCAACAGTAGTCCGCCATCATATGTATATCCCACCGTCCACGATACCTTTCTTCCATTGTACTTAATTCCTGGTGAAAACGCTCACCCTGTTCCTCACTTACATCTCCAAGATTGTCTGGAAATCGATCCAAATGACTGTGTAGGTAGTGTAATTTGATGCTCATGTTACAACCTAGTGCACAAAAAGCAGTGAGCATATTCTCCACTAGTTCATCACTATTAGGAGACTTATAGTTTCCAAGGAAATTCTTCACTACCATACAGAACGAAGACCATGCGGCTGCTTCAGTATCATTCATTGAGTCTTGAAATTGATGGTCATTAATAAGTTGGCGGATTTGTGGTCCATCCAATATACCTGCTTTTATTTTTTCCTTACTCAGTGCAGGAAATTTTGTACATATGTAGCCAAAACATGTTCCATCTCTATTCAACGCCTTGATGAACTGTTTCATTAAACCAAGTTTAATATGCAGTGGTGGCAAGATGATGTTGTTTCTGTCAACCAAAGGTTCTGCAACGATGTTTTTTTCTCCAACGGTCATGCTTTCTCTAAGAGGCCAATGCCTTCTCACCCAATGTTGATCTTTGGCTCTAGAGTCCCATAAACATATAAAGCATGGGTATTTGGTGTACCCACCTTGTTGTCCTAGAAGAAAATTCACCATCTTGAGATCGACACACATTACCCATTGGTGATCACGGTAAGAGATCTTCTCTAGCACTGTAGCTATTGTATGTTGATTTTCACGCATAGAAACTGAGTGACCAATTGGGATTGACCTGTATATGTTCCCATTATGCAAAAGAAACACATTTTAGGCTGCGTTTGGAGCTATCTATAAATAACCGCCATTCACTTGGTGTGTATTTTCTTACACCCAGCTTCATTAACAGTCCTTCAACATTCATACAAAAAAACAAATTGATTTTCTACTGTGAAGAATGGCAGGAAGTCTGTTTCTCTTTTGCGATAGACTGTGACCTTTGTTCCCGGTAACAGACATTGTTTCTCTGCCAGCCTGGAAGCTAACAACTCAGATGACTTCTTTGGAAGACTTAGATCCCTTATGAGGTCGTTCAGTTCCGCTTGACTAAAACCGGATGAAAACTGATGAAGGTCCTGGGAAATCGCTGTCATTTCCCTCAGAATAGCTTTCAGTTGAATCATCCTCTTCTTCTGGTGACTCTGGAAGACTGGTAAAAATTGGAACAGGTATCTCCTCTGAATGTGGAACAGGGCGTCTTGCGGAGCGTAGATTGGGATATACCCATCTATTCCGGTTTTTGCTATTGATGCCCTTTACATTGACTGAACAAAAATAGCAGTCATCACTATGGTTAATTTGTTCTCGCCAGATCATTGGTTCCCCAAATTTCAAGCATTTCCGTTTCCCATTTGTCCATTGTCGTAGATGCTCTGTGCACGTTTTACATACAATGTGAGGTGCCCAAGGCTTATCTTGATCTCCCAGTTGTACTTTGAAATAGGCCAAATAAGCTCTTCTTACAAAGTCAGTTATAGGTTTTCTTTGTTGAGTGAATGTGTACTCCCCACAGATGAAAACAAAACACATCAGGATTATTCACACATTTTCTTCGTGTTGAAGCCATGTCAGTCTAGAAAAAGGATAAACAATTGTCAAATTAGTAAAATTACATATGCAAACGGCAACAACAACATGAATATAACTTGGATTAAATCAATTAGTATTATGCAAACAATCGATTTACAATGGTGGTACATAAGAGCAGTATCATCAATATCTTGCAAACTAGAGCTGCTGCAACAAAATGGATGACATTTTTGGAATCAGCAGTGCCGAAATACCCAGAATCAGGTGAAAAATTTCAGGCACCAAGAAAAAAATATATTTTTTGTTCCCCAGTGTTATTTAACTCATGTCCCAAATGGGAGTCAATGACCAATCACGTTTCAATGATTTCTGTTTTACACCCAATCACAGTCGTGTTTCACGAAATATTTATCAATATTAAATTTACCATATTAAAGAAAGTTCCTCCTTTTTAATATTCTGAACAGGTCTGACCATTATTTTGCGGTGACTGACTCTGTAAGAAATTACGGCTACCAGATTGTATATAAAGTGCATGGATGTCAACACATAGCGCTTGCAGGAGTTAATATAAAAACATTTGTAGCAGTTGATTAGACCACCTAAAAAAGAAACCTGTGTTTGCACTTTCTTAAATGTATTTTTCCCAGGTAATAATCCAGAAAAATAGAATTGTCATATTTACACCATACGACATCAGAAATGAATTAATATACAGTTTGATGTGTTTCAATTTTTCTCCACTAGAGAGCATTCTTACAATATTGCATTCCTTTGGCAATAAATAGTATGATCTGGTAGCAGTGATAAACAAAAGAAGCAGATGAAGCGTACCAATCATTTCTCATTTGTTTTCAAAAATCGCCGTGTATATCAAATATATAAATATTTTTAAATAACTATAGTTAAATAATGATTTGTGAGTAAACAGCTTAATTTTATTCGTTAAATAATCCTAACAAATGCCACTCTTGATTTCCAAATTCTCTAGATAAATTCACTCGTGGCATTACGTATGAATATGTAATAAATGACTACCAACATATTCCATTCCATATACTTACTTACCTACTTAATCACTGGCACTGTCGAACCCATAGGTTCATGGCCGCGCGGACATAAGCTCTCCATACATCCCTATCCTGAGATAATGCTTTCCAATCATTCCCTGTATAACCTACTTCCCTCAAATCATAGTTAATGTTGTTCTCCCACCTCATTCTTGGTCTACCAACTGGGCGTTTTCCTTCTGGCTTTCCTACAAGACGTTTCCATGCACGTCTTTCATTCCCCATACGCGCAACATGTCCTCCCCATCGCAGTCTACGAGACTTAACTGTTCTTATTATATCTGGCTTCCTATAAAGACCATGTAGTTCATTGTTATGTAGTCTTCTCCATTCACCTGTCTGTTCAACTCTCTTTGGTCCAAAAATTTTCCTAAGAACTTTATTCTCAAATACTCGTAATCTCCTTTCCTCCCTTAAAGTAAGAGTCCATGTTTCGCACCCATATAATATAACTGGTAGAATAATAGTTTTATGTATTTTCAGCTTAACGTTTTTTGAAAGGATTTGGGACATCAAAAGTCTCTGCAATGCATAATAGCATGCATTTCCAGAATTGAGCCTATGTTTAATTTCTTTGTGCATCTCATTCCTATTTGTGATTATTGTTCCTAGGTATTTGAATTCAGCCACTTCCTCAAAATTTCCCTCATTTGTCATTAGCTGTCCATTTCCATTATATACTGAATTTCTACGTGTGACAATATATTTAGTTTTACTGATATTTACTTCCAGTCCTAATTTCTTAGTGTTACTCAATAGTGTGTGCGTGTTGGCCTTTAGTATCTCCTCGCTATCGGCCAGTAGTACTACATCATCAGCATAAACTAACAGCTTATTAATACCATTCAATTGTAAGCCTTCCTCATTCTCTAAAGATTTAATGGCATGCTCTAGTACAAAATTAAATAGTAGAGGAGATAATGCATCTCCTTGCTTCAACCCATTCTGGATTTAAAAGTGTCCGAAAACTGTTTGCCTACACGCACCCTACTCTTTGAGCCATTTAGACACATTCGTATAAGTCTGACTACCTTTTTAGAAATTCCGAACTCCAGCAGGATACTATATAACTTCTCCCTCTTAATTGCATCATATGCTTTTTTGAAGTCTACATATAGTTGATGTACAGTACCGTTATATTCCCATTTCTTTTCTAAAATCTGTCTTATACAAAAAATCTAATCTGATGTAGACCTGTTTCTTTTAAATGCACATTGATGATCTCCTAGAATGTCATCAATATACGGAGTAAGTCTGCTTACTAATACATTTGTTAGAATTTTGTACGAAGTTGAAAGTAATGAGATGCCCCTGTAGTTGTTGAAATCAGTTTTATCTCCTTTCTTATAAATTGGTACGATAATTGATTCCTTCCACTCATCTGGAAGAGCTTCTTTTTCCCAAATCATACTAAGCAACCAGCGTATCTTGTCCATCAATTTTTCTCCCCCTGATTTTATCAGTTCTGCTGGGATCTCATCTGAATCTGAAGCTTTATACATCTTCAATTTTTCAATTGCCATTTCATCCTTTAATGCACTTGACTCTGCGACTAGCATTTCTGCTGTCTGTAACTTATCCTCCTCAATATTCTGTTCTGAATGTACATTTAATAGCTGATTAAAGTAACTTATCCATCTATTTACTATATTCGTATAATCTGCAATCATATCCCCATTTTCATTCCGAATTATGTTTGTTCTAGTCTGAAACCCTTTCTTCTCTATACTAATTCCCTGATATAATTCTCTAATGTTCCTATTTTTTTCATTAATTTCAAGATCATTAATCTTCTCTCTCAAATATACCCTCTTTTTATTCTTTAGTGACTTGGTGGTTTCCCGTCTATCACTACCCAATTGCTCTAAATTTACCTCATTTGGCTCGTGTAACCATTTCATTTTTGCTTGCTTTCTTTTCTTTACAACGTCGGCACATTCCTCATCAAACCATTTCTTGTTTTGCGTCTTTTTTAAACACTCAATGCTTTCTGACGCTAACAATTTAATAGTATTTCTTATAGCCTCCCATTCTTTTTTATATCAGTTTCTTCTTCGTTTGCCACATTGTCATCGGAAGATTCCAGTACTTCAAATCTATTAGCAATTTTGATTTGGTATTCTTGCCGCATTTCACCATTTTTCAAGTTTTTTAATTCATATTTTACAGAATCATCTTTAGCGTTTGTTCCTCTCATAGGCGATAGCCGTTGTCAGAATTTCACTCTGACCACATGATGATCCGAATTGCAGTCTGTCCCTCTAACTGATCTAACATCAATGATGCTACTGTGCCAGCGTTTATCCACTAATACATGATGTATCTGGCTCCGAGTTTCTCCATCTGGGGACGTCCAGGTGTATTTATGAATATCCTTATGCTGAAATGTTGTGCTCTTAACAATGAGATTCTTCGATGTGGCAAATGTGACTAATGTAACCCCGTTGTCGTTACTATCTTCATGAAGACTGAATTTGCCTATTGTTGGTTTGAATATATCTCTCCGCTCCACTTTTGCATTAAAATCTCCTAAGACAATTTTCATATGATATCGTGAAAGGCTATCAAATAAGCATTCTAATTCTTCATAGAACTCATCCTTGATCTTGTCATCTTTATCTTCTTTAGGGGCATGTACATTTACAATTATAAAATCATGTTGTTTACCCTTTAGAATTAAGTATGATATCTTATCACTAACAAACTTAATATCTCGGATAGCGAATAGGATCCTCCTTCTGACTAAAAAACCCGTTCCAAATGCAGGTCTTTCTGCACCCCCATAGTATAATGCAAAGCTTCCTGATTCGTGACTACCTTCTCCTGGCCACCTAACTGCCTGTAAAGCGACTATATCCAAGGACGATTTATCTAATTCCCGCGTTAATATCTCTAGTGCCCCGCTATTGTATAAAGTCCTAAAATTCCATGTTCCTAGGAACACGTCCCTGTGTTTGAGCCTTTGGCATGGGTTCCCTGATGTAGTCCCCGCCCGGAAAACCGAATGGGGGACTATTTGACCTCCGGAAAATTTTACCCCAGATGAACCCATGTCCGCATTTCTTGACGGTTGTATTTTTACGGTGAATGATCGTCACTCTTTCGCCCAAGGAACTTTTTTCGTCTGGCTTATCACCTTCGACCAGTCCGGCATGGGTAACCCTATCGGCAGCAATGCTACCGCCGGCATAGCTCTCAGGATCATTTAAGCACGCAAGCCACTCCACCACGAAGACACGGAGCGATACTTGAGAAACAATAATATAGCTTTAACCAATATACTTAAAATGTTATGATTGGTTTTTTTCAGGATATGATCCAATTGTCTTTTAGTCTACTAATATTGTGTATTTAATAATTGTGGCATGTAATGATGTCATATGAATGAACGGTATATGTTGTACTGGAAAGTGGTCAACTCCCCCTCATTAGTGCCTATGAATCATAAATGATTGCAACATATTTCGCATACTAACTTTAATATTAACTTATTAGCTTATTAACTTATATTGATCATTCCATTTTCGTAAAACTAGTATTTTTAATTTAAATTACATCATTGTTGATATTTCACACGAAAACATTAACGGAACTGAAAACTACCTATTCCTAACGCTTAGAGGTATGAATACGTTTTAGGGAATATTTTTATTAACTAAAAATTGCGCTTATAATATGTATATTGCTGGTGAAATCAATTTCACCTTAATTTGAGATTAATAAATATATTAGTTCTAACTGAGAATTTTTATATACAACTCGAAATCATACAAAGGAATTAGTTATCTTTTTATGGTGATAAAACAGTGAGCTGTGTGAAATGGGGGATTGGTTCATTTACAATTTAAATTATATTCAGTTTTGTAATGATTGCAGCTTCCCTATGACGTGAAATTTATAGGTTTAAGTTTTATTTATGAATGTTTTATCGGAGGTTGGATCACAGCAGCGGCGAGTATGTTGAATATTAAAATAAAATCGAATGCCTTTGCATGTCAGCTCTATACAACTTTATGTCTATTACTTTCCGGAAGAATCGAGCTAGCTGCTTCCTCCTCACAGAATTCTCATTTCAATTATTTGCATTTGACATTCATGAGATGAAATAAAACATATGTGAACTTTCTTGGGAAACATTATCCGATTTTAAATTACCTTGAGTGTTGATTAATATTAGACAAAATAATCGTACGCTTTAATGCCTACAATTCGCCCACAGATACGAATATTAACATTTCTTCACCATTATTCCACTTTGTGTATAGGACTATATTTGGAAATTTTCTAGCATTTTGATTTAAGTTTTCGCTATCAACATGAACTAGTCCATCTTTAATCATAAATTCAATTTTTTGTATACGTCATGTTGATGAATTAGTTACCAATAAGTATAGGATTTGAATATAATATTAACAATAAGAACGTATTTACGTAATGATATTAAGTAACATACTTACGAATACATGAACATTTCTTAAAATATGTTGCATTAAATACAATACAATTTAGTTTTTATTTTAAACAATGCGATTAAGATCATGCCAAGATTGAAGAAACATCAAAATTCTTGACAACGTGGTACGAAGTGTTTGTGATGTTTGTACTATTCTATTAATAAACAGAGTGGATTGTATAAAGAGGTCTTGCAATATGGAACTCTATACCCAATTCTTCAGCGTCTTTTGTATTTATAATTGAGCCCTTGAGTAATAAGATGGACATTTTACTTTATATCACATTTTGAGAAAACTGAAATTGTACTGTAAATAGGGTTTAAATAATATGTACGCCGTGTCCATAAATATAGTATCATACTTTAAACTGAGAGAAGATTAATTTAATCTATCTCCTAAATATCCAACAATCAACCCATATCGACCATAAAAAAATATGATTAAATTTAATTAAGTTTCTGTATTGTTGTCCATTTTTCTCCATTGTTAACATGCACAAAACGTTTTGAGTTTATCTTTTCATTTTTACCAATTTCATTTGGATACGATTATCCTAAGCGACGTAGTAGTAGTTTGAAGTACGTACTTACTCACTGGCACTATCGAACCCCTAGGTTCCCTCCTGGAATCTGCAATCATATCCCCATTTTCATTCCGAATTATATACATACACACACAACTGTTATTCTCCCAGATCTATTATATGAATGCGAAACAAGGACGCTTACTTTAAGGGAGGAATAACGATTATGAGTATTAATTTTTGGACTAAAGAGAGATAAATAGAAGGCGAATGGAGAAGATTTCATAACAGTGATGTTACGTGATGTTTATAGAAAACCCGATATAGTAAGAACATTTAAGAGTCTATACTGAGATGGGCAGGACATGTGACTGAATGGGGAATGAAGGAGGGGCATTGAAACTTCTTGTAGTAAAAACGCCCAGTTGGTAGACCAAGAATTAGGTAGGATAATAATAATAATAATAATAATAATAATAATAATAATAATAATTTGAGGGAAGTGGATTATATAGGAGATGATTGGAACATATTAACTCAGGATAGGGTTGTATGGAGAATTTGTATCTGCGCGACCATGATCGAGTCACTGAAATAGTTGGTTATAATAAAGTTCATTCTAAAAACGTCCTTCACGGAGAACTGCGTAAAACCAAGTCGAAGTTATTGTTCCATTTTGCTTGTTTACTGAATTATATGAAACAACTGTCAATAGCTCATATTCTTCAGCTGAAGAAGGAAGCCTGTTTTCGAGAAGCCTGTTATTTGTAAAGATGTTAACCTGGTCGAGGGCGACGGTACCCACCAGATACATTACTTATTTTATATTTTATTTGTGAAATAATAAATTAATTAAAGCACATTATATAACAGGATATATAACCAACTTTGACCTAATTAAATTGTATGGTATAGTCTACATTGCGACCAACTAAACATGTTATTTTTTTAATTCGGGTTTCAGGTAAACATCCATTTCTAATGGTCGGATATTGCTGATTTTGCAGATTATCAATCTGTTTTTATTTTGATAGCATTTACTGTGTTTCGTTAAAACATCCGAACATTTCTACCGCTAGAACTATTTTTAAATTTTCGGTTTGGGTTGAACGCCTATCCCTAATTGATTTCCTGGTTAAATTACTCCACCATTAATTGATTGCTATATACCCAGTTTCATTTTCATGAGACAAAAATTGCGGTCACTAGGGCGTCATCGGACACATACGCACCTCTGCAGACGTGTCGCAGAGAGCACGAAACCCTTGCACACGTCCTTGAGGCTTGTCTGTTTGGGGAATCACTGAGAAACATTCGGCACCAAACTATTTGAAACATGATGACAAAAATTTTGAGAGATTATGGATACACAATTTATGAGGAAGTTCATGGTGTGACCACTAATGGGAGTAACAGACGAATAGATATTATTGCATTTACACCATCTTGTAAAATTGGTATAATCCGTTTTGGGACATAATGGCCAACCTCAGGAAGTTGACTCAGAAAAGAAAGCCATATATGAGCCAACAGTTGACTACTACATAGATATATACCAATTAGATTGTATAACTGTCACACGATTGATTATCGGGGAAAGAAATCATCTTTACAAAATGTTTACTTTATAGAATATACTTGAATTACAATTTGGAATGTTTTAATGTATTTACAGAATGCATTTAATCAATTTCTAAAATTAATTATCTGTATCATTTTGTCCTGGTGGCAATCCTCTAATGAGGAAAGTTTTATATAATAAAAAAAATATACATTTTGGTCATGTTAATTTTCGGTGTCTACCAAATAGAATCGGTGAAGATATGTAACAATTTTTCAAAAATATGTTCATGCGAACAACCTCAATAGCTTCATTCCTTCAGAATTCGCTAAAATTAATATAAAATCCCACTCAATTATCTGGATAACGATAATTATTTATACAACTTAAATGTTTTAATGAATTCCAAAACGAGGATGATATAAATTACGCCAGTAAATTTTATGTCAGAGATACGTCCGTTTCTCAAATTTTAAACCAACAGTTTGAGAGATAATCGATTGTGTTTAATTATCGATAACGCTCCCTCTCACACCGCGAGTCATTCAAATTTAGAATAACAATTCTAGATTATCGTATAATGAATTGTATGATGAAAATTTAAATCCCATATCATCGGATAACACACCTCATGCATATCACACAAATTGACTTTAATAAAACGTATTTCAATGATAAGTTGTCAGTTAAGACGCAGCAGCGCTATTCCATCCAGCTTGCATTTGATACGTCAGCAATTCCAATATTGACAGAAGTTGTTTGCCTTCTCTAATGGGTGCTTTTCATTTGTAGTTATAAAATCAATGGGATAATCACAGCATTCGACCAGTTGTTAAAATCTGCAACAACAGGATTATTTTTAACAGGGGATTTGTGTTAAATTTAACGACTCACTAACCCTCTATTTAAAATGATTTGTGCGAACGTCGAGTGGAAATAAAACTCCAGTGGGTTTTACAAAAAAATATCAACACTAATCTAGCGATTTAATACAAACAAAGTAGTTTTTTGAAATTTTTATTTGATGACATAATTGATGTATTAAAATTATATGTGTGTACGTATTGAATATAGTATGTATTTCACAGGAACTGTGTAAAATAAGCGAAATTCTCACAAAGTCGAATTTATGGTCCCTTATGTTAGTTTACGGAATTTATATTTTTTGTTACATTGGAAAACGCAATATCTGATGCCAACTTAATGAAACGTATCGGGTTGCAGTGAAAAAAACCATGCACAACAGTATGTTACTCTAGTTAATAACATAATTGGCTGTGATTTTTTCCTTATAATAATGTTATTTTTTATCTTTTCTTAAACCATCATACACTTTATATTACACATTTCCATATTATTGTATAATTTTACATAAAATTAAATAATAGATCTACCTACCGATTCATGTTTCCAGCAAGTAAGTAAAGTAAAGTAAAAAAGTAATCCCACTACAGGCCTCGGGAGGCACTTGATGTCAGCCGGGTTGTCAGCCCTGTGTAACGGCCGCCTTTATTCCAGAACAAGTGACTGTTACTCATTTCAGTTAGAGGCTGAGTCGACCCCAGGGTCATAGTGCCGCCAGAAGGTTTTGGTCAGTTTAAAAATCCTGACCCCACCGGGACTTGAACCCTCGACCTTCCGACTTGTAGCGCAGTGCCTTAACCACTACGCTACGGCATGCTCCCCTTCATCTTTCCAGTACATTATTAAAAATATGAAATAAATAAAAGTGATGTATCTTAAGCAAATATTGTTAATTTAAATAGGAATGAGATGCATAAAGAAATTAAACATAGGCTCAATTCTGGAAATGCGTGCTATTATGCATTGCAGAGATCCTTGATATCCCAACTCCTTTCAAAAAACGTTAAACTGAAAATATATAAAACTATTATTCTACCAGTTATATTATATGGGTGCGAAACATGGACTCTTACTTTAAGGGAGGAAAGTAGATTACAAGTATTTGAGAATAAAGTACTTAGGAAAATATTTGGACCAAAGAGAGATGAACAGACAGGTGAATGGAGAAGACTACATAACAATGAACTACATGGTCTTTATAGGAAGCCAGATATAATAAGAACAGTTAAGTCTCGTAGACTGCGATGGGCAGGACATGTTGCACGTATGGGGAATGAAAGACTTGCATGGAAGCTTCTTGTAGGAAAGCCAGAGGGAAAACGCCCAGTTGGTAGGCCAAGAATGAGGTGGGAGAATAACATTAACTATGATTTGAGGGAAGTAGATTATACAGGGAATGATTGGAAAGTATTAGCTCAGGATAGGGATGTATGGAGAACTTATGTCCGCGCGGTCATGAACCTACGGGTTCGATAGTGCCAGTGAGTAGAGTAAGTAAGAGTTAATTAAAATTTCTGGTTTAAACTATACAATGCGATGAACCAAAGAACTGTAATCAAATTTTTAATTTCTGGTGTAAGGTAAACATCCACTTCTATTGGTCGAATATCACTGAGTTTTGGAGAACACCTTACTCGGTTAGTTTAATAGCATATACTGAGTTTCTTCGAGAAAGAACAAAAATTACGATCGCTAGATTTTAAATGTTTTGTTTCAGGTGAACTCGTACACATAAAGGTACGATTTTGCTGATTAACGAACTCGACTTCACTTTGTTTAATTAATTGATATATCGCGAGTTTGGTATCGATGCGTCTGCTAGAGCGTTAATGGACATGCACATATTATGTAATTATTTTCGGTGCCTACTAGATACGTTAGACGAATATCTTTTAAAAAAGTCTAAAACTTCTTCATGAGAACAACCACAATAGCTTTATTATTTCGGACTCCGCTAAAATTGAATTGTTATTTATGACTAAAAGAACAAGCAACAGAAAACGAATTTGCGACCAATCATTACCAAGGAAGACACGTAAATCTCATATTGGTATATTATACAATGAGTTTCACTCGACTTACGCCCACTAACGAGAACATTCTATGGGCAGCGCGAGTTGATGACTCAATGCTTGCAATCAATTTTCCTGCTATCGGCCGCAGGTCGAGTGAAACTCACTGTATTTAAATTACGAAGAGCATATATTTTTTATCACTTCCATATCTAGTATATACAATTGAATGTGTGTTTGTTTGTTCGTACTTTATGCGCGGCCATACCGTTGGTGCGATTGTGATGGAGCATTATGCAAAATGTTCAGGAGATTTCTGGGATGAACATAGGCCATAAGAGAGTTGTGATACACAATTCCTACACACTTAAAAGTTGCTCTTTGTAGTGGAAAACGTGAAAAATTAGCTTTTTGGAAGCTTAAATGGCTTATGCTGCCTAAACCGTAATAAATACACAAAATTAATGTACACGGAATTGAATATCTCAAAATGCTCTACAAAAAAGTCCGCGACAGCATATGTTTATCTCTTACGAATAAGTCACAAAAATCAATTTTGTCCTTCATTGATGCCAAGAAGATCGAGACAAGCATAGCAGCACATGGCTGGTATTCTTTTACGGATAACTCACAATAACGAATTTTGTCTTTTAGCTAATTTATGCCAAGAAGATCGAGATAAATAGATTCCCGGGCAACACCGGGTAATCAGCACGGGGAATCTTAATGTAATTATGATATAGGCCCACATTTATATACTTTTTTTCATTTTACTTATTCGACTAATCATAAGAAGTGCATTAATTTTTGTTGTTCAGCTCATTTATGCCAAGAAGATCGGTATGATTAGATTCCCGGACAACGCCTGGTAAACAGCACGGGGTATCTAAAAATAATTACGATATAAATGTTTTCTTTCACTCATTTAATTAAACATAAAACACGTTAATTTTCGTATTTCAGCTCATTTTTGTCAAGAAGATCGGCATAGGTAGATTCCCGGGCAACGTCGGGTAATCAGCACGGGGATACCTAAAAAATATAAATGTATAATTGTTTTTCCCTTTAATTATTTAACTAAACTATTAAAAAATATATATACAGTCAATATGCCCATTTCACCAATAAATGTTTAAAATGGTCAACAAGTTTCTACAGCCAAGCTGTCATTCTCAAGACCAGATATTGACTCAATATCTGGTCTTGAGAATGACAGCTTGGCTGTAGAAACTTGTTGACCATTTTAAACATTTATTGGTGAAATGGGCATATTGACTGTATATATATTTTTTAATATTGTATCACCAAGAAGATCAATTGTGTATTAAATTTAACTAAACATAAAATCACATTATTTTTAATTTATTAGGCGTAGCAGCCCACACCGGGTATTAGATATTTCAATACAAAACTATTTATTTTTATTTGTTTATGATTTTGCATTAGTTAATATCGATATTAAATATATCAGGGTATAGTTATTCTCATATTTAAAATCTTTCATAAAAAACTAAGATTGTTAACTGCCATACGTCCTTACTGCGCTAAAGAACTTATCTCCTTTCTCAATAGCAACGAACACAATTTAATTACATAAATTGAATATACTTCCCCACACGCAAAATAATACAATGGATACTAGATTTACAGCGAAAATCCGGCTCGCACATTGCCGCATGTTGTACTTGCATCGGTGCAATACATGTTCCGTTATATTGGCCAAATTTGGGATTAAACCGACGTAAATACGAAATCAAGAGTCCAATAATAATATAATATTGTTGTGTGCCGTGTAATCTATCATATCAAAATCAAATTATAATAAAACAAGAAATATTACGCAGTGTAATTAAATTATTTAAATTTAAAGCAATCTTATTATAAATTTTAACTGAGATCAACTATCGAGTATAATCATAGGGTATTTAGTAGGAGACATCGTAAAACGTAACATAGTTGGAACTAAGATTTGAGAAAGAAGTTACAAAATTCATCAGAAAACATTTAAAAAATGTAAAATTAATTATATAGAATAAAGAAGAAACAATAGAAAGAAACAAACAATATGCATAAGTAGATGAATTAGAAATGCAAGAAATGATGAAACATTAAAGAAATGTAAAAATAATAAAGCATGCGGAATAGACAATATAAACATAATAGAATTGCTAAAAAATGCCCCAAGGAATATCCAAGAAAGATTATTTAAATTCTATAACAAGTGCTGGATACAAAATACAATACCAGAAGAATGGGAAATAATGTCAGTTTTTAAAAAGGCGATAAAAATCCAAGAAAATTACAGAGGAATAAGCGTACTATGTGCAGCATACACAATATATGCAAAAATTATAAACCAAAGATTAACAACTAAGTAGACGCAATAATATCAGACGAGCAGAGAGGTTTTAAGACAGGAAGAAGCTGCAAGGACAACGTATTCACTCTATAACAAATAATAGAGAAGCGAAGAGAATTCAACTTAGAAACGCACATCCTCTTTATAGGTTATAAGAAATCTTTTGATAAAGTATCTAGACCAAAATTATGGAACGTACCAAATGAAAAAGGAATTCCACTACACCTGATAGCAATATAAATAAAGAAATGTATGAAAAAACAAAAATAAAAATAAATCAAAGGGAACCAATAAATACAATAGGAGGAGTTAGACAAGGTTGTCTACTACCAACCAATCTTTTATAACATTTATTTTGACGACATAAGATGATGGAAACAAATATCAACTGGGGGTTTTAACTTAGGAAATCTAATAATAAAAACATTAGCTTTTGCAGATGACCAGATTTTAATGGCAAAATCAGAAGACGAATAACAAAGAATGCTATATAAAGTAAAGGAAATATCAAACAAAATATAATATGCAAATATCATCAGGAAAATAAAAAACAATGGCTTTTTAGGGCGCTCAACCAGCTCGGACAAAGATAATATTAGAAAATAAACCAATAGAACAAGTAGTAAGATATAACTTCGTAGGTTGCGAAATATCATTCACAACGGAATCCGATATAAATAACAAATTACATAAGTTTAATTATATAACAGGAACACTAAAAAGAACTTTGAAAAATAAAGCCAGGAAAGACTCTATAATGAAATTATACAAGCCAATGGCAGTTCCTATTATTACTTACGGATCCGAAACATGAACAGTGACAACACAACAATCTGCCAGAATACAAGCTGCTGAAATGAAATTCCACAGACCAATATCAGGATATCAAAGAACAGACAATAAACTCAACACAGAAATAAGACAGCAACTAACAATAGGGGAACTAAACACAACAATAGTGAAATACAGAAAAAACTGGAAAGAACACTTTGGGTTGGGGTGTATTACAGTCGATTTTTACTTACGCGATTGATGACACTTTTAATGCAAATACTGGTATTACGTAGCGGTATTAATGAAATGAATCTTCAGAAAGGAAGCACTATTAAAGCATTCAAACATTATATGAAATATATTTGCTTAAATACGTAATTTCCATTGTAACCGTCGGCCATTTGGAATTTAATAGAAGAACTGTTATAGGACAACTGTTATAGGAAGACAACAGTTATATATGAATAAAGCTATCCTAACCTACATATATAGGAACCTAAAAGGTAACCTAACCTAATTCAATTACTCTAACCTATTCTAAAGTAATTTAATATCTAAAAGCAGACCGAAAGGAATGTAATTCTATAAAAAGTAACCGTACTTATTATCAGTGAGTTATCGGCGTGTTGACATCGCTGGTTATTAATGCACAACGTGTGCGTATTTGTGATTAATAATTAATGTGTTATCGTTGGTTATTAAAGAGATTATCGCTGGTTCACACTATAACTCCCAGAATAACAGTTGTAACCACAGATATTAGTATGACCATGACGTACATGATGTATTATTAGAGCGGTCGGGACAGGAAATAGTCCCACATTTTTCATATTTACGACTAAAATAAGACTAATATAATAACATTCCGCGACTAAAAACAACTATTATACAATTATATCCATATTTGTTGCATTTAAGTTTTGTTAAGTAATAAAAATCGACTGTAATACACCCCGCCCAACACTTAGCAATGATGACTGAGAACAGAATACCAAAAGCAGCATATACCTATTCACCTAGAGGAAGAAGTAGTTTGGGAAGATCAAAGAAAAGATGGAAAGAGCAACAATTTGGAGCCCAAACAGACTAGCAAAAAGCCCTAAACCGTGACGAAGAAGAAGAGGAATTATATTTACAAAACAATAAAAACGGTTGCACATATTTAAATAATAGTAAATAAACAATAAAAAAAATTATATTTGTATAATCGTAGTCCTAATAAATATAAAAATTTATATATATATATATATATATATTGTATAATAATATTCACCATTCATCTTTTCGACGACACAGCATACTCTGAACAAACTAATTCTTATACACAAAAGAACAATAAATTCGTCGCGCAGGAACTGCATAAACTAACGAATTCATCAACAAATCGAAATTATGGTCCGATTTTGTTGGTTTACGGAACATGTGTTTTTTTAATCGGATAAACTAAATGTCTTATAGTAACTATTTAAATGTGTTGGAATGTAGAGAACTAAAACAAACCTATCATAACCTAAGTATTCGCCTTTTTTCAACATTGTTGTATAATTTTATTTGATACAAAATCAAATAATGTCTACTGATTACTTGTCCTATCACTTTGTTAAAATATTAGATAAATTATAGTATTACATGTTATGGGGTAAATTGCCATGTAAGCATTGCGAAGAAACAAACAGAGCCGTAGGTACAGTCAAATTTTAATTTCAGATTTCGAGTAAGCCCCCACATATCCATCCTTAGTAATTATGCCCTAGGGCAGGTCTTTCACTGCAATCATTTTCATGCTATGCTTTGCAGCTTTACTAGGGAATTATAGGTGTGGTAGCTTCCCGTTGCTTTCCACACCCCCACATATAGTGGTTGAATTTTACTACTCTTTCGAACATTTGTTACCCGATTTATTTTAATACCATATACTGAGTTTCTTTGTCAAGCATGGAAAATTGCGACCTCTAGAGCGATTTTCAAACTTTCCTTTCAGAATAACTCCAACACCTAAGAGTCCGATTTTGCTGATCAACCAACCTGACCTTACCTATTGGTCATTAACGGTGTCTACTATATATAATCAGTGAATATATGTAAATACGTTTAATTAATATTCGACCTATAATGAGATCGGAACAGGCCATTGGGCTTAATCCTTGTTGTTGATGGTGATGATGATGATTAATATTTCCATGAGAACAATCTCAATAGATTAATTAATTCGGAATTCGGTAATAAAACCCTGGGTGCAGATTAGAACCGCAAGATGGCTTTACCAAATTCAGGCGAACGTAGATCGTTGCATGTCGTTGCATTCCAGGCCGGAAAGAAGAAAATCGTGATTCAATATCCACGCAAATGCCGAAAGGGAAGATAGCAGAGAGATAGGGCAGTTAAGATAATAGCATAACTGATCTCACTACAGAGTAGAGAAATTAAGAGTTTATTACACTCACACAATTCAGTTCAAAATAGAGTACAAGATATGTAGACATACAGAGGTCGGCCGCGCTGTACTAGTGGTTATGCTCACTGCCTCAGATCCTGGGTTCAGTTAACCTAATTGTGTGTTTTAATGTCACCCACTGCACTTTTCGTGCTTCAGGTTCTCAACTGGGAAAATAAATGGCATTAATGTGGTCTATTTTAAATTTACTCACCAACTTCGACAGACAACTTTACGTAGATACTTGCCACTATTACGAATGTTATCATAATAATTGCTGCACCCACAAACAGCACAAGAACTCACGTGTGTACTGAAGTAGAAAGAAAGCTGATGAGTGTTTGCAGTTAGCGCGCTCAGTTGTCACCACGATGACGTAACTCCCGATGTGATTTCCAAATTATCCATAAATTCACGACTCACAAAGTGAGGTGTAGAGAATTTTGAAATCAAGAGTGGCATTTGTTAGGACTATTTAACGAATAAAACTGGGCTGTTTACTCACAAATCATTGTTTAACTATAGTTATTTTAAAATATTTATATATTTAATGTAAACGGAGATGTTTGAAAAGAATTCAGAAATGTGAGGTTATGTTCATTCACTGCTGCTTGATCATATTATGTATTGCCAAATAAGATCGCAATATTGTAAGAGTGCACCCAAGTGGAGAAATAATGAAACAAAACAAACTATATATCATAATCAACATTACGGGTTATTCATTTATTTTTTTAGTAAACAACTCAGTAAAATCAAGGAATCTTTTCATTATATGCTATATTCAATGTATTTGTTGGAGAAAAGTAATGCTTTGACCTGTTCAGAACATTAAAATGGAGGAGCTTTCTTTATCACAAAAGCAGGAGCTGATGAAGAGAAATCGATAAAGAGCGAGGTGAAACATGACTGTCATTGGTTGTAAAACAACATTCATTGAAACGTGATTGGTCATTGACTAGCATTTGTGGCATGAGTTAAATAGTCAACTTAATATGTGAAGTTCGTTGATTATCGTATATTAGAATAAAGATGCGCTCTCATATTATCCAGAACATACTGTTTGTCATCCACTTTGCGTATAATGTAGTATATGAGCAGCGAAGAAAACGATGAAAAATGTTTGCACTCTTAAATCCTCAATATGAATATTAAGAATACATCAGAGTTTGAACTTGAAGTGGACAAATACTACACAGGAAGGCTGCAATAAAAATATAAACTAACAACAACGACACAACGACGACAAAAAATAAGCATAATAATAATAATAATAAAAATAATAATCGGTAGATCATCGGTTGATTAATGTCCTTGACATCGTCCGATTCCTAATAGCCAATTTTGTCGGTCCATCCAATTTCCTGGTTGTAGATGTTTCTCCTTCATATATAAATATATTCCCTGACTCCAGAAGGTTTTAGAATAATAACAATAATAATAATAATAATAATAATAATAATAATAATAATATAACAATCATAACTACAAAGAAATTTCCAAAATAATTCAGCCGAAAAATTGATTCTGTTAATCTAATATAAACTGCTCGTAAAAGAAAAAAATACCAGGTATATATTCTTGTTTAGAATGTTACGTAATAAGTTAATGAAGTCTCTGCCCTTCAGGGAGGAGAAAACTGGAAGCGATGTAGTGAATGTTTTAAGAGTGAATACTGATGAAGAATGTATTGCTGTTCAGGACTCACGCTGTTGTATACTTCTGACCTAGTAACAGGTGATCATATTGTAACTTGTTAGCAGTCAATCGAGTTGTCTACTGCACAGATAAAGCCGTTAGTTAATTCATAACGTATGTAAACAAATGACGTATGTAACGTCATATCTATAAAAAAAACTTTAAAGTTATATTGCCAATGCAATATAAATATTGAAACTAAATATGATATTAAAGCCAATAACACATTATTTACAAAATTCAAATTATGAAGACAAATGCAAACATTAAACAAGTAGATATAAAAATGCAGCAATAAATACGCCATCTATAGGGGACATACAATATTTACATTAGAATTGTAGACTAGATTAGTGAGTGAAAGAAGTACAATAAACAACCGAGTTAGTACATAATTATCTTCGCTACGTATTTGCAAGAGCATGATAATTTCCCAATTAAATCATGAGATTTAACCTCGCTTAAACAATTTATTGAAATTACTAGCTAATTCCCGGCGTGCGCTGCTACGCCTAAATAAATTAAAATGTGTTATGTTTAGTTGAATAAGTAAAAGGAAAAATTAGTATACATTTATATTTTTAGATACCCCGTGCTGATTACCCAGTTTTGCCCGGGAATCTATTTATCCCGAACTTCTTGACATAAATGAGCTGAAATACGAAAATTGTGTTTTATGTTTAGTTAAATAAGCAAGAGGAAACATTTATAGCGTAATTATTTTTAGATACCCAGTGCTGTTTACCCAGCGTTGTCCTGGAATTTAATCATCCCGATCTTTTTGGCATAAATGAGCTGAAAGGCAACAATTAATGTACTTCTTATGAATAGTTGAATACGTTAAATGAAAAATAATTATAAATGTATATCGTAATTATTTTAAGATTCCCCGTGGTGATTACCCGGTGTTGCCCGGAAATTTACTTATCTCGATCTTCTTGGCATAAATGAGCTAAAAGACAAAATTCGTTATTGTGAGTTATCCGTAGAAGAATACCCGTCATGTGCTGCTATGCTTGCACAGGAGTCTACGTACTTGTCTCGATCTTCTTGGCATCGATGAAGAACAAAACGGTTATTTTGATTAATCCGTAAGAGATTAACATATGCTGTCGCGGACTTTTTGTAGAGCTTTTTGAGATATTAAATTCTGTGTACATACATTTTGTGTATTTGTTATGGTTTAGGCAGCGTCCATAAAGCTATTTGTTCACGCTTTGCACTACAAAGGGCGATATTTAAGAGTGTAGGAATTAAGTATCACGACTAACTTATAGCTTATGTTCATCCCGGGAATCTACTGAACATTTTGCAAAAATCCCCATCACAATTGGATCAACGGTAAGGCCACGCATAAAGTACGAACAGCAAACAAACAAACAAACAAACATTTATTTTTATATATTAGATACGAACCATATCTACTGTTATATGAGAACTTTAATATGTAATTCTTATATTTTGCTTGCTACATTATTTGAACAATTGTAAATAATCTATATTAAATTAAAGTTAAAAAAATAAAAGGAAAGTCCAGAAATACTTGGTAAAATATTACGAAACGTACTGTTTTTTTATTAAAAGAATGCATTATTATAATTCAAGACAGTATCACACATAGTTCACTCTCCAAACACTATTTACAATGAGATTGAAAATCACTCTTGATTATTTTTTTAGCTTTAAAAGCAGTAACTGAAGAATATTTAGTGATAATATATATTATTGCACCCAATGACCATCTAGAAAGCTCGTGTTTATGCGTTCGATGGTTTTCATGTCTTACAGAAGTCTGTTATCGATGCTGATATTTTTTTACACTGTAATAGGTGATATCGGTCGCAGTGCGACCCACATGATTTGCACTTGCATTTTTCTTCTGGGTTATGGCGCTTCACTGTTGTGCATATCCGATCGTGGAAACCATGGACCGCGACTCTTGTCTCGGTGTGTCTGAGGTCATACCTGGCTGCTGTCCATTCCCTGTATATCATCGCATCCGTCACGTAGAACTCAGGCCATATGTTCTCTCTTCTCGTCGAGTTCCCTCAGCCGTAGGCATCTTTTGCCGGTACGAGAAGGTCCAGGTGGATCTCTTCTAAGAAGAACAGTTCCTTTGTCACAACGTATGTTAGGCGTAAAGGTGTGTATTTTGATGCGATTATTGCTATCTTTAAAAAGTGTGTTTTGGTTTTCTCTATTTCCTCAAATTTTGACTTATTTAGGTTCTTTCAAATCACTTCTAGTCCACATGTAATAATTTGTGTGATTTTTAATTGGATGATGCCTCCAGGGATAGTTTACTCAAGTTTTTAATACTGTTCGTTGCTGTTCTGGCCGCTAAGGCGTGTTCTTTGATGTGCTTATTGAATGTATCCCCTCGGCCCTGCAGCGTGATCCCCAGATATTTGAATTGGTTTACATTTAGCAGTGGGTCTCCCTTACATCAAACGTAGTCATTCGCTGCGAGTCGTTCTACTTTCCTGAAGGTCCTGATGAATACTTTCACTATTAAGGGTCGGTTTCACCAACAGAGGTAACTGTATTACGCCAGTTTAAGCTATGCATTATACACGGGGAAAACTGGCGTAATAATGTTACCTCTGTTGGTGAAACCGGCCTAAAACTTCCAATACGAAGATTAAGAATCTACCGGAGTTTCAGCTTTAAGTAGAGAATACTGTACAGAGATGAAATAACGAAGTCAAAATACAATATATTCACCTCCAATTTATGTATTGCGGAGTCTGTTGCTTTACCTTCTACTGACAATGGTTTTTCATATTTTCAGTATGATCAAAAACTGAAATAATAATGGTAATGATTCGTAAATTTTAAATACAATCTAACGAAGAAATCTAACTTAGGGTGAATTAATTTGTATACTATTTTAAGTTTAAAAAATATAAACTGATAAGGTACCATTTTTGTTAGCATTGCTGATTAAATTATTTACAGAAACAACTCACTAATATCACTTATTAATTATTTGTTTTTTCATTATTTAATAAAGATAGTTTTAAGAATTGCCAATATATTTACCTAATACATTGTATAATAAGCGATCGATTAATTAATTATAGATTATTACTTTCTTTGTATTTTTTTATGTATGTGTATAGTCGATTTGAGCTGTTATTCCTTTCTGTATATATTAGGGTTGCACATTTTTGGACTTTTGTGAAATAAAATATTTCCTGTGCAATGGATGGATGAACTTTTACTTAAAACCATTGAAAAAGGCCTTCATTTCACTGAGCTTCAAGGAAAGGTTACCCCCAAATATATTTATATATCAATATTTAATATTGATTTGGGGGTGACTTTTCTTGAAGCTCAGTAAAACTAAGACCTTTTCCAATGGATTTAAGTAGAAGTTCACCCATTCATTGCACAGGAAATATTTTATTTCAACAAACAGTCCAAAACGTTAAATCCTCTAGGGTTATATCATTTTGGACTTTTGTGAAATAAAATATTTCCTGTGCAATGAATGGGTGAACGTTTACTTGAAACCATTGAAAAATGGCCTTCATTTTTCTGAGCTTCAAGAAAAGGTCACCCTCAAATCAATATTAAATATTGATATATAAATATATTTGGGGGTAACCTTTTCTTGAAGCTTTGTGAAATGAGGGCATTTTTCAATGGTTTTAAGTAAAATTTCATCCATCTATTGCACAGGAAATATTTTATTTCACAAATCCAAAATTTATAACCCTAGTATACATTCTATCTGGATAAACCTCGGTAAATTTCTGGACAAAACGCGAAAAATAAGGACAACACTCATTCAAGAATAAATATATGTTATCAAAATGCAATACCATTAATTATTAACAATTATATATAAATTAATTAGTGTAAAATGCTGTTGTGTTATTATTTAATTGTAATATTAATGTGTTTTCTTTATGTAATTGAAATGTTAATGTTTTTTTAGTGTATAATGCTATTGTGTTATTACTTAATTGTAATATTATTGTGTTTTCTTTATGTAATTGTAATGTTAATGTTTTTAGTGTATAATGCTATTGTGTTATTATTTAATTGTAATATTATTATTGTGTTTTCTTTATGTAATTGTAATGTTATTGCTGTTTTTGTTGTTTATTTTTCTTTACGCTAGTACCAATTATTACTTTATTGTAACGGACTGTCAATAGCACGTACGGCTTACTGCCCGTGCGATCCATATTTGTAAATAATATTGTAAATATCTTACTTTTGTCTAATAAAGTCCTACTACTACTACATTCTATCATTAGTTTAATTTCACAGTAATTGTATTTAATTTTATTGTATTATTAGACATTATTTACATAATCATTCAATTTGACAGATAATTAATTGTTTAAGATGTATCATTATTATATTTGTTTTTGTATTTATATGTAACATATGTTTGTCCTGGTGAGTGGAAGAGAAGGTCACATGGCCTTAACTCCACCAAGATAAATAAATCTATTCTATTTGTGTTGTGAAATTGCGAAGATTTTCGTCTGCTCGTTGTGGAATTTGGGTGTATAATAAAGAACACCAAACAAGGGAGAATCGATTACAGGGTGGATTACTATATTCCGTAAAAGAAATATGTCCGTAACTAATTGAGCCGAATTTGTAACTTCAAATAAGGTACGACAATATGTACAGCAACATATAGTTTCACTAAGAATTTTTAGCCCCAAATTTTGAAACTTATTTTCAAACTTTATTACATGTTTTATTACATTTTCAGTTTTTTATGATTGCACCAGATTGCTAGTGGACTTATTTTCTTTCTTCTAAACATCAGTACTGTGGGAAAGGTTCTTACCATATTAGCCACTCTTTCCAAGATTAGCAAGGCTAAATATATCTGAGGTCTAAAGTTTTTAAGGACATAATCGAAGACACATAAAGCCGCGATGTCATGCGTCATAGATTTACGACAGGTAAAATAATCTCAAAGTTGAAAAAAAGGACCCCTGTTGGCTGGATTTGAATTACACGCTAATTACGTAAATTCCATAAGAGCGTTGATAAAAATAATACTGTTTCCTAAAATCCGCGCCCCGAATTTCCTGAAGTTTATCCTCGGTTGAAATATAAATTTTTCCCTCAGATGTTTACGTTGTTTTTCAACTTCGAAATACACTAATTTCTCAATGTGTTTTCTGCTGTTATTTTTATTTAAATAATATTCCACAAGACGATTCGCTATCCAACCGTATAATTCATTTTCCAATCTCTTATTTAATATGTAGTAGGTATACGTAAAATCATACAAACACGAACTTACATTTACCAGAAACAACTAAATATTACAAGTTTGTAAAATAATTGGCCAAACAAATTAAATATTTGTAAATAATAGTTTTAAAAAACTAAAAGAACACGCTTTATTAGAATACTAAAAAATGAAAAATAATTTTAATTTCCAATACGCTTGGGATAAAATTAAAGTGGTCAACAAAAAATCATCTCCAACACATATAGAATAAAACTAGAGTTATCAACAAAAAGAAAATAATTTTACGATCAAAAGCGTGGGGTGCTCTATATCAATTAATATATTTGATAATAAACAGATATTGGTAAAAGCAAGCTCTCTAAGAAGAAAATGTAAACATCATAAAAAGCACCCCACGCTTTTGATGGTAAAATTATTTTATTTTTGTTGATAACCCTAGTTTTATTCTATATGTGTTGGAGATGATTTTTTTGTTGACCACTTTAATTTTATCCCAAGCGTATTGGAAATTAAAATTATTTTTCATTTTTTAGTTTTCTCATAAAGCGTGTTCTTTTAGTTTTTTAAAACTATTATTTATTTTTTATTTTTTAGTTTTAATATTTTACAGAATAAGATAAAAATGTAAATATCTTTAAATTCGATACTATTGTAGTATGAGCTAAAAGTAATACTCTTCTATAAAAAAACCCTCCCAGCCGGATTTGAACCAGCGACGTATGGATTACTGAAATTATACACCACTAGAGTTCACCGCTCTACCAACTGAGCTCTTACAACAATTGACTAAAAACTCGACAAGTCCGCAACCTATTATACCAGTTTTATTTTTTTTTTATTTTCGGATGATTCTGGCCAGGATTTTAGAAACAAAATATGAAATTATTGTATTGTCACGGGTCCTCTACACGTATGCAAAGTTTCAAGTCGATCCAATGTTTCTAAGTGGGTGAAAACCGCGTTGAAAATTCCGTTACATTGATACAAAAACACTTGTTTTTATTTTCTGATGATTATGGCCAGGGTTTTACAAAATAAATATGAAATTATTATATTGTCACGGTCCTCTACAAGTATACAGATCCAATGTTTCTAAGTCGGTGAAAATCGCGTTGAAAGATTCCGTTACATAGATAGATAGATAGATACAGGTCAAGCTAATATAAACCGTGTAATAATGATCACACAGATGTTTACATATCTGGGTATATTACAAAAGTAAGTGCGGAAACTGGATCCGGCACGATGTTTATTCTGATTCCACGTTTCGGAGTAATATGAAGTTATATAGTGGGAGTGAAAAAATTACATTTTATTACATTCATAGGAATTATACAATGTATCGCATGTAAATGTTGCTGCAAATTCGTAGACTTATTATACTTACAAATTCACTAAGTGAAGTGACATAATCACCATTTAGGGATAAATGTATCATAATCTGGACCTACATAGTTAGTTATCAGATCCTATTCAAAATGATTGTTATCCTATGTGTGTATCTAGATTAATTTATTACTACGTTTTCATGAAATATATATACTATATTCCATGAACAACAAATGTTTGAGAAATGTTCATGAAACTTCTCTTCCGTCACAAAGTAATCTTATTTATCTGAGAATATACCTGTTATTTCTCCGGTTTATTACTTTAAAATTTTCTTGACCTATATTCCAATCCAACCCAAAACAGTTACATGAATTGGGATGCTACAACAGTTTTCCAAACACCGAATTTTTAAACAATTTCCAAACATAATAAAAACGAAAATAATAATAATAATTGTTACCTCAGGGGTCCTCATCTAGGGGATATGTGGATGGTGACCACAAGGTGCCCACGCTGAGCAAAACATTTCTTCCACTTACTTGTGTTTTGCACTCTTTTAATTTACTATCTAACCTCTCTTGGTTAACTCTTGTTTTTTTCGACTCCGACACTATTAGGGCATCAGAGGGCTAGGGAGTCTTTCCTTTCTTCCATTTCTTCTTTCCTTTATTTTCTTTTCTTCTCCAGAAAAGCCTGACCAGAGGCTATACGATGGCAGCCCCATCACTGGTCTTGCCTTCCTTTGGCCAGCAACCAATCGAAGGGACTATTATTATGCTTTCAAGTCTTATACGAGAATTTCCCGGAAAGATCAAAACGCTGGAGGGAAAATTTTCTATAGGATCGTAACAGGCCTTGGCCTAATACTTGGAAGGAAGAAGAAGAAGACATATGAATTAATATAATTTATTAACTAGCATGTACAATAAATATAATCATTTAAGTTATAGATGGATGAATCGAGATTTGAACTGATGGAAAGTAAAGAAGATATACACACAGACACACAACTTCACACATACGTGTGTGTAATAACTGAAATTAACTGTAAAATAACATATGAAGATTATCTAAAAAAATCCAGATAAGTGTTCTGAGAACATGACTATTAGAGACAGTTTCAAATTCTAAAACAACAACCCAAAATATGAAGGGTAGGAAAATCAAATTTGGTTGCTTCTTAACTGCCCGAAAGTCACCGAAAACACCTCCCCACAATCCAAAGCTCAACCAAGCAGAAAATTATTGGGATATAGTCAAAAGGAAACTGTTTAAAACACCAATTAAATAAAAAAATTTGCCTGAAAAGAGGTGAGACGAAGAATGTATTTCTATTGCCTCACATTATTCACATATAATAGGGAGTATATCCAGAACATTGAAGGTCTTAAGATAGAAAGGACATCAAACTATGTTCTAGATTTTTTTCGTATTAGAAGAGAAATATATTTTTATTAGTCCAATATTAAACACATAGGCTCAATTCTGGAAATGCAAGCTATTATGCATAACGGACTCTTGTTCCAAATCCTTTCAAAAAACGTTAAACTGAAAATATATAAAACTGTTATTCTCCCAATTACAGTTGGTATATTATAAGATGTGAAACATATACTCTTACTTTAAGAGAGGAAACAAGAATGCAAGTATTCGAGAACAAAGTTCGTAGGAAAATGTTTGGGCCAAAAAGAGATGAACAGGCAGGTGAATAGAAAATGCTATACGATAGTACCATATATGATATGTATAAGAAGCCAGATATAATAAAAACAGATAAGTCTCGTAGACTGCGATGGTCTAGTGCCTTCTGGAGTTCGGAATTCTTAAAAAGCTAGTTAGACCTACACGAATGTGTCTAAGTGGCACAAAAAGTAGAGTGCGTGTAAACAATCAGTTTGCGGACACTTTTAAAATCCACATTATCTCCTCTACTATTTAATTTTGTACCAGAGCATGCCATTAAATGTTTAGAGGCTGAAGAAGGTCTACAATTCAATGATATTAATAAGCTGTTAGTTTATGCTGATAATGTAGTATTATTGGGCGACAGCGACGAGATATTAAAGGACAACACGCAAAACTATTGAGTAAAACTAAGAAATTGGGACTCGAAGTAAATATCAATGAAACTAAATATATAATTACACATAGAAATATATTATATAATGGAAATGGACAGCTAATGGCAAATGACGGGAATTTTGAGGAAGTGGCTGAATTAAAATACCTAGGAACAATAATCTCAAATAGGAATGCACAAACCATTAAACATAGATTAAATTCTAGAAATGCGTTCTACTATGCATGTATTGCAGAGACATTTGTAGGAAAACGCACAGTTGGTAGACCAAGAACGAGGTGGGAAAATAACATTAACGAAGAATTGAGTGAAGTAGATTATACAGTGAATGATTGGAAAACATTATATCATGATAAGGATGTATGGAAAGCATATGTTCGTGCGGGTCCGATAGTGCCAGTGAGATAGATAGTTAGACTGCAATGGTCAGGACATGTGGCACGTATGGGGGATGAGAGAGGTGCATGGAAGTATTATGTAGGTAAGCGAGAGGGAAAACGCCCAGTCGGTAGATCAAGGGAGGGGCAGACTAACAATATCCATGATTTGAGTAAGTTACAGGGGACGATTAGCTTAGGATAGGGAAGTATAGAGCCAGTGAGTTAGTTAGTTAGTTAACCCAATATTGAACTGTATAATATGATATTATTGGTGCATATCTATTCTAAACAAATTGCAATTATTTAAGACAAAATTTAGAAAAAATATATGAGAGAAGATTCCTTTTCAACAAATATGTTTTATCATTTAAATATCAGTATTATTTTCCATTTACTATATAGAGTTTATTTTTATTTTATATGTGGTCCACCGCTGTGATCTAGGGGTAGCGTCGCTGGCTCGTACGCAGCGGGTTCGGATTCGATCACCGGTCGGGACATGCTTCCTGTGTGATGTTTTTTCCGGGGTGTTTCCTTACCTATAAGAAAATTGTCAGGAAACGTTTAGGCCCAAACAATCCCCGAACGCCATCTGGCACCATTGTAATATTCTCCATAGTTACTATGAATGTTTATATGAATGGAGTGTTTTGTCTTATTGTTGTGTTGTCTCGGAGGAGGCCCTGACATTGAGCAAATCACTCATTCGGGGAGGCCCTCAATGTCATTGTGCGATCCATAGTTAAAATCCCTCTTCCCACAGGTCATGTTACCGTAAGGTCCAGGTGTCGTGCGGTACATAGCATTACCTATAAATCGAGAGGTTAAACTGCGTTAATGGAATATAATTAATATATATATATATATATATATATATTAAAAAAAATGAATGCTTGAGTCGGGATTTCAAGCCGAGTCTCTAAACTCTGTACGTTTAGCGCTCTAACGACCTGAGCTACCCAAGAATTCCAAAACAAACATACATTTTTCTTATACATGTAGTATTCTCAATTCATACAAGAGGTAGCGGAAATTTGTTCAGACTGACATCTAGTGGCTAACATAACAGTTAAGCAAATTTTTAATCATCATCATCTGCATTCATGGATTAGGTCTGTTGACCCGTTCCGGCTTCACCCCATCTCTTTCTAGGTCTGCCCACATCTCGGGTGCCTTTAGGTTTGTATTTTATTATTTGTTTTGGATGTCTATCTTCATTCAGTCTGTCTATGTGTTGCTTCCATTTTCTGTCTATATGTATCTATTTTATCTGTTATTGCAAATATTTCAAGTTTCTGTCTTATTTCTGTGTTCTTGATTCTGTCTTCCTTAGTGCACCCTTTAACAGATCTCAAAAATTTCATTTCTGCCGCTGTTATCCTACTTAGATCTTGTTTTTTTTATGTATCCAGGCTTCTGTACCGGTACTGCCAACGTTTTATAAAATTTCAATTCGGTCTCTCTTGGTGCTTTATTATTTAGTGATCGTTTTATCGTACCGTATAAACTCCATCATTGCCGGTCCCAAGTCCGGATGACAAAGGAGGAGGGGAGGAGTAACATCTCGTTAAAAAATCTAGGTTCAGCTGATCCGGCTGGTAGTACCTTGTGAGGTTCCTCCAGCCAGGGTTGCGGTGAAGGTCCCAACGGCGCGGCGGATGCAAGTGAGTAGGAGACCTACGGTATGGTGCAGACGGCGGATGAGGCAATAAAGTGTGGATCAGACTCTTAGCTGCAGTGACAGCAACTGATCTATGGTGGACACCAGAAAAAGTCTCTGGTCCTCCAGGTTGGGTGTTGATGCTATGGGCCAGCTCCTCATATATTGTAAAAAAAAACTTTATGCTAAAAATCAGAATATATAATTGTATATTTAAGTTGAAAATACCTGTGTATATAACAGAAGCAATCCTGAAAAAATATATATGTATGTTAGCTGATGGAAACATTATTCACTTGGAAAACGAAATCGGTATTGGTAATAAACTTTGTAATTCTCATTAATAAATGATTTCTTTAAAATTTAGTTTTAATTGTAACGTGTTCGCAGTAAGTATAGGCCTAATAGTCAAGATTAAATTTTTGGATAAATGAAAATTTGAGGATACAGTTCATTTCGGAGCGTAAATATTAAAACCTGCTGGAACTTATAACAGAGATGTATGTGAAGAAGGTAAAGAATACTCGCTAATTACACTGGTCAACATGATTTTTGTCTCATGAGTACCAATAGTTATACTTAATGCAGTTTTTTTATCGTGTTTTCAAATATGTATTCGGAATTTCTCCATCACTAACAGTTTTTTTATTTCAATTTCAATTAATGGATTAATAATTATTTTTTTAATAAACTTTTTTCGTCCATTTGTCCATTGTAAAATAAAACCAAATGAGCTAACTCAGGAGATTTCAGCTATGGAAAAGATATATCAAGGTAAATGGAATCCTAATATGCTGGCCGATTATTGTTGGACCAACAAGAGGTATGCTCCACAGGCGAAATATAGCAGAAAATCATATTTTCTTACTTTCTAGGTGAGTCCGAATGTTCGAATATTGTGTAGTTACGAATGTAGAAAATATTAAAGTGTTTGAAATTATAAATTCCTGTCTCTCGGAAACCTTGCATGATGGAGAAAAACCGATATCATATTTGTTTCAGGAGACAAAATACTATCAGAACCACATTTTTTTTCTGTGACAAAAAAAAAGTTTATTTTTTGTTGCACAGTGTTATGTAAATCATGACTCTAATGATGTAAGTACTTGAATATTAGTTTCGATCAGAAATATAAAACATGAGACCAAATAAACTAATGACTATGTATTAATATTATACGCAGAACCACGGACAGAAAATATTTTTTAGTATAGTAGCCTCACTATGATGGTTGTCCAGCGGCTCGCTTTGGTTCTCCGCAGTTGTTTTATATCTTATATATACAAAAATTAATGTTTGTTTGTTTGTTTGTTTGTATATTTGTTTGTTCGTACTTTATGCGCAGCTATACCGTTGATCCGATTGTGATGGGTTTTTTTGCAAAATGTTCAGGAGATTCCCGGGTTGACCATAAGCTATAAGAGAGTTGTGATATCTTACACCCTTAGAAATCGCCCTTTGTAGTGGAAAACGTGAAAAAAAGTAGCTCTTTGGACATTTAAATGGCTTACGCTGCCAAACCCATAAGAAATACACAAAATTCTTCTTCTTCTTCTTCCTTCCAAGTATTAGGCCAAGGCCTGTTACGATCCTATAGAAAATTTCCCCTCCAGCGTTTCATAGGACGGCCCAGTAATATACACAAAATTAATGTACACATAATCGAATATCTCAAAAAGCTCCACAAAACATTCCCCGACAGCATATGTTTATCTCTTACGGATAACTAAGAAAAAACATTTTTGTCTTTCACTGATACCAAGATTCTCGCGCCGTAGCCGAATGGTTAAGGCAAGAAGCCTTGGCGCAGAACTACGGGTCTTACGCTGGTTCGAGTATCTTACTTACTTACTTACTTAATCACTAGCACTATCGAACCCGTAGGTTCATGGCCGCACGATCATAAGCTCTCCATACGTCCCTATCCTGAGCTAATGCTTTCCAATCATTCCCTGTATAATCTACTTCCCTCAAATCATAGTTAATGTTGTTCTTCCACCTCATTCTTGGTCTACCAACTGGGCGTTTTTATTCTGGCTTTCCTACAAGAAGCTTCCATGCACGTCTTTCACTCCACATACGCGCAACATGTCCTGCTCATCGCAGTCTACGAGACTTAACTGTTCTTATTATATCTGGCTTCCTATAAAGAATATGTAGTTCATTGTTATGTAACCTTCTCCATTCACATGTCTGTTCATCTCTCTTTGGTCCAGAAATTTTCCTAAGAACTTTATTCTCAAATACTCGTAATCTCCTTTCATCTTTTTAAATCAAGAGTCCATGTTTCGCACCCATATAATATAACTGGTAGAATAATAGTTTTATATATTTTCAGCTTAACGTTTTTTGAAAGGAGTTGGGACATCAAAAGTCTCTGCAATGCATAATAGCATGCATTTCCAGAATTGAGCCTATGTTTAATTTCTTTGTGCATCTCATTCCTATTTGTGATTATTGTTCCTAGGTATTTGAATTCAGCCACTTCCTCAAAATTTCCCTCATTTGTCATTAGCTGTCCATTTCCATTATATACTGAATTTCTACGTGTGACCATATATTTAGTTTTATTGATATTTACTTCCAGTCCTAATTTCTTAGTGTTACTCAATAGTGTGTGCGTGTTGGCCTTTAGTATCTCCTCGCTATCGGCCAGTAGTACTACATCATCAGCATAAACTAACAGCTTATTAATACCATTCAGTTGTAAGCCTTCCTCATTCTCTAAAGATTTAATGGCATGCTCTAGTACAAAATTAAATAGTAGAGGAGATAGTGCATCTCCTTGTTTCAACCCATTCTGGATTTCAAAAGTGTCTGAAAACTGTTTGCCTACACGCACCCTACTCTTTGAGCCATTTAGACACATTCGTATAAGTCTAACTAACTTTTTAGGAATTCCGAACTCCAGCAGGATACTATATAACTTCTCCCTCTTAATTGAATCATATGCTTTTTTGAAGTCTACATATAGTTGATGTACAGTACCATTATATTCCCATTTCTTTTCTAATATCTGTCTTATACTAAACGTCTGATCTGATGTAGACCTGTTTCTTCTAAATCCACATTGATCATCTCCTAGAGTGTCATCAATATAGGGAGTAAGTCTGCTTACTAATATATTTGTTAGAATTTTGTACGAAGTTAAAATTAAATGAGATGCCCCTGTAGTTGTTGCAATCAGTTTTATCTCCTTTCTTATAAATTGGTACGATAATTGATTCCTTCCATTCATCTGGAAGAGCTTCTTTTTCCCAAATCATACTAAGCAACCAGCGTATCTTGTCCATCAATTTTTCTCCCCCTGATTTTATCAGTTCTGCTGGGATCTCATCTGAACCTGATGCTTTATACATCTTCAATTTTTCAATCGCCATTTCAACCTCTAATGCACTTGACTCTGCGACTACCATTTCTGCTGTCTGTAACTTATTCTCCTCAATGTCTTGTTCTGTATGTACATTTAATAGCTGATTAAAGTAACTTTTCCATCTATTTAATATACTCTTGGAATCTGCAATCATATCCCCATTTTCATTCCGAATTATGTTTGTTCTAGCCTGAAACCCTTTCTTCTCTATACTAATTCCCTGATATAATTCTCTAATGTTCCTATTTTTTGCATTCATTTCAAGATCATTAATCTTCTCTCTCAAATATTCCCTCTTTTTACTCTTTAGTAACTTGGTGGTTTCCCGTCTAATACTACCCAATTGCTCTAAATTTACCTCATTTGGCTCGTGTAACCATTTCATTTTTGCTAGCTTTCTTTTCTTTACAATGTCGGCACATTCCTCATCAAACCATTTCTTGTTTTGCCTCTTTTTTAAACAACCAATGCTTTCTGATGCTGACAATTTAATAGTATCTCTTATAGCCTCCCATTCTTTATTTATATCAGTTTCTTCTTCGTTTGCCACATTGTCATCGGAAGATTCCAGTACTTCAAATCTATTAGCAATTTTGATTTGGTATTCTTGCCGCATTTCATCATTTTTCGAGTTTTTTAATTCATATTTTACAGAATCATCTTTAGCGTTTGTTCCTCTCATAAGCGATAGTCGTTTTCTGATTTTCACTCTGACCAGATGATGATCCGAATTGCAGTCTGTCCCTCTAACTGATCTAACATCAAGATGCTACTTTGCCAGCGTTTATCCACTAATACATGATCTATCTGGTTCCGAGTTTCTCCATCTGGAGACGTCCAGGTGTATTTATAAATATCCTTATGCTGAAATGTTGTGCTCTTAACAATGAGATTCTTTGATGTAGCAAATGTGACTAATCTAACCCCGTTGTCGTTACTATCTTCATGAAGACTGAATTTGCCTATTGTTCGTTTGAATATATCTTCCCGCCCCACGTTTGCATTAAAATCTCCTAAGACAATTTTCATATGATATCCTGAAAGGCTATCAAATAGGCATTCTAATTCTTCATAGAACTCATCCTTGATCTTGTCATCTTTATCTTCTGTGGGGGCATGTACATCTACAATTATAAAATCATGTCGTTTACCCTTTAGAATTATGTATGATATCCTATCACTAACAAATTTAATACCTCGGATAGCGGATAGGATCCTCCTTCTGACTAAAAAACCCGTTCCAAATGCAGGTCTTTCTACACCCCCATAGTATAATGCAAAGCTTGCTGATCCCTGACTACCATCTCCTGGCCACCTAACTTCCTTTAAAGCGACTGTATCCAAGGGCGATTTATCTAATTCCCGCCTTAATATCTCTAGTGCCCCGCTATTGTATAAAGTCCTAACATTCCATGTTCCTAAGAACATGTCCCTGTGTTTGAGCCTTTGGCATGGGTTCCCTGAAGTAGTCCCCGCCCGGAGAACCGAATGGGGGACTATTTGACCTCCGGAAAATTTTACCCCATATGAACCCATGTCCGCATTTCTTGACGGTTGTATTTTTACGGTGAACGATCGTCACTCTTTCGCCCAAGGTACTTTTTTCGTCTGTCTTATCACCTTCGGCCAGTCCGGCATGGGTAACCCTATCGGCAGCAATGCTACCGCCGGCATAGCTCTCAGGATCATTTATGCACGCAAGCCACTCCGCCACGACACGGTAAATATACCATGGAGGGGGTTCGAGTTTCTACGGGGGAAATTTTTTTCTTATGGAATGTCGGCAAGTATGGGTCAGAAATGAAATCTAGGGGGAAAAAAACTCTTTCGACTCACTATCATCAATTTATCTTTTTTTCGCTCTAATATAATTGTTATATGACGGTTCTTAGTTTATCTGCAAAGGAGGGTATAATTCTAATGTTCATGACTAAGTGACGTCATCATTCACACCTCTTGAGCCACAAAATAAGGCTGTAAAAGGTTTTCTTGGGAACTTATTTAATAACATCTAATTATGTCCTAATTTCTGAATTTTATGGTAAAAAAGTAACATATTTTTATCGTCCGCCCATGACATGAGAATTGAACGTTCGGGCAGGAC
Source organism: Diploptera punctata (assembly GCA_030220185.1). Taxonomy (NCBI): domain Eukaryota; kingdom Metazoa; phylum Arthropoda; class Insecta; order Blattodea; family Blaberidae; genus Diploptera; species Diploptera punctata. The sequence goes on along the minus strand of JASPKZ010001213.1, from coordinate 347,571 downwards.
AACGTCTGCCGGGTACGCTAGTAATCGTAATTATATGTAAAGGAGCCGACTACCGCCACGATAGGAATTCCGCATGTTAATTATTGTCAAGCATCGTCGCGGCACTCGTTTTTATATAAACGCACAACCATCATAATGACGCGATAATAAGAATTCTTTCTCCACAAATAATTACAGAAAAAATAAATTAGAATCAGTTCTGGAGCACTAACTTTTAAGGAATCGTAAAAACTGTCCAAAGATATTCAACAAACTGTCGCATTGTTGAAAACAGACTGCAATGTAGACTATCATATAGAGACTCAAAACTGTAGAACAAGATATTACGGACATCAAGTTTCAACACAGTTGATCCAACCAGTAGCGTTAGATATCGAAATGATGTGAAAGGTGAGATATATGAAAGGACGGAGATAGAGTGAGGGGAGAGGGAGAGAGGTCATGTCGCTAGAATATAAATGACCATCCACTAAAGAGTAAACAAATCTTTATATCCTCGACCATTGATATTAGCATTAAAGTATTAACGTTTTGAAACTTGTAACAGTTCTAAAACTTAAAATTTGTTTCTCCTTAGATAGATGTATTACGCACATTGATCATTGATTATTATTGAAATGAAGTATATATTCAAACGTTTTAGCAACATATAATTATAATGTTAAAGTAATAATATGTACCTGATATGGCAGTGGTCCTCAACTGAATCAAATTCTGTGTAAAAAAACTTTGGCAAGTGGTTAACACAATGAAGGCCTTTCAATATCAAGTTTCATCTTCTGCATTCTATTTGGTACTGAATTCGGTGTATGGTTTGTACAACATTAATGTCAAAGATTTAGATTTAAAAAAGTATAGTTTATATTTTTCATTTCAGAGCCATAATTTGTTTTCTAAAGACCTGTATTCAGAATAACTTTACCCACAAGAATTATTTCACCATTGTTTTGGTTATAAATTAAAAAGCAATACTTTACATTAAATTAGTAAGAATGGGTAAGGGTGTTAATACCCCAACACACCCTATAATTGGTTCCTTGTATTACCCATCTTTACTTTTGTGGAAAGAATGGGATGAAATCTACTGTACAGTGATATGTAGTCAGTCGTTATGGTCTTCCTACTTCGACACACATCAACCATTCACACATATGACTCTCATACCACCATTTATTTGGGCTGGGCCTAAGACCTCGATGTGGGCTTAAACCCTCCCTTCGACCCTATTCAGTCCTTACTTGACACACAGTTTCAGAATAATGAGCAAATGCATGATAAGATCACCACAACTACATCTATCAAACGCCTATGGTTTACTAAAAGAGACTATTTGTTTTACTTAAAATGAGATGAGGCGAAAGAAGACATAAAAGGAATGAATGGAGATGAATATATACATTGGACGAGAGTGTTGCTGGATGGAATTCGGGAAAAGCGAGAACCCCGAGGAAAACTCCCGTTGAGGCCCTCCACGAATACTCCTCCGGAACAGCAAGGATTCGACACTGAGAACCAACCATGGCAGCCGTGCGGAGAGGATAACTATTACAGTACATTGTATTGTAATCTTGAATAACTGAATAATTATATGACTTTTATAAGTTCTGATGTGAAACATTTTGAAATAAATTAGTATATTACGATGCGAGGTTGGGAAGTGGTTTTTTAAAGAACAGAGGAAAATGTTTAAAAACCGAGCGACAGCGAGGTTTTTATTTTCCGAGATTCTGTAAAATATTTCATAAACGTGCGTTGTACATTTTTTGTGCGACGGTGTTTTCAAAATAATAAATAATAGTAAAATAATAACACCTTTGTTGGAAATATTTGCGTTCATTATAAATAACTGACTAACCTTAACAGTGTGGGCAATGTTTATTAGTTGAAACTACAGGAGGCCGTGACCCCAATTATTGATAAAATTGCGGCAAGTATGTATTTATTGTTTTATATTGTTTCTAATAAAGTTCAGTTCTTTTAAAGGGCAGTGATTTGTTTCGTATAATGTATATTAACGCTACCTTTAGGATATTTTATATATATACACTGTATGTAGTATACAGAGAGGGCAGTGGTTTTACTTCCCACACGCGGTTTGTAATATTATAGTATGTAATATTACAGTATAGTTATTAGGTTGGCAACCCCGAAATGTAGGAAGTTGAAGTTTCAATTTTGGTCGCCGTTGCTGTAAATACGACAAAACGCAGTATCGCGCAAAACAATTATTTAATTATTTGTTTTCATCTGCGTTGTGCAGTATTTTATGTGCGACATTAATGGTTTGCTGCTTCCACGAACAGAAATGTTTGTTGAAGCATAATTTAATACATCTGGTAGAGCAGGTATGTGAAGCGCATGCCGGTAATAGAGCATTATGTGATGGTGATTGATTGATTGATTGATTGAGATTATATATACCGCACCTCATTTGCATCGAGTATCATGTTTGACATGCTCACGGCTCTCAATGTAATGTAGTTTGGGTTCCATAACCGATCAATGCATCAGATAGAACAGAGAATCATATTTTTCTTTAACAAGAGCCTCTCTCTCTCTCTCGTATCACATAAAATGATGCATGGATTTCTCTACTCCAACATTTCTCAACTCCAATGTTGAAGTGATGTATTCAATGTACAGCAGACCCAATTTATAGCCATACCAGGGTTACCACAATACGAAACTAAGTACAAAGAAACGCACAGCACTGAAAAAATATCAAACAATAAAACAGCGGCATGACTTTTTGTATAGGCCATGGAGGAAGTTGAACCAAGCAGACTGGGCTAAGCGGTGGCTATTGGGAAGCATATTTATGAGGTCCAGTGTTCTTAAGTCGATGGCAACCAACCTGAGTAAGGTGATTTCCCACGTTTCCCTCAGTCATTAATGCTGGATTAAAATTTCATTAATAGAACCCATTTAATCATAAACATTGTCCCATAGCTTAATAAAAATTAATAAAATAAACAAAAGTGATACTATCCTACAATGAAATAGAAATTTATTTTTTAAGATGTCGAAATCTCTTATATTTATTATATTCCTTATGATACAATCGGCCGCGGTGGATAAGTGGTTATGCTACTTGCCTCTGGTCCCGAGGGTCGCGGGTTCAAACCTGGCCGGGGTCGATGGATTTTTTAGGACATAAAAATCCAAGGAGCAAGTCATCCGGGAGGGACTTTAAACCGTGGGTCCCGAGTCTGAAGATTTTCAGGCTCGTAAAAAATCCTTAAGCCTGAATGAAAAGGCCACTCAAAATGGTTCAAATTCTTCCCTGTAGGGGGACAGCGCCTAAATCTCTGTAAAGGAAAAACATGGGCTTACAATGAAATGGGTTCCGATACAGTAATTTCAGCGATACCCAAAATGCAGGAGTATTATAAAATTATAAGTGTACCATTCCATTGTCACTGCATTTGTTTTAATACGAATGTAAATATGATTTGGAAGGTTCAGTTTGCTGATGCAATGATGGACGATTTGAGTCCAATTATATTGAAATCTGCAGTAGACACTTTCAAATCTAAACAACGTAACGAACCATGTAATATATAATAATATCCTTGTCCACCGAAGTGGTCTCGAGGTAGCGTCCTGCCTACTCATGCAGCGGGCCAGGATTCGTTCTCCGGTCGGGAAAAGTTACCTGGGTGAAGTTTTTTCGAGGTTTTTCATCAGCTGTAAGATAAATGTCAGGAAACGTTAAAGCCGAAACAATTTGGCCATAATTAGCATCAATATCATATTCGCCTAATTAGCTTAAATTTAGTTTAAGGCCTTCTGGATTTTTTCGTGTTGTATGGTAGCGAAGTATGGACGTTGAAACAGAAGGATATACAGAGACTTAGATCTGCTGAAATGAGATATCTTCGGAGGACTGCAGGATACACACTACTAGATCACAAAAAAAAATGAAGACATCTTAGAAGAATTACACATGGAATCTTTAGAAAACAAAATTTCTGATTATACGTCAAGATGGATACAACATGTTCATCGAATGGAAGATCACAGAATACCCAAACTAATGTTAAGATATCAAACTGCAGGAAGAAGAAGACCAGGACGTCCACTCAAAAGACTTCTGGATGGTGTTTCTCTTGAGGCCGAAACAGGTTAACAAATGGCCTAAATTCGTGAATTTACTATGATGATGATGATGATAGTTTAAGGCCTCTCCTGGCGCATCATTACCATCATCATCAATTCTCATATCATCGCGGCAGCGTAACCTTGCCTTCCAGGCGCCCCAATCTCAGAAGTGGGTTACATGTACACCATGCGAGGAGAGAACACCAGAAATGTCGAAATAACAACCTGGGGCATTTGAATAAATAAATAAATAAAATATCCTCACTTACCCTACTCAAAGAAATACAATTTAAAATTATAGCATATGTATAGCTGGCAAAAATAAAAGTGGCCACACTCTTTGAACAGGGAATATATTCTAAGTTGCACGTCGGATCATCATGTTTTTACACGACGCATGCACTTTTAGATGCAAAATACTGAAGTATAGATATTGATCATTAGTAATGTCAATTATTTAAACAAAATTTTATTTAGAATGTTTTCTGAAGAGAAATTAAACTATTATTCAAAATAAAGACTTTCGGATTCCATGGAATTGAGCCATCTTTGAGAAAAAATGCACATGTTACCATAATTTTATGAATAACTGTAATAATCTGAAATGTACACATATTATATTTAAATAAAGAGAAGCCTGGATGCCATCCCAATGTAGAGTCATCCGAAAGCCAAACTTGGCAACATCCCGCATGATCGACTATTCCGATTGAGGTTTTAAGCGGTTTCCCTCAATCCAAAGAGCAAATGCTGGAATAGAACCCCAAAAGGTCCGCTTCCGACTTCACTCTGCTAATTAATTTCAAATTTGAATTCAAAATTTAAACCCGTGCTAATGTATTTTACAGGAACCCGGGATTCTACCTATTAAGGAGGACCAAAATGGATCGCTCACCGCCAAAACTTAAGTGATGGCAGCAGAACTTTCCATCTATCTATCTATCTATCTATCTATCTATCTATCTATCTATCTATCTATCTATCTATCTATCTATCTATCTATCTATCTATCTATCTATCTATCTATCTATCTATCTATCTATCTATCTATCCAAGTATCAGTGTCTGGTTTTTTTTTGATTCCAAGAATTCGTTGAGACCCATTTTTCAAAGTTTCATTACAAAATTTAGCTATTATAATAAAACGATAAGTTATTCAGCAAAAAAACAGCGACATTCCAGTATTAAAATTGGAGTTTACCGGTCACCACAAATTAAAAATGGACTCTATCAACCTACAAGTTAGATTCATCTTAAAGTATACAATACCATATACGTTAATTAACCCATAAATTGGCAATGTATTCTAGAAGTTACTTTAGCGTAATTCGTTTAATATTTTTTTGAAATAAAGAAGTGAATACGAATCGATAGATATTATTTGTTTTTATGTTTTACAACAACATACACATATTGTACCTGACTATTTAATCCGTGTCCTAAATGGGAGTCAATGATCAATCACATTTCAATGATTTTTTATTTACAACCAATCACAGTCGTTTTCACATGGATTTTATCAATTTAATTTTATCACTTTAAAATCAAGCTCCTCTTTTTAACATTCTGAATAGGTCAGATCATTATTTTGCAGTGACTGACCCTCTAAGAAATACGTTCAATTTAACAATTTATATATTAAGATGAAAGAAATGTAGAATACAATATATATATATATATATATATATATAGTACACGAATGTAACCAGATAGTACTTGAGGGATATAATATAAAAACATTTGTAGCAATTGATTATACCACAAAAAATCACTCTTTGCACTTTCTTAAACGTATTATTTGCCAGGAATTTACGTTCCAGAAAAATATAATTTACAACATAGGACATCAGAAATTATGTAATGACCTATAATGTTGCTTATAGGCAGTATGATGTGTTTCATTTTTCTCCACTAGGGTGCATTCTTACAATATTGCGATAATCAGGCAATAAATAATATGATCTGGTTGTAGTGATAAGATGGAATCAAAAATTACTTTTCTCCAATTTAGCAAACAAACTAAATATTCCTTAACCAAAAAAGGTGGCTATAAATTCCATTTACTGAGGAATTCGCTTACTCTATGAAGTTCCCGCGTGACGGACGTTTTAACAATACAGCTGCATAATACTAGTGTTAGGTTTTTATTGTATTATTGTATATGAATCCTAGTTAGGCAATGTGACCGGTCTAATGTGATACGTCTTTTTCTCCATAACCCATAGCAATCTTTCAAATCAGGAAATTTTTGTAACTTTTCTGCCAAATTTAAATTCTTTCCCCTTTCTTCCTTGCATAGTTTTTTCACCAACAAATACACAAATATATATATATACACATATGAAAAGAAAACATGAATGTTCGAGTAGAGATTTGAACCCGACTCTCTAAATTCTGTACGTTAAAGCTCTAACGACCTGAGCTACCCCAGTATTCGAACACAAACATACATTTTTCTTATATATGTAGTATTCTCAATTCACACAAGAGGTAGTGGAAAATCTTTCCGAGTGACATGTTGTGGCCAACATAACAGTTAAGCAAATTTTTAAAGAGAATATTACTTTATAGCAGTAACGCTTGTATACTTAGATGTTATAACTACATAAAATATAGTTATAACATCTAAATATATATAGTAGTAGGACTTTATTAGAAAAAATAAGATATTTACAATATTATTTACAAATATGGGTCGCACGGGCAGTAAGCCGTAAGTGCTTTTGACAGACCGTTACAATAAAGAAATAATTGCTACTAGTGTGAGGAAAAATAAACAACAAAACAAAAAAACAATAACATTACAATTACATAAAGAAAACGCAATAATATTACAATTAAATAATAACACAATAGCATTATACATTAATTAGTTTATATATAATTATTAAGAATTAATGTTATTGCATTTTGATAACATATATTTATTCATGAATGAGTATTGTTCTTATTTTCCGCGTTTTGTCCAGAAATTTATCCAAGTTTATCCAATTTTCTGGATTTACCAATAACTCGTAGCATGTCAATCTTTCCCGATTTGAATTTAGAAATCTTTCCGGTAATAACTGACGTCTCCAATATTCTAAATCATTACATTGTCCTAATATATGTATCTCATCTTCAAATTTCCCGCACATTGGACATATTCGCATATCGTGCTCTTCGCTAATTTTTTGCAATTTCCATGCCCCTAGCCTAAACCAAGCAAGCCCTGATCTCTCTTTAAATCCTAGGTTGAGTATATACGATTCTTTTCCCCAGACGTGTTTTAGGTCTCTTTGTAAACACAGTGAGCGTTTTCCTATACATTCGGCGAAAGTATCTTGTTGGTTTATTTCTAAGTTCTTCCTCCTTATTTTTCTCCACACGTTCTTGCGATTTTCAGTCCCTTTCTCCCATATCCAGCCCATCCCAATCTTGTGGAGTTCTCTCCTAACCTCGTCTGCCCAAAATTTAACATCTATGTTTTTAATTTGTTGGTCGTAACAAATTGCTCTAAGCATTGTTTGTTCACCTTGAATTACTCGCAACCAGTATTTGAGTACACGAATTTTACAGTTTATGTCGTCCTGGAATGACCCAAATTCATATAGAATTCCACAGTTAGAAACGGCCTTACTAAGTCCTGTAATATATTTTAGAAAATGCGTATATACCTTATTTAGTATTTCCGTTCTTTGGAAACCCCAAATCTCACTACCATAGTGCGTTACTGGCCTGACCATCGCTCCATACATTTTTTCTAATGTGAAATGTGTATATATATATATATATATATACAGACACACACACCTTAAGTCACTTATTATATTCTAATGGAAGTACTATGCTCATTTCTTTAAAATTGTGATAATATATTTCCTTAACAATCCCTAAATACAGTATAATATAGTACATATTCCATCAATATTACAGTGTGATGAAGAATTAGTGTAACTAGGGCCTAACTTAGATTTCAATCTAGGTTCCATGTATTCATCGTACTCACTCCTTTAAAATAATGTTTTAATATAGAGAGGAGAATACATTAAATTATTAAATGATATTATTTCAAAATGTATGAAAGTAACATGAGTTTTCATCACAAAGGAAAATAAATAAACATGTATATTCTCCTATTAAAAGTGAATATATGTATTTTAAAATGATTATATTAAATTTGAAAGTTAGACCAATTTACACCAATCCTTTATAATAATATTTTAGTATTCAATTTACATAAATTGTCCAATGATCAATTCCGCACTAGACATCATCCAACTTAATTGAGGGGGTTAAAGCAAAGAGTGTAAGTGCAAGTTTTGCAGTACTGAGAAAAAACAGATTTAGAGTTGAAGTTGTGTAATAAAATTATAGTTAATTGAAAATTATAACAACCATTCTTTACCTACTTCTAACGCATACACTTATATCCCCTTGCTACTGAATAAAATTATACTTGAAGATTGTTATTATGCACCAAACTCTTTTTTTTTATGGAAAAAATCACTTAGAGCCCTTTGTTTTAAACCGCCTCAAATATCATTCAAAATGTAAACTCACGTGAAGGATTAAAACTAAAATTATGGTTTACGTTCAATTTTAGATTTGATACTACAATATTATATTTTAGAATACAAGACTAGAGAGTGATACAGAAGTAAATATCGATATGGAGCCTATATCTGAACCATATTCTTATTTTTTGAACCTGACGTTGGACATTACATATAATATCCATAATAGTATATTACGATGCCAGTTTGGAAAGTGCTTCTGCAGAAGCGAGAATATAATTAAAAACTTCGCTATCACGCGGTTTTTAATATCCGACATTCTATAAAACACTTTACAAACGTGCGTTGTACATTATTTTTGGTGCGATGGTGTTTTCAAAATAATAGTCAAATAATAATATCCTTGTTGAAAACATTTGCGTTCATTATAAACAACTTATTAATGTTAACAGTGTGGGCAATGTTCATTAGTTGATTCTACAGCAGGCCGTGACATCAATCAGTAATAAAATGGCGGTAAGTATGTCTTTATTTTTTATATTCTTTCAAATAAAGTTCTGTTCAATAAAAATGCTGTCGTTTGTTTCCTATAATGTCAATTAACACGACCTTCTAGTTATATTTTTATATATATACATTGTACGTAGTATACATAAAGGACAGAGATATTACTTCCCCCACGAGGCTTGTATTATGTAATATTACAATTTTGTTATTTAGACTGAGAACCCCGAATTGTAGAAGTGGAACTCTCAATCATAGTCGCCATTGTTGTAAATAAGACAAAACGCACTATCTCGTAAAAAAAGTATCTTTGTCGATTGTGCAACTGATATTATCGTCTCTTTTCAACGTAAAACTTAAGCAAAAATAATTCATTGTATAATCGAGTTATTTTATGTTTATTTTAAATACTATTATCCATGCTTTTCTCAATTTTTTCCCAATCCCCACGGCTCTTTAAAACATAGAACACTAATCGAAGTATCCCTGCTGTTTTTCTTTATGTTAAGTGTTCCTGCAGCGATACCATTTACAGTAATAGTACGTTTAAGAAAAATCTTTCTGAGACACATTTTTGTACGTTAATTTGTATCTATTCATCGAATACGCGCAAATTAATTTGTATTTCTCATTAAAATCATATATAATATATTATAGTATCAAATAAAAATATTTTCTACTCTAAAAATTAAAAGTCAAATCTAATCAATCAAGTTCATGCCAAACTTCCATTAAAGTGTAAGACAATATAAAAAAATATATAAATTAATTTGAAATTTATGTATCATGTATGTCCGTCCACTCAACTGGTAAGAGTATATCCATATACTGTAGGCCTTTCGGGACTAGTCCCATCATCAGCAGAAGGAAGGTATGTTGATACTCATCATTTATGAAGTACTGGATTATTTGTGATTATTTTATAGCGAGGATTATGAGTACTGGGAGTGTTCTCATTTAAAATCAGGTTGTTGTTGATTTCCCTTAAAATCAAAACTAATAAGATTCATATCAAATTCCTTGAAAATAGTCATAAGGTAAAAATTAAAATATATACCTGTTGGGTCCGCCGCTGTGGTCTCGAGGTAGCGTGCTGCTTTGTCACGCAGCAGGCTCGGGTTCGATCCCGGTCGGGGCAGTTTTTCTGGGTGAGGTTTTTATCGGGGTTTTTTCTCACCTGTAAGACAAATGTCAGGAAAACTTTAAGGCTCAAACGGTCCCCGAAATCATATGGCAATCATCATCATCCTTCACCGGTGTGGAAAGCAACGGGAAGCTACCACACCTACAATTCCTTAGTAAAGCTGCAAGCATAGCATGAAAATGCTATGAATGCAGTAAAGGACCTGCATTCGGACAGAATTACTATGGATGGACACTTGTTGGCAGGTGCCGTCATCCTCAACTATGTTAAAATATTGTATTTAAAATATTATCTGGAGACCTTTCGAATATTAACTTCAATCTTCAGCAGGATGAGTATGGGCTACCTGTTGTTTTATCTAAGATGTTGTAGGGGTTGTTGAGCTTGAAGTGTCATTAGCAGCAACTAACTGGTTTTTAACGATCTCGTATAATGGGTTGTACAATTGGGGTGTGTTCTCATTGAGTAGTAAGGTGTTGGTTTATTTCATAATTTCAAGGTCATCCAATAGATATATATTGGCTGCAAAATTTTATTTGTGCACTATCGTCAGGGTGTTTTATATTGTGTCCATTCGGTGACCATGTTGATTTACCTCACGCGTACAAATAATAATCTAGCTACCTATGCCAAACATATCATTAACGCTGGTAACCGTATGGGCAGAAAAGGAAACACTCTAACGATAGAAAATGTTCCAGCTAAGTTAAATATATTGGAAGACCTTGAAATTATAAAATAAATCAACACCGCCTTACTACTCAATGAGAACACACCCCAATTCTACAACCCATTATACGAAATCGTTAAAAATCAGTCGATTGCTACCAACGACACTTCAAAGACCATCAACGTCTATACGTCGTAAAACAACAAAAACTAGTAGCAGATACTAACCCAGCTCATGATGGAAGTTAACTTACGAACGGCCTCCAAATAAGATTTTAAATATAATACTTGAACACGGATGAGGACGATGGAACCTGCCAACAGGTAGGCCTATATATTTTAATGTTTATCTTATTCCTTTAGAATCTCTATTTGTTCCAGTATGACTGCGATGGGCAGGACATGATGCACGAACGGAGAGTGTATGACGTGCATGGAAATTTCTTGTATGAAAACCAAAGGTAAAACGCTCAGTTGGTAGACCAAGAATGAGGTGAGAGAATAACGTAACCATGATTTAAGGGAAGTAGATTATACAAGGAATGATTGGAAACTATTAGTTCAGGATAGGGATGTATGGAGAGATATGTGCGTGTTGCCATGTACCTACGGGTTCGATAGTGCCAGTGAGTTAGTTAGTTGTTCCAATGTGCTTATATTAGATGGATTCCTCTATTTGTGGAATATTTTATAATTTTAAATTATAATTTTTAGATTATAATTAAATGTACTTGTTAAGTTGTTTCGAAAATAAAGCCTCAAATATTATTGGAGCAAAAACATACCAACTCACCACTTGAACCTCATTTTCAATTATTAAATTTCAGTAATTTTCATTCATGAGGATTTCGATATATACTAAGAACCTTCATTCTGTCCCCATTTAGTCTTTGGAAATTATCTTCTTCCCTCTTCCTATGTCATCGACAATAATTACTTGTTCCCTTTAATATGTGACTTAATCTATTGATTCAGATTCTATCCACCTCAATCTGCGTCATCTTACAATAATTGCACGGCATCCTTCCTCTCTATTCTATTAAACCGGAGTTTTCTAATTAACTTACTTCCAACGCTCTCTCTGGATGTAATTTCATTAAACATATACAATTATTCTATTTTTCTTTTCTCATCTGTATAGTAATTATACATATATACATAGTGTTCTGCCAAGAGGAGGTCTTTCTCTGCAAACTCAGCGTTCTCCATTCTTTCCTTAACTCAGCTTTCCTCTTTGTTTCCGCATACATACCATTTGTTTTAATATTGTCTATCATCTGATTCCTTTTTCTGCCTCTAACTTTCTTTCCGTTGACCAATCCTTCAAGGGCATCCGTCAGCAGGCAGTTTCTTCTTAGCTAGTGGCCAATCCAATTTATTTTCCTCTTCTTTATGAGTTCCAGCATTTTATTCCTTCTTCTACTCTGTCTAGCACATCTTTCTTTTTTTTTATTTTGTCTGTCCATTTTATACGTTCCATTCTTCTCCGTATTCACATATCAAAAGCTTCGAGTCACATTTCTTCACATTCCGTCGTAATTTTCAAGTCTCTGCACCATACAATGCTACACTCCACATAAAGCACTTTACTAGCTGGGTGATCGGGGCCTGATGGGTTCAGTACCCTTAAACTAGCCTAAACTCCTTGCTTCAGCATGAGCATAGAGTCAATTCAGTCACTAAAAAATATTAAGTTTTTATGTATACTCTGGTCGTAAAGGTGGTCAGGACGGGTCCCATCCTCAGCCGAATTTTGTTCCAATACTGACCTGCTACTGACTGATTTTTGTTGATCATATGGAGGTGATTCTGTGTACTGGTTGCGTTCTCGTTTAAAACCAAGCTGATGTCGATTTCCTTTAATATCTAACTACTCCATTATGTTTATCATCATTGCTGGATTCCATTCTCTGTGTAAAATTTTGAAAATGTAGACTAACTTGCATGATGTCCTTTGTTTACAGTTCGGCGTAAATTTATTGCCTTCAGCATATTTAAACTTTTAAAACGTTATTTAAATGTATTATTAAAACGTCTGCTAGCTTTTCCTATGTAAATGTGTTGCAATCTTTACCCGTTAATATAGGCCTACTCATTTGTTCTTAAAATTATTATTTTTCTTAAATAATAATATTGTTTATCATGAGTAGTTTATATCCAGTTTTATGTGCTACGTTTATATTTTTAAGTTTTTTAGTGTGTTAGCTAACTTTATGGTTTCTTCTCCCATGTATGCAGTATTAACACATTATTTTTGTTATTAGATCCTTTTTCTAGTTTAGTTATGTTGAATATAGTGTTCTTTCCTTTTGTTTTCTAATTTTATTTATGATTTGTTCTATGCAGCCATTACTTTGTTTTAATGTACTTAATGTTATTTAACTCTTTATGTATTTTTTTTATTTAATGATAGTTTTAACATCATTTTTACTAAACTCTTAAAAGTACTGAGGTTTTGTTGATGACTGAAATTATTTATTACAGGATGTGCAGTGCTTGCAGGTTTTCTCTAAATCCTTACTTCTATGTTAGGGTTTATTGAAATTAATAGATCAATGTAATTTATGTGTTGTTTATAAACGGTTTAAAATGGCACAAATTGTGATAAAGCATTGCATTTTGTTTATTTGTTACATACGAAAGAAAATATGAAAGAATATTAATTATATTTATTTTATTCACATTTGCCACACAGGTTATTTCTTCCTCTTAAATGAAGCTAGAAAATCTTGAGAAACTAAGGTATATTTTATGTGAATAATGCGATGATGCCTGAGTAAAAGATTATAACCTTCATTATTTGATATTCATAAGCAAGTTTAGGTAGAGAGAGATAGTAAAAGCTGAAGGTAATAGCTGTCATAGCCGACATTAAAGCCAGGGAGTGGAAATCATTTGAAAGCCATCAGAATGCCTCCATCAAGCCAGCGTATAACGACACGTAATGCAGGCGTTTAAACGCGCGGAATGTGTTATGCCGCAATATAGAAATGTTTCAGGACCTCTTGAAAGATTAACGGTGCTGAATAACTCGTATTTGAGGTTATATTCCAGATTCTGCGTCACCTAAATGTTTCACCTTAGTTACTTTAATGTTCCATGTCAACAGTGCATGCATTATATTTTAATGTTATTGCCGCTGTTTTCTCAGAGTTGTCATTAAAACTGTCATTGCTGGAGAAGTTGTTTGTATAACAGAAAATATATGAATGTACGTATGAAGAACAAGTGATAAAACTGGTTTTACATCAGGAAGAACATAATTCAATTTCCTCAACTGATACCGATAGCTGATAACGTTTTGAAACAGTTTGAAAGCTGTTTGCTGCACTTCATAACTATACTGTCATAACACATACGGAGTGGAAGAAACATAAATGCTCAAAATTAAAGTATGTACCAATGCATTTTTTTAAACAATTGACTGCATTTTTAATTATAATAAGCAGTAATAATATATGGATTAATATATTTATGAAGATTTATAGCTACTCCCAAATAATTGATGCACTTTCTGAAATATATCGGTGGTCATTTCTATTTGACAATTATTCAAAATGAAACCTTTGGATGACTATTCCAGATTACACTCAAATTTTAACTTTTGTGTGTTCATGTGTCTAAAGTGTTATTTAATGATTGGATATCCGCAAAAACATGGAAAATGGCCATTACGTTACATAAATATTGTTTTTTTGATATACACTTCGATTTATATATTTTTAATTATTTTCAGCAACAGATACGTGACTGCGTACTTGTGGTGAAAGTGTTGATATAAACTGGTTTAGTTTTTTGCATCTTTAGTTTAAGAAGTAGAGATAATAATAGGCGTCCCAGTTTCATTGGGTTGTTCAGGGCTTTATGGGCAATAATCAGGACGAAAACTATGTGAAACTGGACCAGAACGTACGTATTCGCTGAAGGTCCATGTGTTTGATGTTCATTTTAATACATTCAAGGAGAATATGGGAGCTTACTCAAAGGAACAAGGGAAACGCTTCCATCAGGATATGCTGATTTTTGAATGCGCTAGTGTATGGGGTGTATGTAGGTACATGTGTGTGTTTTTTTCTCTATTTTTGTAATTTATTTTATAGCATTTTTTATTATTATTAATGTACAAATTGAGACATATATATATATATATACAGACGTGGTCTTTTCACGTATCAGTGTGTATTGAATATATATATTGATTTTACATTTTTATGGAGATGTGTAGCCATGTACGTAATTTTGTATGTATTTTTATTTCTTATTCATGATAAAATAATGCACGTACGGCCAAACAGGCCCATGTGCAACGTAAATGCAAATGTATTTTCTTTGTTTTGAAAAAACCCAACAAACCGAATAAATATGAAGAGTAAAAAATAGAAATAACATAATGATCAAGCACGCATTTTATTCATCCAACATAAACCAGGAATATTCTTCCGCACATTATTCGGTAAACCGGGGAATTTCGGGTCACATTTTGTAAAGGAATCTTTGTTTTGATATAAAATGATATGTTTAAACATACTAAATAATCAGTAATAAATAGTCATCCTTATGTATCTAAACGATATTTAAGAGACTACTTAATTAATTCCTAATCCATGATAATGCATATTGTAAGCAACTCTGTTCCCACCCGATTTCCCATGGTGATACGGGGTAAAACGGATCACTACTAGGGTAAATAGAATCAGAAGGTAATCTTATTGTATCCGCATATTAATTTTTTACCTCCAAAAGCATTAACACAATGTTCGTGATGCCACAGTTCACATTTCTGGCAGTGAACCCATTCACCTCTATTACGGCACCTGTCATATAATCACATCTGATACTTTATAGAAGTTGCAGAGCGATTCTGCTTCACCTTATTGATCTTGTTTTTTCATCCAATACAGATGGTCTTCAAATTACTTTGAGATTCTCTAACCTGGATCGTGGTATCTGAAAATACTCCTGTGGTTTTTCGATATGACATTTCCCTTGATTTAATTGGGTTCACTGCTTCAGCATAATCTTATATATAAAAATTAATATTTGTTTGTTTGTTTGTATGTTTGTTTGTTTGTTCGTACTTTATGCGCGGCCATACCGTTGATCCGACTGTGATGGGTTTTTATGCAAAATGTTCAGGAGATTCTCGGGATGAACATAGGCTATAAGAGAGTTGTGATACTCAACTCCTATACCCTAAAGTAGCTTTTTGGATGCTTAAATGGCTAACGCTGCCTAAACCATAAGAAATACACAAAATTAATGTACACAGAATTGAATATCTCAAAAAGCTCCACAAAAAAGTCCGCGACAGCATATGTTTATATCTTACGGATAACTCACAAAAAACATTTTTGTCTTTCATTGATACCAAGAGTCCCTTATCTCTTACGGATAACTCACAAAATCCATTTTTTGTCTTTCATTGATACCAATAGTCCCTTATCTCTTACGGATAACTCACAATAACCATTTTTGTCTTTGATTGATACCAAGAGTCTCGCGCCGTAGCTGAGTGGTTAAGGCAAAAAGTCTTGACGGAGAACTACGGGATTTACGCTGGTTCGAGTCTCTACGAGGGAAGAAATTTTTCTCATGGAATTTCGGCCAGTATGGGACTGGTGCAAAGTGGGTTAGAAATGAAAAAAAAGGCTGTTTAGGCTCACTCTCATCAATTTATCTTTTTTTTTTCAGTCTAACATAATTGTTATATGACGCTTCTTAACTTGTCTGCAAAGGAGGGTACAATTCTAATGTTTATGAAGACAATTTAAACATCGGAAGTTGCCAATTGTTAAGAACTCATCTAGTGTGTATCCCAGTTGCGTTATTATCGTTGTGTGTTCATCCGATTTGGATTTTTTTTTCTGTGTGTTTGAGTGGGTCAGTGGATGGTTTAGATTCACAATTGGACTTGGTAGGTGGCGCGGCGATCGGGTTATAGGATTTTTTATGTCAGATGCGTAGTCTTCTGCATTATCGTTACGTTCCGACATAACTATGTGACGTCTTCATTTCACTTCTTGAGCCACAACAGAAGGCTGTAAGGGGTTTTCTTGCGAACTTATTTAATAATATCTAATTATGTCCTAATTGCTGCATTTTATGGTAAAAAAGTAACATATTTTTATCGTCCGCCCATGACATGAGAATTGAACATTCTGCCGGGTACGCTAGTTATAATATATACTTCATAATTACAATATAATTGGCTTCCCAATTCATTTCATATAAATATGGCGTTGTCCGAATTTACCCTATGGTTGAATAGATTCACAAAGGAATAATGTGCATGGAACTTCAACTATAGTCACAAACGTCATTGAAAAATGCTAGTTAGTGGATAATTGTTGACTGCAATTCGTCCAGTTCTGATAATTATCAGAAGTGAATTATTTAATTAGATGTGTCTAATAAGAAGTTTTATAATGGCCTCACTATGATGGTTGTCCAGCGGTTAGCTTTGTTTCCCCGCAGCTGTTATATATAAACACAAAGATGCCGACTAACGCTACGTGAATTTTAATCATTGTCGAGCATTTTTGCGGGACCCGCTTTTATATAAACGGACAACCATCATGAGACTATATTGCTAGCAATAATGAAAGCTAAAATTAAATCTAAAATAATTGAGGCATTGACATGGGAAAGGTAGTAAGTCATAAAAATCAAATTGTACAGGGGAAAAAAAAAAAAAAAAACAGTTTTGAGACATAAATTTATATATATTTTATACAGCTAGTATTGATATTTTGTAACTATTTTGCAAATAAAATTTCTTATATAGTAGCGTCAAAATTACATTAAAAATAATGTTGGGAAAACAGTTTTTTGTTTCCTCTGTAAAATCAGCTTATTATGGCTTACTACCTTTCCCATGTCAATGCCTCAATTATCATTTCTAGTGCGCGCTTTTCTTCATACATGCAAGATGAATATGTTAAACTGGTCGCGAAAATGTTTCCTTGTTACAAATATCGCTAGCGCGGAAGTTCTACTGAGGTTGATTCATAATGACCATATATAGGATAAAATAAGGTATTTTGTCCGAATTTACTCCATGTATCCAAACTTACCCCAGGTGATGATACGCATTGCGGGCTTCCATTGAGTCGCGGCCCACATATTGTATTCTAATATTATCAGGATTAATGGAAAAGTGATATACATACATATATATGTATATAGTAATATACTACGTATGTAACATTTAAAAATCGAGCTGGAGAGAAAAAGTAAATACCCGCTTTACCTCAATAAATATGGCCCGAATTACCCAAAATTATACTATTTGATAAAATGTTTCGATACCATCTGATGGCACACAAAAGCGGCAGTTTTGATCAATAATCATACTTTTTGATAAACACATATTAACATAAATTTCATTGCACGTAAAATAATACTGTAACATGTGCGTTAATTCTTAAAATATAACACACAATAATTACATTGAATTATTTTTAAAGCAGCTGTACAATAGTAACAACGAGGAAGAAAGACACATCTCGAATGAAGTTATTTCTTTGTTCATAGCATATAGCGATCTATCTTGAACACAGGTGGCAGCACACTCTTCTAATTGCAATTACTTATTTCCATTTGATCTACCAGTAAAGAGCGATTAATTAAAAACGACTCGATTTTTCCCTTGACCCAATTTCTCCGGTCTACCCTACCAGCGGAATGAAATCATAGACATCGAAAGTCAACTGTATTACCAAGCCGACTTAACAGAGCCAAGGCAGAGAGCAGGCTGAAAGTTGTATATATGTTTGTAGGAAAACGCCTCGTACATCTTTATTTGCGCATGATGACGTGGAAAAGAAACGCAAGAAGATAGAAAAAAAGATTAAAGAAACAGAGAATGGAGTATACAATCCAGTAGGGATGTACTTAGATCCTATAACTCCATACACATAAAAACCACAAACACAGAGTTCAAGATCATCATCCAGGGATTAAGCCTGTTGGCTCGTTCCGGTTTCAAGAAGTTAGAATTGTTAAAATTGTTCAGACTATCTTCTGTGTGGGCGTCCAACATTTCTCCTTCCGTGCGGTTTATAATTTAACAATCTTTTGGAAACCTTTCTTCTGGCATTCTATCAACATGTTCTTTTCAGGCGTTCCTATATTTAATTATTCGGTGTGTAGGTTTGAAAATATTTAGTTCCTTTCTTATATCTTCATTTCTTTCCTTATCCAGCAGAGCATAGTTCTTAAAAATCTCACCTCAACTGCTTCCAATCTTTGTTCTTGTTGTTTAGTGATCGTCCAACATTCTGATCCATACATCAATACAGGAACAGCTATTACTTTCTAAAATTTCATTTTTTTGTATTTTTAAGGATTCATTAGCATCGCGATTCAGAACAGGATATGAAATGGACTATGTTTTATTAGAGACCTCTTATTTCAAGCCCATCGTCCTTTTATTTTAGGTCGTAAAGACGAGACAGACATTTTTACTTTCTATTCGAAGAAAGCCACACTCAGAATTTGTGTAGGCTGGAAAAAGTCCTTGGATAATTGAACTCGTTTACTGTGGAATCTGTGGCGAGCGTGATAACCACGAGTTCGCCGGGATCGACCCAATTTTATATGATGACGTATCACGAACTGGTTACGTTAATAATCCTTTAGAGAGTCTGCACTTTATCGACAACATCACGTGCAGAAATGAAAATTATTTTGTGTTATAGATAGCTGTATTCAATGATATCCGCTAAATACTAGGTACGTGTTTGTTTAGGAAGGTTAGTTTCCTAACAATGCAGTATCTAGAAACGTGCTTATAATATATACAGGTTGTTATCGAAATGTGTGCAGATTTTTCGTGTGGTGGTAGGGAACATCCATAAAAGTATTTTATCACAGTGAATCTTGGGTCAGAAATGCATTGTTGTGGGTCTACAGAATAAAACAGCATTTAAAATCGATGAACACATTGTTGTTTATTTATTAATTCTAAGAAAAATGGAAGGTATTACATGTTATTTTACAGTAATTGTTGGAAATGGCGACCTCTGACCTGATGCACAGCTCCAGAGCTAGTAGCAAGGATCGTGGCAGCGGCTGCGGAAATCAGGGAAGGAGTTCATGAGTCTGAGGTGAAACGGCGGAGCTGTGCATCTACGCCAATGGCCGCCATTGCCAACAATTACTGTAAAATAACACGTAATACTTTCCATTTTTCTTAGAATTAATAAATAAGCTACAATGTCACAATAATAAAATATACGAATAAAAACTATAAAATAGGTCCGTCTACTCAACTTAAAATGTTATAATACTCTGTAGGCCTTTCGGGACTAGTCCCATCATCAGCAGAACGAAGTATGTCTGTATTTGTTGACCCACGTTTATATAGAGGATTGTGTGAACTGGGTATGTTCTCATTCAAAATCAGGTTTTATCGATTTATCTTAGAATTTCAATCCCCTCCAGTATATTTATCCTCGTTGGTATGTTTTCTCTATGTAATATTGTGAGGATATTATGCATATGGTGTCCTGCTTGAATTATATGTTTTGCGAAATTTGACTTTCCCCCAACATAAACAATATCTCTAAAAAGTTCTTTAAATCTAACGTTGAAGCTTCTGCTAGTTTTTCCAATGTAGAATTTATTACAGTCTGCACACGTTAATATGTATACGCCTTTATCGTTGAAATCATTTTTCTTCGGTATTACTATTTATTAAATTATGTAATTTACACAAGGTGACTATTTTATAGTTTTTATTCGTATATTTTATTATTGTGACTTGTTACCACAACGGAACCTCACCATGAATTGTACTAGTATAAACAACAATGTGTTCAACAATTTTAAATGCTATTTTATTCCGTAGATCCACAACAATAAATTTCCGACGCAAGGTTCATTGTGTTAAAATACGTATATGGATGTTCCCTACCACCACACTAAAAATCTGCACTCATTTCAGTAAGACCCTGTATAAACAAACATTACTATAAGCAAACTATCTAGTTTAAATATAAGATTACTTTCTAGCGTAGCTTTAGATAAAGTAATATACGGATATTATTGATTTAATAGGAGTGAGCAGATGTTCAAAATTGTTTGCAAAAAGGAAATGTGTTGGAATATGTAGCTATCTTTGTCTTGAAGATATTGTAATATAAGCCTATCGGTTTTGAAGTATCTCATGACTCCAATATGATAGTCAAACAGTCCTATATGAATTAAATTATCTATATGTATAGAACTAATGTTGGATATTTTTTTTGTATTAGTTTGTCTCATAAGTAACTTAAAGTAGTCCTTTAATAGTATATTACGATGCGGGGTTGGAAAGAAGTTTTTACAGAAGCGAGGAAAATGTTGAATTTCCCAGATTCTCTAAAACACTTCACAAACGTGCACTGTGCATTATATTTTGCGCGATGGTGTTTTCAAAATAATAAATAATAGTAAAATAATAACATCTTTGTTGGAAATATTTGCGTTCATTACAAACAACTGCCTAACGTTAACAGTGTGGGCAATGTACATCAGGCCGTGACACCAATCAGTGATAAAATGGCGGTAAGTACGTATTTATTGTTTTTATTGTTTCAAATAAAGCTCAATTCATTTTAAATGCAGTGTTTTTTTTCATGTAATGTATATTAACACTAACGTTTCGTTATATACTATACATTGTACGTAGTATATATAGAGGGAAGGGGTTTTACTTCCCACACGTTGTTTTTAATATGTAATATTACAGTATAGTTATTTAGGTTGGCAACCCCGAAATGTAGGAAGTTGAAATTTCAATCATGATCGCCATTACTGTAAGTACGATAAAACGTACCTTCGCGCCAAAAAATAATATTAGTATCTGATAGAGGTTTGAATGCGTAATTCACTGAGAACATGTTCGAAATGGGCGTGCAGTCGATGCGGATCTTATTGTCAATGAATTCTTGAAATATTAAGGGTCGTGGGTTTAAACTCTACTGGACCCCATAATTCACGAACAACATTGACCAAAATTCAAACATTGAAAAGAATCAAACTGGTACAACACACAAAATATAGCCCTGATAGCACGTCTTCGTTTTACAATCTGTTTCAATCGATGGCCATTTCGCCCATTTTTTGCGTGAAATTTTGTAGACATTGAAACTGTGAAGATAATTTCAATAAATTATTTGCATCAAAAACCGCGTCTGGTACCGATGCGAGATAATAAACCTCGCTGAGAGATGACTGAAGATTATAGAATATGATTGTATCTACTTTGAAGAGTTGTTTTAATTTCACATCAGAAGATATTCTAAAAAAAAAAAACAGAAACTTTACAAATGAGACGGTATCTGAAATTACAGGCCGATACTTTCCAGAACTTTTTTCACTCACAAGCAAATGTCTATTTTGGATTAACAGTCTTATTCATTAAACGGATAATTCCTATCAAAATATTTTCCATTTCAGAATTTTATTTCTTAATTGTGTTATAATTGCAAATACTTTAGACTTCTATTTCCTAGAAAAAGTTCTCAGGAAACATGTTAGACCAAAGAGAGATGAACAGACAGGTGAATGGAGAAGACTACATAACAGTGAACATGGTCTTTACAGGAAGCCAGATGTAATAAGAACAGTTAAGTCTCATAGACTGCGATGGACACGACATGTGGCATGAATGGGGAATGAACGACGTGAATGGAAGCTTCTTGTAAGAACACCAGAGGGAAAATGCCCAATTAGTAGACCAAGAATGAGGTGGGAGAATAACATTAACTACGATTTGAGGGAATGATTGGAAAACAATGGCAATCCCTGTCCTTTTGTATGGAAGTGAATCTTGGAATCACTACCAAACAAGAAAGTAAAATCCAAGCAGCCGCGATGAAATTTTTAAGAAGAGTTAAAGGATGAATTAGAATGTACACTCTTAGACATAAAAAATTAGTCATCCGCAGATTCTATCAACCGATCGGGGAACTTCGTGAGCGCTAGCAGAAGCCTTATTCACATCAACACGTTTTCAGTAATTGTACTGGGTTGTTTGCTAGTAAACGCAGTGCACACTCAAGCAACATGAAAGAGAGAGCTTGGCTTAGTGTGTTTTCGTGATCGTGAGGTTTAACAGACATCATCTGCGTTCGTAATCTCACGGGTTCGATTCCCGTTCTACTGTTTTTAAACCGAATATTAGAATAGCATTTCGCCTGTAATATAGTTTCATATTTTATTTTATATTTGAGTTTTATGGCTTTAATGCATACACAAAACACAACATAATGTAAATTAAAACCTTCTTCCAATATTAAATAAATAAATAAGGAGAGAAAACAATAGTTTCTGAAATGAAAACTTTAACAAAAACAAAATCAACATCGGGTGTATGAACTCTCAGGATCTATTACCGCCTTCAATCAGCGGGGCATTGAGATTGCGTTGTGCCTATGTCCTTGTGTGTGCGCTGAGCCATGGTAAAACTCGATATTATGATTAATGTCTAAAGTTTTCAGAATTATTTTGTTAAGTCAACTATCAGTGTTGTTTCAAATAAATTTCAGATCACTTAAAATGTGGTGATTATTTGGTATGATGTGTATTAACACTACCATTTAGATATATATTTTTTTTGTATATACATTGTACGTTGTATGCATAAAGGGCAGTGGTTTTACTTCCCGCCCTAGGTACGTCATTTTTAATATTACATTATATTTTTTAGTTATTTATATGTTGCAAACCCTAAATTTCGGAAACTGAATTTTCAATTATGGCCGCCTTTGCTGTAAGTACGACAGAACACACTTTCGTGCAAAAATGTTCTTATATTCAATGTAGGAGCTATTAAATATACATGTAGAACATGATATTGAAATAATTATTTACAGACAACAGAAATATTAGTCACAGGAACAAGTGCATTACTGATCCAAGTGACGGTAGAAAATTTAAATATGTATAAATTATCAGGTTCAGATGGGATCCCACCAGTATGATATTGATATCTTCTCGAAGGTATCTTCACTTCATCTTGGTGGAAGGTTTGCATACACCTATGACCCTGAGAGTAATGCCGGCGGTAGCATAGCTACCGGTAGGGAATCCTATTCCTTCAAGTGGTAGGTGTCAGACAATGAGAGATAATCTGCTTCTCCAGGTTGGGAGTTATATTACAGAACTGTCAATTCTGTGTCTGTAAAACAAATTACCCCGATGAGAAATATAAAACGTGTAAGTAAAAATAAATTATGGAACATATTAGAAATGAAAGGAATTCCTCAACACCTTATAAGAGCCATTCAGAATGTATATATAGAAACAAATTTTAAAATAAACTGCGGAGATAAAATTAGTAAAAAAAATATAAATAAACCAGGGAGTAAGACAAAGGTGCCCGTTTTCACCAGTATTATTTAATTTATACTAGGACCATGTCATAAATTAATGGCAAGAACAAATTAATATAAATAGTGTATTGACAACTCTGCTTTTTGCAGAAGATCAAGTAATAATGACAGCATCAGAAAATACTTTACAAGAATTCCCTTATACTTTAAATAATATCTCTTTAAATTACCAGTACAATTTAAGAATATCTGCATCTAAAACAAAAATATTAGCTCTGAAATGAAAATATGCAATAATAACTGTGCGGGCGGGGTGAGGGAGAATAGTTTAACCTCTCTAATAAACCACGGTTACTGCTACCATTTGTGCGGGCGGGGTGAGGGAGATAACCCAAACCACGCTACTGCGCAACCATTTGTGCGGGTTAGTAACCACGCTTCTGCTATCATTTGTGCGGGTTAGGAACCACGCTTCTACTACCATAAATCCGGGATCGGGTTTCGTTACTGCTGTCTCTATTAACGTGGATCTGCTTTCCTGCAAGGTTATCAATCACGAAGTTGCTTGCCTTGGGCCCATAGAAGGCAGCATTTGATTCATCTTTTTCTCTCAGATATATTGACATAAATAAATAATGATTCTCAAATACATAGAGTGAGTGAAAATGATAATAATTGTCATTCAAGAAAGCTAAACAGCATAATAGCAAGGGAGCTGGAAATAATTTCCTGCGTGAGTGAATTTCCGTATAGGATTGAAAACAACTACGTGCACATCAATAAAGCCGCAGATAAATAGTATAAAAGATTACCTTTAATAGAAACAAGTTCTCTGAATTAAACACAAATTAACAAAGACATTTGGATCATTCAATTTAAACAAAAATATAAACAAATAAATAACGATATTCTTAGAATAGAAATAACCACACCATACCTCACGCCACACTCATGCTAACGTCCGAACCAGGAGCCACTTCTTCCCTGGTCTGCCGGACCAACTAAACCACACCGCTTCTCGGCTTCACACCAGCTTGTCCATTAGAGCTTCAATCGCATCGCGAAATGGATGCTGATTCAAACTTTGAATCTGCTCAAAGAACTGAACGATGAATGCTTGAATGATTGAATTATAACGTTCTGCTAGTGCACCACGTATATGAAGGTTCTGAGGTAGAGGGGAGATGCGCTGTAGACATTGCGCAGCGGGAAGGGTAAAGAGTAGAGAGGGGGGTAAATACAAGGAGAAAGGAATATTGGCATAGTTCATAAATATTCCAGTCTAGGGAGGAGAACGACGTTACAATAATGAGCCGAAAAACACACTTTCGGTTCAATATCTCCTCCTGCACCCTCCGGGAAAAGAAAACAGTCCATAAACTTCAAAACAATGCCAGAAAGTCCCAGTAGTCTTATAGATTTAAACCACTGTCACGACGTTGCAAATATACAAGACAGGAAATCCCACGTTGAGAGGGGCACATTAACACTATCAGATTCCGAGCGGTAAACTTCATCACCAATTTTATCGTCCCCAAAATTACTATCACCACACTCGCTTCTACGTCGACTACACAGGCGCTGTAAATAAATTCCAATCTTGACACAGCCGCCATAGCGAGACTCCGCGGTGTTCCAGGTGAAAAACAGGGTGACGATACCATAACTGGATTGCCGGGTCGCAATCCCGATCAACCGCTATCCAGGAATCTGTAGTTGCAGAACCACCATTTCGGTCAGCTGGACACTCGGGGTCGGCCGGATCCGCCAAGTGCTCGACTGCTGAACATTCCAGGCTGCTCTCCTATGCCAATATTAAGGAAGGGTAAACTGAAACAAGAAAACAGGCGAAGACAGAAAAACGGAACCTCAAACGTTCTTGCTTAACATATAACATAGTACAAGCGTTCTTCAAGAAACATCCGTGGCATTTATCCACTACAGAACATACTTTTAATTGACTAACGTGCTGTCTTATGACGTGGCCATCGACGCTTACTAATTTCTAGTTACACTTGCTTTTAGAACTTAGCCTGCGTCTTAATAACAAAACCTGGACCACATATACCGAAACTCACTCAAAGATCTCCCCCAAACGAAATGGCTCAATCAGCCCACATACCGATGTCCAAAAAACTAGCTTTCCTAATATAAAAAATAAGCAAACGAACTACGCCGAAAAAACTAAGATCGACACTCTCTAGCAAGATGTCCGAAACGCTGGCATTTCCAACATTGTAAACTACTTTTCGGCTGCCAGGAATTATTGCGAGAAGAACGATTCGCAGGAGCATTAGTTTTACTTGAATTATCAGGGGCACGTTTCTCGCTGAAATTCTTTTATCTTTCAGCTATCTCGAAATCAGCTACTTTCCTAGCCAAGACACACATTTCTGCTACATTTTGAGGTTTTGTAGCGAAGATCAAATGCTGTCTGGTGGCAGAAGACATATTTTGAAGAATAATGTCAATCAACTTTTCCTCCGAAAACTGAGGGTTCAATATCAGTGAAGCTCCTTGGATTTCGGAAATGAACTCCAGCAAAGATTCCTTAGAAAGTTGGAATCGTCGCGACACAAATTTAATCCAATAATCCTCTAACAATCTGGAAGGCAACAACGAACATGTCACATGTTCCAAACTCTCAATCCAAGTAAATTTTAATTTAACAACATCAGTCCACACCTTCAATAGTATTCCTCCAATACAACTCAAAATCGAATTAACAAAATACTCATCTGGAACTAATTTCAATTCGAAAATCGAGTTGAGTTTAATGAGGAAGAAAATTAGCAATTCCTTATCACTTCCATCGCAGGGATCGACTTTTCTAATTAACTCTCGAAAAAATCGCTGATTATTTTCTTCCATATGAGAAGAAAGGTTGGAAGCCGTTCCACTAGAAAAATCCTTAATGGAGCTAAGTCTACGATCGATAATATTCTTGTTCTGTTCTACAGAATAATCTTCAGCAACTGCGCCGTCTACAATAAACTTACGTTTCACCAATGTTTGTTCAGCTGGGGAGAGAGAGTTCAAATGAATCTTAAGTCGCTGACGCAATATATTTACATCGCCTTCAACATCAATACCTAGTAAGCTCAATTCTCGGACTAAATTGTCCTTAGATACAACATCAATCCAAATAGGCCTGTTTACTAAACACAATGAACAAAAGGTGTAAACAACTATAAGAGAACGTAGTTCTTTACACATAAGTCACTATGTTTACATGCAGAGAGAGATGAATCAATATTATTTACGTTAAACAATTCAAACACGTAAATAAGTACGTTTCAATAACCTTTACATAGATACTAAGTATCGAAAACAAATAGTTATCCACGGCGTAATACCTCTGAAAAATGTCGACATCAGAATGCTTTCTAATTCCAAAAACCATTTACGACCACACAGAGTATATAACCTTGTTCTGGCACTTGAATCGAGAACTCCAAAACTTAAGTTCAAAATTTCAAATCGACACCCACTTGAACCACTGCCAATAGAATACAGCATACTTTCCAAACCGAAAGGAACAAAACCACACGCTCTGGCTACCATTTGTGCGGGCGGGGTGAGGGAGAATAGTTTAACCTCTCTAATAAACCACGTTTACTGCTACCATTTGTGCGGGCGGGGTGAGGGAGATAACCCAAACCACGCTACTGAGCAACCATTTGTGTGGGTTAGTAACCACGCTTCTGCTATCATTTGTGCGGGTTAGGAACCACGCTTCTACTACCATAAATCCGGGATCGGGTTTCGTTACTGCTGTCTCTATTAACGTGGATCTGCTTTCCTGCAAGGTTATCAATCACGAAGTTGCTTGCCTTGGGCCCATAGAAGGCAGCAATTGATTCATCTTTCTCTCTCAGATATATTGACATAAATAAATAATGATTCTCAAATACATAGAGTGAGTGAAAATGATAATAATTGTCATTCAAGAAAGCTAAACAGCATAATAGCAAGGGAGCTGGAAATAATTTCCTGCGTGAGTGAATTTCCGTATAGGATTGAAAACAACTACGTGCACATCAATAAAGCGCGCAGATAAATAGTATAAAAGATGACCTTTAATAGAAACAAGTTGTCTGAATTAAAAACAAATTAACAAAGACATTTGGATCATTCAATTTAAACAAAAATATAAACAAATAAATAACGATATTCTTACAATAGAAATAACCACACCATACCTCACGCCACACTCATGCTAACGTCCGAACCAGGAGCCAGTTCTTCCCTGGTCTGCCGGACCAACTAAACCACACCGCTTCTCGGCTTCACACCAGATTGTCCATTAGAGCTTCAATCGCATCGCGAACTGGATGCTGATTCAAACTTTGAATCTGCTCAAAGAACTGAACGATGAATGCTTGAATGATTGAATGATAACGTTCTGCTAGTGCACCACGTATATGAAGGTTCTGAGGTAGAGGGGAGATGCGCCGTAGACATTGCGCAGCGGGAAGGGTAAAGAGTAGAGAGAGGGGGTGAAATACAAGGGAGAAAGGAATATTGGCATAGTTCATAAATATTCCAGTCTAGGGAGGAGAACGACGTTACAATAATGAGCCGAAAAACACACTTTCGGTTCATAACAAAAATAGTGATAACGATTGTAATTATAGACCAAGTTCAGAATTTTAATTATTTGGGATGTCATTTAGGTAATGACAGAAATTTAGATAGAAGCACACTAAAATACGATTCAATTATCTATGTGGCACAATTAAACGTACTTTATTGAATAAAACTAGAAACAAACGATTTTAAAATTTTACAAATTATTGGCAGTTCCATCTCTATCTATGGATGTGAAACCTGGAAATTAACAAATGCAGATAGTAAACAAGTAGAGGCTGCAGAAATGAAGATGTTGAGAGCAATAGCAGGATACCAAAGGACCGATAAAAAGAAAAACGAAGATATAAGAACAGAACTTAATATATTTAAGCTCTGTGAAAGAATAAAATACTATCAATATGCTTACCTTCAGCACTTATTACGAGTGAAAGAACAGCGCATACCAAGAAGAATGTATCATTATAAACCAAAAGGGAGAAGATAGTTGGGAAGACCACTGAAGAGATGGAAGGACCAATTCGACCTATTATGAGATCGGAACAGGCCATTGGGCTTAATCCTTGTTGTTGTTGTTGATGATGATGAGAAATAAAAAAGATAGTCATCATCACTTCAAGGTTTAGGTCATTGCCCGTCCCAGCTTCCACAACGTCAGCACGTCGTTTTCTATGAAGTAATGGTCATCTAAGACTAATCGTCCTCACGAAAACTAAGAATTGTGCCCAACGCAGGATGCGCCCTCTACTCCGTAATTAGCGGTCAACTACTTCGTAAGAAATAAGTATTTCACGGTCGACAAGGGGGCAAATAAAAGACAGCCATATTTGCTAGGCTTGAAGAGCAGAAGAACCAATCCTCTCGGTAGCTCCAGATACTAAGAGCGGCATGTTTGGATGCTCTAAGGTAGCAGCCGTGCCACCATCCTTGTCCTGCGAGTACTGTTAATGCTTCCAGGAAATGCTATAATTTCTAATCACCTTCACAATAACGAAATAAATAAATGTTTAGAAATATATTGATTTTATATATTACTAGCTAATACCCGGCGTGCGTTGTAACGCCTAAATAAATGACAATGATAAGGTATTTTGTGTTTAGTTGAATAAGTAAAAGGAAAAATAATGATAAATTTACATCTTTATTACTTTTAGATACCGTGATGATTACCCGGCGTTGCCCAAGAATCTACTTATCCAGATCTTCTTGGCATAAATTAGCTCAAAAACTAAAATTGTATTTTTATGTTTAGTTTAATAAGTAAATGGAAAAATACTCATAAATTAGCTCTCTTCGTTATTGCAGCTAAAACAACCAATAAACGAATTAATTATATTTCCAAACTACCTTCCATACAGTCCGAATAGTAAATAAAATGTTATTTTCCAAAATGTAATATTCAAGCAATCATGATAATTAAGCCATATCGTAATTATTATAGATACCCCGTACTGATTCTTCGGCGTTTCTCGTGAATCTATGTATTTCGATTTACTTGGCATAAATGAGCTGAAAGATAAAATTCGTAATTTTGAGTTATCCGTAAAACAT
This sequence comes from Diploptera punctata, assembly GCA_030220185.1. Lineage (NCBI taxonomy): Eukaryota > Metazoa > Arthropoda > Insecta > Blattodea > Blaberidae > Diploptera > Diploptera punctata. The sequence continues at coordinate 317,197 of JASPKZ010001213.1, read as the reverse complement.
ACCCTTTGTACGCTGCTATTCTTGCCCGGGAATTAACTTATCCCGATCTTCTTGGCATCTATAAAATACCAAAATGATTATTGTGAGTTATCCGTAAAAGATGAACATAAGCTAATTTATTTAGTTTTTTTAGATATTCAATTCTGTATACATCAATTTTGTGTATTTGTTATGGTTTAGGCAGCGCAAGCCATTTAAGCATCAATATGCTACTTTATTCACGTCTTTCACAGCAAAGGGTGATGGTTAATGGCGAAGGGTTTGAGCATTAAACTCTCTTATAGCCTATAACCGTCCCGGGAAAATCTTGAACATTTTGCAAAAAAACCATTACAATTGGTAGAACGGTATGGCAGCGTATAAAATACGAAAAAAACAATCAATTTTTATTTATGAGATTAAAAATTGGTAGGTAATATCATCGTCTAATGATTCAATGGGTGCACGGGCGGCTTGCATACATGTAAATATTTATGTTAATTTCGAAAAAATAGATCAGAATTTTTATTTCTGATCCAGATATAACATCAAGCTTTTATTTACATGTTAAACTATGGAGAAGCTGCCTTGCGGTGAAGAAGGATCTTCAAAGTCTATGGGAGGGAAACCCAGACAGAAATTTTCCTGGTCCTCCTAGTTCGGGGTTTATGCTGAGGGCCAGCTACCCACACATTAAACAACATAAAATACTAAAAGACCAAATCAGTCAAAGACGGACAGAAACAGAATATCTGCAATAAATAGCAATGAAAGAGAAAATGTAATATTGGAAGAAAGAATCCAAATAAAGCAAATGAAACAAACTAAATGTTTGGGAATAATTATGGATAACATTGAAGGTATAGGCAAAGAGAATATAAAACATAGAATTGAATTGAGTAGCAAAATAATATCATCGTTAAATACCATATGGTGAGATAAGCATATTTGGAAATACACAAAAAAAATATTGGTAAAACATTGGTGGAATCTGTTACAATGTACGGAAGTGAGGTATGGACAATCAATAAGTACTACAAGAATAGACTAATAGCTCTAGAAATGGATTATTTACGCAGAAGCGCCAGAAAATCAAAATTAGAACATGTCACAAATAAGAAAATTAGAAACATAATGGAAATAGAAGAAATCATAATTAAAATAATTGAGGAGAAAGAATTAAAGTGGTTAGGACATGTTTTAAGAATGGAAGATGAGCGATGGCCAAAGCAACTATATCCATGACATCCGATCAGAATGAAGAAAAGAGGGATACCAAAGTTTACATGGAAGGAAAACATGAAGACATTAATGCAAGCAAGAGGGCTAAGCATTGAAGATGCCCAAGATCGTAGGCTTTTGAAGTTTGGCGCGGAAGACGGCAGCAGCTGTAAAAACCCGAGGATAGATAGAACTATGGAGAAATTTAATTAAGGGAAATTTGTGAAGGTATATTACAAACTGATAGTCTATAAGTCCGTAGTCATTTATGTATTTTTAAAACCCATGTTAATTATTAAAATTGGTTGGAGAAAATCCTGAATGATGAGGAAAATTCTCATAATTAATGAACGAAGTTCTTTTTTTATAAACTTCTTAACAGGTAAGATCATATGTGGGTTGGAAGGTGCGAGATCATCTTACTGAACGGGTAATTGTATTTCATTTCTAATGACAGGTATGTAGATATATATCTTACCTACACACAACTTCAAGGTATACAGTACATTAACATGTTAATTACCACTGGTTTAATTCCAATGATGATTAAAATTACAATTACCATGAAATGAGTCATAAGTAAAAATGCAGAATAATTTAACAGAGGAATTCACAGTGAATAAAGGCCTTAAGCAGGGATGCAGTTTGTCACCAATTCTTTTAACATATATTTAGACCAGGCTCTTAACTTATGGTATAAAAAAAGTTCTGAAATGGGTATTCCTATAGGAGGAAAAGTACTGCATTCATTGTTTTTTGCAGATCATCAAATAATTTTTGCAGGGGATGAAGATGATATGAAATATATGATAAATAAATGAATGGAAGAATATAATAAATGGGGACTGAATATAAATTTACAGAAAACAGAATATATGTGTTTGGGAAAGGATGTGAATGACCTCATACTTGAAACAGGGAAAATAAAAAAAATGTGAATTTTTTTAAATATCTAGGGTCAATAATTACAAGTTTATGTACCTGTGAGAGAGATGTACAGACTTAAATTACAATGGCAAAAAATGCAACTAAGACATTACATGGAATCATTTGGAACAAAAGTATTACAAAGGAAACTAAAATGAAAATTTATAAGAGCATAATACAGAATATTTTGTCATATAGAAGTGAAACTTGGTCTTTGACGGAATTACAAAAGAATAAAATTAGAACAGTTGAATTTGATTATTTTAGAAGAAGCCTCCAAAAAACAAGACAGAATAAAATAAGAAATGAATTCATTTGGAGAGAAATGAATGATAACCACAAATGTTGTTAAGAGGATTGAAAATCAAACGCTTAAATGGTATGGCCATGTAGAAAGAATGGAAAATGAAAGAATAATGAAAAAATATATACCAATGGTCACCCTCTGGAAGAAATAAACGTGGCAGACCTAGATGGAAATGGAAAACCTACGTCAGAACCATAATGGATGATAGGAATTTGGAAGAGGGAGATTGGAATGATAGCGATAAATGGAAACTGGAGACGGCAAACCTATAAGTGGGGGCAAGCCGAAGAAGAAGAAGATGTGAGTCTTATATTCAAATCTAAAGTTTTCTTCGGACTGAGAAAATTAAAAAAAGACAGATTGGGTCTAAGTCCCATGATCCACATATAAACCAACCCATTTGATACATATTTTTTTTTAATATTGTCACAATTGCCGTTTTAGTGGGAAACTATAGAATGTCTTTAAATTAACTTCACCAAATATTTACACAAAAAAAAATATTAATTATTTGGGTTGAAATTTTACTATAAACACGAAAACTGAAAGAAATATAAATATGATACTGTCGAAAGTTCAAATGATATGTGAAACTATACATATTAAAACATTAAAGAACAACAACAAGAAGAGTACTAGATTGAGGTTTTATAAAACATTGGCAGTTCCTGCATTATTTTATGGGAATACAACTTGGGTAATAACCAAAAAATTACAAAATAAATACAAAGTGTAGAAATTAACTTCCTTAGAAGAACAAAAGGCTGCACAAAATTGGATCAGATAAAGAATGAAGACATAAGAACACAGTTAAATATATATCCATTGAATGATAAAATCAAAGAATATAGAGATGAATGATTAGACATGTAGAAAAACTAATACAACAAGGTTACAAAAGCAGCATTTAACTACAAGCCAAGAGGTTCAAGGAATGTAGGAAGGCCAGTGAAAAGATGGACAGAACAACAGTGAGGCGGAACAGGTAATTTGTCTAGCCTGTGAAGTGAACAAGAAGTATATTTACACAAAATTCCTAAATTTATTCCATTTATTTCAAAATAATACACTGACTTTAATTTTCTGCTAATGAAGTCTCTCTTCACATTTTTCGTTCTCAGCTATTTCCATTCGCTCACGATTTCACTTAGAACATCTTCACGTTTTCACACATATGTGACGTTAACTCGTCCACAATTTGGAAACATCTGGCACGTCCGAAGAGAGAAGGAACATTCTGGGCATCAGTGTCGAATTATATCGTATGGAAAGCCCGAGAGATGATTATTGCATGCTTTTATTATTGATCAATGTAGACTTATTTACTAAATGTTTTATCTGCTCGTAGAAAGCACGTCTAGACAAGTCGTTTGCTGGTTGCACACGACCAAAATCGAATTTCTAATGGTTTTAAGGAGTCGTACACCCGCAATATTCATAGGCGGCAATTTGAACAACGGATCAACAATGCATCACAATAATCACCATATCGACAATTGTTTTCATCCAATACATTATTTGTGAAATATCATAACAAAAGAAAACCTGCAACTTATCCTAGTAAAAGAGTTTACTAAACTGAAACTGATAAATGACATGGTCATATAATGTGAATAAAATAGAAAGAAAATATATGAAGCAAAGACTGAAGGAGCGTAAGGAGAGTGACGTGAGAACAGAACGCCAAGAGCTCGCTCCGCGACAGAGGGGTAAATCATAGTCAAGATAGACGAAGGAACTGGATAGAACAAGATGTCAAATCTTTTGAACATCCTACACATCGACAAATTGAACATGAAGCGGATAAATAAATAAATTTGACTCTACTACAATAGCCATGAGATGCATTTATATTGAAGTAATTTCTACTGGCCTCCGAAGTCTGACATCGCATCTACGTCGTGGGAGGTGGTAAGCGCGTTTCAGGTTTCTTGTTGGACCTGCACATCAGCTTGATGTGCATCATCCTGACAAGTATGCCTGAAATGAGCGGGCTAAAGGGGCTCCAGTGAAGCCACGTCAGGCCTAGCAAGTCGATGGTGGATGATGAAATGCTTTCAAAAACCAAATACGCCTCGGACATTAACAGAGTAAGATTACCACAAAGACTGTTAAATCTCAAGATACAAGGAATCCGACCACAAGGTAGACCATGAGAAATATGATTAACCAAATGAAGAAACGTCTACAAGAGAGAAGATACGACTGGGAAGAACTAAAAAAGAAAAGCATGGATTTGAGGCAAATTTGGAATCGACCTTCCGAAAGGAGGTCACGATAAAAGGATGATGATGATTCATTTCTACTGATGCAGTCTGGGAGTAATGTTGTCGCTTGAGACATAACGAGCCCGGATTCGATCCCAAATTTTTATGGGTGAGGTTTTCTTCAGGATTTTTCCTCTCCTGTAAGACCAACGTCAAAAAAATATAAGGTAAACATAGTTCCCGAACATCATCTAGCCATCATAATATTCCATATCACATTCACCTAATTTTATCTGAACATATGAGTAAGTGGTGCGTCGTACCTCAAGTATTTTTCTCTCTGAGGTAGCCCTATACTGAGCTAATCACGTATCCGCGGATGCCCTGTATTTCCCTGTCAGGTCAAATATTGTGTATGTGGTCAAATGTTAAAAATTCTCTCCCGACTGGTAGTATCCTCGTAAGGCCCGAGCACATAAATGTACATACATAGAGAAAGGTTAAAACAAGGAAAGAAATAAGTATTTTACAATGTGGAATAGGAGCATTTTTGAATAGGACTTTCTGTTTGTGAAACTAAACGAAATTAATTTGATGCAATAACAAAATGACAATTAATTTAAAACGGATGAAAATTCCCATGAAGAAGTCAACATTTTTCTTACAAGAGGATACCAGATCTATATATAAATGACCCTCTCCCTTTGTAGGTACATTTTCGTGTTCCATGCACTCGGCCTTGCAGGAACACATCTATCGGGAGAATATTTTTTACTTTTTATCTCATATATACTTTTTGACCACACAAGAAATACATAAAACGAACACGAGAGTTTTTTATTCAATGTCACCATGTTGTCATTTCCACATTCTGGTACTCTCCCTGGGATGACGTTATTATAACCTACTTCTGAGGCTGGAAGTTGGAGTCACGCTGTCCCAATTTTATATGATAGATGATGATGACGATGGTAATGATGAGCCAAGAGAGGGCTTAATCCTGAACTTAATATATATATATATATATATATATATATATATTTAAATGATGATAATGAAGGCCAGATGATGTTCGAGGACCTTTTGGGCCTAAAGTTTCCTGACATTTGTCTTACAGGTGAGGGAAAAACATAAAAAAAATATCACTCAGGAACCCTGTCCCGACCGGGGTTCAAATCCGGGAACTCTGCGTAGATACTATGATGTTGTGGACTCATGTGCTCTTTATACTATGAGCTTAAAGGGAATAGTCCTAGAAAATTGTTAAATGACATAATTGAAAATAACGAAATAAAAATAAATGTTCTTCCTTTACTAATATTTTTATAACCAACTAATGTTTTAAATTCTTTATGAAAGGCATCAAGGATGGAATTTCATAGAATGAAATAAGTTCTGATCTCGTTTTTCACGTAAACGAGCGGCGATCGCATCGCCATTTCTATTGCACTGTAGGCTATAGCAGGGTTTATAGTGCACTGCAGATAGTACAATGTGTAGTTGCATTCGGCCTTTTCTCTAATTAAGACAGGAGTTTAAAATGTATGCAAACATTGAAGCTCCCACAAAGTGTGAGGTGCATGGACATGCGTGGGTAAAACAAAAGTACAGAAACAACAATTCGATGTGAGAATACTGTAGTGGATATTATGAGTGGCGTTATTGTTGGAAACTGAGGTCGTGAATTTCGACAAGGACGACTAACGGTCTGAATGACGAAGTAGCAGGCCGTCTGTTGTGAAATATGAACTTGTTACAATAGGAGATGAAATGGTCAGACAGAATTGCTGTTTCATAATTTCTAAATGATAAGGAGCTCAAGGAGAGCGTCAATGGTGGTTACAGTCCCAGGCCACAGAGTTTTACACAGGAGCGAATTCGTAGCTTTTGAAGACGGTATAACAAACGTTTGAATGTAAACGGAAATTATGTTGGAAATTAATTTTAATATGTACTTTTCACTCGTATGTAAGAAACGTTCTCATAAAATAGTATTTTCGAAAAAAAAGACCGAAACATACTTTACGCATCACCCTCCTATGAATGAGACGAAGAAAATGACTAAAAAAGTTGATCAGTTTCTATATTACTACATAAATTTATAATATTTGTTCTTACTTTTTAAACCTTGCTGCGGTGGACTAGTGGTTATGCTCCTTGCCTCTGGTCCCGAGGTCGCGGGTTCAAACCCGGCCGGGGTCGATCGATTTTTTAGGATGGAAAAATCCAAGGAGCAAGTCCTCCGGGAGGGACTTCAAACCGTGGGTCCAGAGTCTGAAGATTTTCAGGCTCGTAAAAGATGCTTAAGCCTGAATTAAAAGGCCTCTAAGCAGAATTTACCTAATTTTCCCGTCCTAGTATTACCATGGTTTCCTACATATCAGTATGAGACGGAACGCTGACCACGGATCACTCAAATGACATCTATACGAAAACAAGTGTAACTAAATTAGTATGGTTCAAATTCTTCCCTGTATTGGAGAGCGCCCTAAATCTCTGTAAGGGAAATATGGGCTTACAAGATACAAGAAGTTATGGAATACAGCATAAAAAAACAATGTGCGTGTGTGTGTGTGTGTGTGTGTGTGTGTGTGTGCAAATATCAATAAACGTCTTGATACCTATCAGTACACACCTACTCATCCATCTACCTACTCGCATGCAATGCTAATATTACCCGACGATCGATAATACACTACATCTATCATTTCTGTTATTCTTTGACAATTCGCCCACCTCGTGTCATCACTTCGATAACTTATTCGTATGATATCGCGTGAGGTAAATATTTGGTAAGGCGAGATTAAAATCTCTCCACACTGTTTAAAGGAAATAAGTAAAGAGTACGATTTTGAAATATCTATAGAGAAGAAAAAATAATGGCCTTTTTAGGAAAATCGCCCATGAGGTCGAAAATAATAATAAAAAATTAACCTTTATCACAAGTGCTAAATTTAAGTACCTGGAGTATGTATGTCTTCTGGATATGGAATAAGAAATTATATTGACAATAAATTATCAAAATTAAAATTATAGAACACTAAAACATAAAATAAGGAATGATACAAGATTGAAATTTTACAAAGCAATGGCGGTACCGGTACTTTTATGCGATGGTGAGTCCTGGGTAACAAATAAGAGGAATTCGAGTAGAATACAAATGCAGAAATTACTTTTCTGAGAAGGACCAAAGGATGCACAAAATTGGATTACATAAGAAATGAAGGAATAAGGAGTGAATTGGAAATGCATTCAACAACACCGCGTCTGCTGGGAAGAGCATGTTCAGAGAATGGAAGAAACAAGATTACCCAAGGTAGTATATCATTATAACCCAACGTGATTAAGGGATGTAGGAAGACCTAGGAAGATATGGACGGAATCATTGTGAATTCGCAACAGGCGAATCACCTAAACCTCGAAGTCAAGATGATGATTATGAGATCAAAATTAATTTAAAATACGAAAATTGAAAGTGAGGTATTTAGGATGCGATATATTTACAAGTGAACTCCTGAGGCGTGAATTTCGAAAAAATCGTTAAATACTTTTAATTCTTGCATCTTAAAAATATTTCATATTGCATCGAAATTTCATTAGTTATAATCTTATAATACATATATATTAACATGAACGTTCTTTAATACAATGGAGCGACTTCCACATTCTCAAATTTATCCTATTTGATAAATCAATCAGTCAAAGTTTAAAATTCTATATATTCGATAGCTTTATTAACACAGTAGTCACCGCTGTGGTCTCGAGGTAGAGTGCTGCCTTGTCACGCAGCGGGCCCGGGTTCGATCCCCGGTCGGGGCAGTTTTTCTGGGTGAGGTTTTTATCGAGATTTTACCTCACCTGTAAGACAAATGTCAGAAAAACGTTAAGGCCCAAACGGTCCCCGAAATCATATGATCATCATCACAATCCTTCACCGGTGTGGAAAGCAACGGGAAGCTACCACACCTAAAATTTCCTAGTAAAGCTGCAAAGCATAGCACCGAGTGTTAATATATGGATCTCAGACTTAGGACTTTACGCAGAGTGAGTTGGAAAACTAAAGATACGGGTTATTTCAGAATATGTATTACAGATTTCTATGTGTTGTAGAGGGGACCTGGTAGATGTTTTGATACGGAACCCATGTCCTGAAACGTACCACTTCCATGTAAAATAAGTTTGAAGATCGAAACACAATGGGCTGATATCGTGTGTCCTATGTGTTTCAGAATAAGTATTACAGACTTCTAGGGATTGTACAACAAGTGTGGTTCCACGGGTGACTCTATTATTTGTAGGACTACCTATTATAATCACGCCCCATAAGACCTGGTGTAAGCTCAATAATTTCTGCTGTCGCCAGAATTCGTGCAAGAAGATCTTCCTCCGATTCGACAGATGTAGTACAATCCGTAGAAGTCTGTAATACTTATTCAGTAACACAAGACATGAGCCCATTGTGTTTCGATCTTGAAACTTATTTTACATCGAAATGGCACGTTTGCTTTCAAAACTTTATCTACTAAGTCACCTCTATAACCCTTACAATTCTGTAATACTTATTCTGAAAAATCCTGCATGACAGGCAAAAATGGAAAGAGGAATATTGAGGATCAAATTAATCGAAATATTGCATAACTCGATAATATAGTCCCTCTGGTTTAACTTTACGAGAAATTTGTAGAATGAGACAACTGTACTCGCCTCTCTCACTCGCACTAGTGTTGACGGTTTTTCTTCACCAGATGTTAATAGGGAAGCGGTGGAGAGGAAAACTGACAACCGGGTGCATTCGTTATTTTGTGTCGTACTAAAGTGGTCAAAGATCTACCCTTGTATCTCCACCCCTCTCTCTCTCTCTCTCTCTCTCTCTCTCTCTCTCTCTGCCAAGTTAAACCAGCTATACAATAAGAACAAATTCCAAAATGAAATAATTGGGAAAACAGACGCAAGAACTCAAGTAGAAAAGTGGAGGTCATGCTGCTACAATGAAGAAAGATAGATGGGATAACGTTACAAAATGTGGGACGTATGGAATGAGAAAAAGAGGAGAACCCGCAGACCGCAGGCGGGGCAAGCTGATCAAGGTTCTCCAGGGTCATAGTGTCATGGAGCACATTAAGGAGGGAGGTACCAAACCGCGATAATATGTTGAAAAGTGATTCAGAATCAAAGTTTCAAGACAGAGGAGCCAAAATAAAAAAATAACTCAACAATCACGAAAAACTCACTTGGGATGACTCTCCATGTGAGAAATAATCGAGCTATCACTTCGCAATTTCCAGACTATTGCACTAAAGTGATTCTAGGAGCTTATTTTATTTATCTTAAGACAAAGAGGGGAATGATTCCAGGATGAGATTTTCCCCAAGTACAGTTCTTACTTCTTGAGAATGTAGGCACGTCATTCCCCACAGATAAGAATGGAAATTGTAAACATTTTATGTGAATGCACCCCCAAATATTCAAAACTAGACACACCTTTGGAGTTGTCCTTTTTATTGCCTTAAGATTCACCTACTTACCTAACAATAGATACAAAACAGCTCCCCTAAATTGTTCTCACAAACAATTAAACCAGTGTTCAAGTTATAAGTACTACTTCAAAGGTAATATACTCCATTAAAATATTATTTTATTTATATATGAAGCTTAAATCCATGGCACTAGTTTGCCACATCAGAAATAAAAAGCAGAAGTGAAAGTAGTAGTCGTTGTAGTACAGCGAGTTTCACTCGACTTGCGGCCACTAGCGTAGACACTGCGTGGGCAGCGCTAGATGATGACTCAATGCTTACAGTCACTCTCCACGCCATCGACCGCAAGTCGAGTGAAACTCATCAAATAATGGTAGTAGGACTACAATTAACATGCATACAATGTTATTTATAAAAATGGGTCACTTGGCCAGCAAGCCGTACCTGCTCTTGACAGTCCGTATCAATAAATTAATATCCTGTATGACATACACAAGTCGGCCGCGGTGGACTAGTGGATATAATCCTGAGGGTCGCGGTCGATGGATTTTTTAGGAAGGAAAAATCCAAGGAGCAAGTCCTCCGGAAGGGACTTAAAGCCATGGATCCCGAGTCTGAAGATTTTCAGGTTTGTAAATGATCCTTAAACCTGAACAAAGAGGCTTCTAAGCAAAATCTACCTATTGCAAACATCCTAGTAATACTTTGGTTGCCTGCTAGATGTCTCATCGATTGTGTGTTGACCGCGTGCCACTCATAATATCTTTGGACAAAATAAGGTAACTAAAAATGAATTTTGTCTTTAAAACCTGACAAAGGAAAGGGTATGGCTCAACAATGGCATATGCCATTAATCACTCTCATGACATACACAACAAACAAAACAGACATTCAACATAATGGTTAACAGTAGAATTGCATTATACAGTAAAGCTTGCTCAAAGCGGAATCGCATGACACCATTTTTTACAACATTAGACAAAATACCGCATTATAAAAAAATTAAAATTTATTGAAAATATTAGATTACAGAGCACCGTACATGTCTTTTTATGTAACTTGGAATAAGTGTAGTTCCGCTGCCTTTGAAAAGTGAAGTACAGTATGTATGAGCGACTAAGGCGGTAAAATGTCCTGTTTCATCAGCGTTAAAAATGTCTCTTAGGTGCGTATCCTGAAATAAAAGTATGCTGTTTTGGTTTCAGCTCACTAACTACACTTTCGTCCACATCGTTTCATTCTCCACAAATTTAATTCCACACTGCATTGTTTCGTCTTTTGACACTCTCCAGCCAATCTGAAGGTGCCTTGAAATCGTTATTTCCTACGAATTTTGCAACACCTAGAGCTTCCTGTGAAAGATGGGTCTTAAGACTTAAACTAATTTAAGATTTTACAGTGCAATGGTTATTTGTGAGGCAGGAATATGTATTTCGCATAACGGGTATGCAGTGAGGCCGAAATAAAATTTCGGGTACAGGTAGAATCAATACTTCACCCGGCTGCAGAAACCATTCCTTATTGTTTTTTTGCGTAATGGAAATTCAGTGAAATGGAAGCTAACTTATCTCTCTGTCCTTCCATTTTATAATTTTTTTTTCAATAGCTGTGTAAAAATATCCTTCCGTTTCGCGTTGGACAGATTCCGTTTTATACGAAATAAATACACGTAAAATTAATATTATTTCGCCGGGAACAATAAATTTGTTCACATTGGACAGATTTGCGCATTATTCACGTTGCGGATTAAACACGTTTTACTGTACATAAATTAAGTAACATATAGTTATTAAATATTAATAAAATTACAGTTTGCTTACATCGACCAGCCTCATGGGCTAGTGATCAGCGTTTCTGACTACAGTTCATGAGGTCCCGGGTTCGATTCACGGTCAAATTCTAGAATTTTTTTCTTAAAGGCAATTATTCCTGTGGTTTCCCATGGTCTGGATTTTAGGTTAAGGAGTCTCTTGGCGTTTCATTATTATTCATCGCCCATCACAACATAGAGGTAACGTTACTCCGCCTTCCAGGTTCCCCAACCTAAGAAATGGATTACGATTCTGTCAAAGCCAGGGGAGAAAGCCAGAAATGTCGTAAGTGGTAGCATTAGACAAAATACTCGACCAGCCTCGTGGGCTAGTGGTCAGAATTTCTGACTACTGTCCAGGGTCCGATCCCCGGTCAATCTATATGAATTTTGCCTTAAAGGGAATTATTCCTGTGGTTGTCCACGGTCTGAAATTTAGGTTAAGAACTCTCCTGGCGCTTCATTATCATTTATCACCCATCATATAATATGGGTGACGTAACTCCGCCTTCAAGGCACCCCAACTTGAGAAGTGGGTTACAATTACGCCAATGCCAGGAGAGAAATCTGAAATGTCGAAATGACAACCTGGGACATTGCATAAAAAAAATTGCTTACATGTATACTAATTCGCGAATAAGCGTTGTTCTTATTTTCCGCGTCTTATCCAAAAATGTATCCTCGTTTCTCCAATTTTCTGGGTTCACCATTTACCTCTTAGGAAGCCAATCTATTACGATTTGAATTTATAAATCTTAGCTGGAATAACTGACGCCTCCAATATTTCTTATCGTTACATTTTCCTAATATACGTATTTCGTCATCAAAGCTATCGCAAATTGGAAATAGTCGCATAACATGATGGCCGGTACGTGAAAGTAATATCAGGTCCACATTCAAAGAACATGCCAACAAAATATTAATCACTGGAGAATCTCACTATTATAAATGTGTAGTCAGCCATTTACAATATTAAGGCAATGCATCTGTGAAATTTGTAAAAATCTATACATTTCATCAGATCAACTTCATATTTTAACCATACCACCATGGTGTCATGGTGATGCTATACACCAAATTTTGTTAAGCTATCTCAAAAACATTTTGAGAAATTAATTTTTTTTATTAAAAATGTTACTGCTTTTTTATATGTCAATAATATGTTCCTTGTACCAAACGGTTTACCATATCTGACTTATTTTTTTATAAACTTAATAGAGTAATATAAATAAACTGATGTGCAGGTTTCTTTTAATTTGAACTAGTTTAGTAGAGAAAAAAATTCTGTGTTTGTTACATAATTTCTCAATTTTATGAGGGTGACATATGAATTATATTTAATTGCAAATGAACCATTCAATATATATATATATTATAAATATATAATATTGCACATCAGTGTTTTACTATGTAATATCTAAAGCTCTCCTGAAAATTTGAAGCAGGTTAGTAAAATATTGTGTTACGCAGAGCATTTTGAAAACTCAAAAATGCTGAAAAAATATAGTCGAGAAAAATTAAATTAAAAATTTAACAATGGATATGAGCACAATACCTCATTCAGGTAGACTTCAAACTCCCCTGCACCATATGTGTGACCATCTGCTGCTTTCTTTTTGGCCTCAACAGCAGTTTTTGTCAATTTGAGTCTTCTGCGGGCTGTTTTGAAGATTCCCTTTGCTGAAACTACACTGTTTGTGAGTTGACGTTTATCCCTCATTGCACTAAATTTTTGTCCTGAGGCACTTAATTGCACACCACTGACTGCAGTTTTCAGTTTTTGTGTTGTTTCATATCCCATATTTAATTCTGCAATCCCTGATGTGACAGCAATTTCCTATTTATTTTTTGAGACGAACACCTCTTTCGGGCATTTAACCCAAATAACGCTATGCAAAGATTCATTTGAATTCTGAGATTTCCCAACAGTACAGCGGTTCAGAATCTCGTCAGAAGCTAATCTTTGAAACACAGGTATTATTTTACACACCACATATACAGATAGTGTTGTCTTCATGGTGCTACTGTCATGCTGCGGTGGTTCTTTTCCTGCAGTGAGGGCTCTGTTATAGAAACACAATGATTCCTCACTGAAGGGATACTAGAAGTGTTGAGGTGTTTGATCTGTGGACATACAGTGGTAGAGTGTGGCAAAAACAGCTGATTTCATCTGCTGCACATTAGGTGTATTCTTTATTATGGCACTACGATAGTAATTAGCCAGTTTTACCATTGTCTCTTCTTTCAAATTTCCTGACTTTTTACCACCTAATGTCACACCTTTTATTCTCCACTCTGTCACAACATTCTTCAAACCTGTCTTCAATCTCTTGGATATGTGATTGAGACATTCTTCTTTCACAATTGAAATGTCTGGACCATACACTGCCAGCTTCAGGAGATGATTATAGGTTTTACTATCTCCATCGGACAAGACTGAAACATAGCGAAATTTATAGAGATGCATTGAGCGTTTCCATAGCACTTTAGCAGCAGCCACCTCCATAGAATTAGAAGAGCCTGTGAAATTGCATTCACATTCCCCACCCGCATTATGACTCTGTTGCCACTCCTCGTATTCTTTTCTTTTATCGCCAAGAATTTTCTTTTATTTTGGTCACAGGCACTGCAGTATCTTGAAAGAATGTGAAAATCAATGACAAGACCTGTCAACACATCAATGACAATACCCATACCATAGTGAGAAGTGTGTCCACGTTTGTGCCGTGTTCCTTTGTAGGAGACAGCTATGTTTATAATCTCCTGGCTAGCCAAATCTGGATTCAGTTCTATATGGGCTTGTCGTATTGCTGTGTGTGACAGTCTCAACACTTCTTCTTTGATTTTCACATTATTAATATTTCACATGAGCACTATAGGTAGAAGAACTCATTCCAGGTAAACCCATTACCATTGAAAATTGTTCAATTGCCGAGAGCCCCCTACATATCTGCAAAAACCCACTAACCACTTTCCGGTCCACTTCAAATGGTGGTCTTGATGATTTAACACTTTGCAGTCTAGGGCTTGTGTATATTTCATTGCAAACTATTTCACAATGACCACACCTAGTTATAAGTCTGTGTGCAAAACCCATTGATTTTTGTATATCAATGTATAATTGTACCTATCCACTAGTTGCACATACACACCCTTTGAAAATGTCTTTCTATGCACTACTATGTACCATCATAGATGAATTGTACTCACTATTATTTGCTTATTCCTTTACAGCATTAGTAAATAATGATAATTTTCTATTACTGGCAGACACTGATGGAGCACAGGAAGAAGATATAGATGGTTGGTGTGCATGATTTGTTTCAGTAGGCCTAACTAAATTAACGCCTTCTGCAACGTTTCTGTTTCTTTGGAACGATACATACTGCATTTTAGTTAATATTTTGCTTGGTCGTTTCTTCTTACGGCAATTATCACTTCTCCTACACTTTATTAGATATTTACAAACCTAAACTAGACTTAGGATATTTACACTAACTTCTACACCTAACCTAAACACTAACTGCTATTTACTTTTTACTACAAACGTATAAACTATATATGTACAACACCTAATACATAGCTCAATAAAACACTGAAAACAAATGCTGAACCACAAATTGCACATAACACAATAACAGGCTTCTTGTTTACAAGTGGTTTACACAAAGCAGAACTAACGTGGAAAAAAAAAAAAAACTGAAAAAGCTACGATATATCGAAATATATCGACTACCTATGAGTCGAACAACTACAGAGCAGGATAGCCAACACAATGAAATTCCCACCATAGACAAAACCCCGCTAAATTCAAAATGAACGAGTACATAATCGAAAAAATGTTTACTAAACTTACAGTGGTGGGCGTGGGCTTTAAAGAGCCAGTGTGTGGTCGCACGGGGAGACTTAAATGGCTGCGTGGGGCTTTAAATATGACCGAAATTAAAAAAAAAAAACAAAAGTGCAAAATAAAAGTACAGGGTTCAAACATAATAAAAACTTAAAATAGAAAAAAAAAAAACAAAATTTCATCATATTTCACCAAATTTCACCGAAGCATTGCTTTGATGAAACAAGATGTTTCAGTTAGTATTCGTCAATTAACAAAATGAAATATAAACATTGTATTATACTTCTTAAATATTTCTAACCTAAAATAATATATGGAAAAACTGCACTTACACTATCTCAAAACTGCAAAGAACTGCAAAATACACAGTAGCAGTTAGAAGTAGCAGCGATAACGTTATCATTGAATGATAACCCACAAACATCATAGTGAGTTACCAAACCTTTATTAAAAATGGGTGTACACTTACTTATCACTCCCTAACACTCATCCAACCAGCGATAACCCAAAACAGCGATAGAAAAATCATAGACTAAGTAATATACTCTGTGGGGAAAATAGCAGTTAGCGTCAACAGTCTCATAATATAGCGATTTGCGTATTCAAATAAATACTTTAAAATTGTCTAATAATGTTATAAAAATTGTTTTAAAACGTTTTAAAATATTAGAAAATGATGGTAAGTACAGAACAAAAGCTATAGTTTACAACAATATAACAGAAAAAATTTGAGATAGTAGAAGTGCAGTTGAGCCTAATATATTTTAATTCTTGATGACCAAGCAATATGAATTATTTCCCTAAAATGTTCAATTATTTAGCCTGGATAAGTGAACACCATGCGGGCTACTCTTCCATTCACAAATAAACATTTTGTTTCCATATACATATTCACAATAAAGTTATATACAAACGAGTATTTGGTCAAACTGAACAACAATAAAAACTTATATCTAAAATCGCAATAAATTTCGTGGTAATTAAAACATTTTATTATATGGGTCTGAAATCTGGACATTAAGTAGAAAACAAGCTGTTAGCAGTATAAATGGATTTTTGGAGGCGATTGACAAGAATTTCAAGAAGGGATAAGGTCAGAAATAGCAGAACAAAGGAAATTATGCAAGTTGGAAAAAAATATATTAGGAAAAATAGAAGAAAAATGTTTGAAATGGTATGGACACCTCATAAGAATGGAAGAAGAGAGATACCAAAGAAGATCCTTAATTGGAGAGCTAATGGAAGAAGTGGAAGAGGCAGGACTAGAGAACGATGGATGGATGAAGTGAAGAGAATTATGGAAACTAGAGATTTGAGAGAAGAAGATGCTTTAGACAGGAACCTCTGTTGGCAAACCATTTTGGGTTGAAGGAAAAACACTGTATTGTGGAATATTGCTAAATAAAAAATAAAATAAACTAATAATTTTAGGAAGAAGGGCTCCGATCTATACATAGAAAAATATAAGGTGAATAATAATACGAATGAATTAATAATTCGCTTTTATATAAGATATATGCTAAAAAATTGTTTAAATCTTAATGTTATTTTTATAAAATAAAATGAATAAATTATTAATTGTTAAAATAATACAACAATTTATATGTTTCTGTTAGTTAATACATTATTAATTATTTCTAAAAAAATCTACGCGGTAACATAAAACTCGTTAATGAATAACAAGGAAAGTTTTAAAGAAGAAGTTTCAGTCAAATACCGTATCCACGAACAATATTACAAACGGAATGAAATGCAGAAAGAAATCAAACATATGCTTCATTCTGGAAAAGCATGCTATTATGCATTACAGAGACTTGACGTTCCACCTTCTTTTAAAAAACCCATTCAACTAAAATTATATGAAACTGTTATTAGCTCAATTATAATACATGGATTGGAAACGTGGACTCTAACTTCAAGAGAGGAGAAAATATTACAAATACTTGAAAATAAAATTCTTAAGAAATAGTTTGGACCGAAGAGATACGAACAGTGAGCAGTGAGCTACATTTTCTTTCAAATAAATCAGATCTAATGAGCTCACCTAAATATCGTAGGTACCAAGGGCAGGACATGTGACACGAACGGAGAATGAAAGAGGGACACAGAAACTTCTTTTAGGTAATCCAAAGGAATAGCGCCCAGTAGCTAGGCTAAGATTGAGGTGGGTAAATGACAATAATTATTTGAGGAGAGTAGATTTGGTTATTCAGGGGATGTATGGAAAACATTAGCTCAAGATAGGGATGTGTGGAGAGTTTCATCCGCGCGGCCATGAACCTCCGGGTTTGATTGTAGAAGAGAGTTATGTACCCTGATTCGTTTACTAGTAAAATGATGAATTGCGTTTACAAAAGTTTGTCCATCTGTGTTGGTTAAAATTGCGTTTGTTTCCGTGAACATTACACGAAATCAATGAAATGAGACGTTAGCCTATATAAAATAGAAAAACTACTGCACTGTTAGTATCTGCGATGGAGAGGGCATCTAATTAACCATTCCAAATCCATTAACGTATGCAATGGACATTACGTAAAATATTATTTTAAAGTTGAACTAACTTTTAAGAATACATTTTCTTTGGAAAGTAACCAGAGTATTATTTTCAACCTAGAAATAAACATTTTGGTCTGAAAAAGTTAAATAGATGTACCCATACCACTAACAGGTAAATTCAATTAAGCATGCTACCTGAGACTTTAGTTCTCAAAGTAATCAATTCATAATTTGTTACTCCATTTACAGCTTTCCTAGAAAATGTGTATTTATTTATTTAGCCTAGTGGAGTTAAAGCCATGTGGCCTTCTCTACCACTCACCAGGATAAACATATATTACATCGGAATATAACAATGATAATTAACTCTAATATTAAATAATAAATTAAGATTTTACCAATAAGATAATATCTATTATATTACGATCAATAATACAATCAGTTAATGATAGTTAAGATTAAAACAAACTAATAATAAAATATATTCTAGGAAGATGAATTAAATTGTTGGTAGATCGCACCTTGTCCAATGTAGGAGCCTATATCAAAAACAAAGAAAAATAATGAGATACAGAAAACTAATTTTACGGTTATACAATATTTAAACAAATGAAAATATGATAATTTTAATATTATTTTCATAAATAAATCTATCAGTGAGGTATATAATTTAGTTTGTTATTAAATAATTCTTTAGTTTTTTAAGGATGTTATAGTTTGACATTTTCTGACATAGGGCAGAAGGGAATTCCATGTTTTGGCAAGTGACAGTGTAAAAGATAAAGAATAATACACAGTGTGATGAGGAGGGATATAAAGGACAAGTGCTGATTGGATCGATTGTATATATAGTAGTAGCAGGTATGTACACAGTATTAAGTAATATTATGAATACCTCATCTAATCATAAGAAATTTACATTCTCAACTTACTTATATTTCCAGATAATAACTGAGACTTTACTTGCTGCATATTAAGTTTGATAACGGGGTAAATTCTTGTTCAGTACTTATAAACTAAGCGAGCATCTTAATTACTTTTCAAAATCTGAGTTTAAAATTATTATAGTATAACTTATGTTAAGATAAGAATATCTTATTTTTACATACTTGTGATTATTATAGTAGTAGTAGTAGGACTTTATTAGACACAAAGTAAGATATTTACAATATTATTTACAAATATGGGTCGCACGGGCAGAAAGTCGTACGTGCTGTTGACAGTCCGTTACAATAAAGTAATAATTGGTACTAGTGTAAAGAAAAATAAACAAATACAGCAATAACATTACAATTAAATAAAGAAAACACAATAAAACTATTACCATTAAATAATAACACAATAGCATTATTCACTGATTATTATAAATTATACCCTAGATTTGAAGTATGTAAATATTTGGCAAGTTTTCGCTGTTTTTGAAAACATTGCTATTAAACGGGAATATAATTACAAAACGCTGTATAGGCATATATAACCTCTGGGAGGGGAGCGTCTTATCATCACAACGTGTATTCAATTACATTTACGTCTTAATATCCTTATCCTTGGAAACTCACGATTTAGTCTCTACATACGATTTTCTATGTTTGCTTGGTAAGAAGAAAGGAAGAAGAGAAAAGTCTATATATTTTTTAATTTCAGTCTTAAAGCAAGAGAATTAACTGAAAGTTTGAAAATTTAATTGCAAAAGGATATTCCTAGAGCAAAGTAAGGTTTTTATTTCAAGCATAGAAAATAATAAAAAGGTGTTTGATACTTTGAAAGTAGTCATTAAGGAAGATTGAGTGACTAGCCATTAACGAAGTCTCGATAGAGTCTATCGTACTATCCTATTAAGTAAATCACAGAGAAGAGACTAGATATTTAAGACTACCTTGCCATTTCATTTTAGATTAATTAATCTAAATTAAGATTCCCTTCACTGTCATCTTTTCAATTAGAATTAGTTGGAAGGTCTTTGTAACTTCGGAACTCATGTATTTCCTCAGCAACATCAGCATATACCTACTAAATGTTTTAAAATTAAAGCAAAGAAATTTGAGACTAGTGGACGTGAAATGTTTTGTTCTGGGAATATAGACTAAATGTTATTACATTCTTTTATGAATTCGAGATCATATCAAATACCTATTTATATACAGTGATGTTAAAATATGCGATAACGATATAAAATGAAAAAATTGCTAATTAAATTATAATTGCTAGTAATTAACTATACATCTACTAGAATAAGATATTGTCTCTCTTCCTTAACTTCATTTAACCTCTTCCTTTGAAGAAACTTCTACATATCCACGAAGCAACCCGGGGCCTTAAACAGACGGTGGGGAGGGTATTTTAACTCTATACGCGCACACACTTTTTTAAGACGACTGAAGGCTAGGAGGGCCTCTCTTGATAAATCATTTTTTAAATGCCAGGGCCATCTCCGAGACACACAATCATGTAAGACGAGACATAACAATCACTCATATTTTCATATTAAAGAAACGGTGTTCTAGTTCCATCACTATATTCGCAATACATTAATGTAATCTCAAGAGAATTACTACATTCCCGCTATCATATATTTGCTTAAGATATATAAATTTATATTAATTTCAAGAGTGACGAAGTCAACGAAAATATTGATATAATACAAATATTACAGATTTAGATCTAGTGTAGAGAAGACCCAAGCGGTAATCTTTGGACATCCAAGACAACTGCACAAAATTAACAATATAAATCTCAAGATTTTCATTATACATATACCGTATTCTCATTTGTATACATATGGGTTTCTACGTTGAGTATAACCTAAGTTGGAATACCTAAATAAAACAAATGCCAAAAATGCGTTTTCAATACTGCAATAATTAAATAGATTCTGAAATTTTATTCCTATGGATTTCAAAATAATTATATTTAAAACGCTCGTTATATCACATTTTGATTATTGTGAGAACATATTGACAGAGATTAGCGGTGAACTGGAATATAAATTTAAATGTATTTGTAATATGTTTATTTCAGATATCCTGTATATTCAGTATTCGTCAATATGACCACACTTCTTCATACTTCCGCGAACTATGTTCGTTTCGTCCTCATGACCGTTGAAAAATGTATTATCTTACCCTGCTATTAAAAATTATACAAATCTCAACACCATGTTACTTTGATTCTCACTTCTATCTTCTATTCTCCAATCACAATTTGAACACATGTTCCCACTAGATCCTCTTACTTTACAATCCACAACACAGATCCTCCGATTATATTCAAATTCCTATAACATGTTTACTGTTAGACCAGTACTCCTTACCGCAAGAGATTAGATACTGCCGGACATTAGTTTCTTTTTAAATAAATTTTAATCTCTTCTTTTCGTAATTGGTTGTTTATAGGTTTGACTGATGGTTTCTGATTTTTCGTGCATCTAATAATACTGACTTCATTCATTTCAATTGTAGTTTGCTTGGCGTATATTTTTCTAAAATGATTTACTATATATTATCAGATTATGTATTTTTGTGCATTAAATATTTTTCGTTGACTGCGTGGAAGAGAAAGCCTCAACTCAGCCAGTTTAAAAAAATACGCATCAGTAAACAAAGCTAATATGATATGAATTATTATGATGGCTAGATGGTGTTCACGGACTACTTGCGCCCTAATTTTTTCCGATATTTGTCCTACAAATTATAAAGCACCTCAAAGAAGGAAACCTTCCCTAGGAAATTTGACTCGTCCTTGAACGAAACCGGCCCCTCCGCGTATGAGGCAATGACTTTAACCCGATAACACAGCAGTGAATAAGCAAACATATTGAACATACATTCCATACTCCTGCATTTCCCCCTCTCTATCTCTCTCCCAATACATATATATATATATATATATATATATATATATATAAATAAATATATTTCTGTAAGCATTGCATGTGGAGGGTAGTGAAGCATTTTCGGTACGATGTTACCTGTTATCATTGAGGCTAAAGTTGAAATAAATATTTAGATAATAATGTGATTTATTCGCAGAATGGCGTGTAACTTGTAATTTCTGTATTGCAGTAATGTGTGGAAATATCTTCGGATGTAGAAAAATTCAATGTGAACTATGTAATTCCGTGAAATAGGCAAAGTTATTCCCTTGCACCATAAACATGCCTTATAACAATGGTCAAAATGATGTTTGGGTCTCATCAGTACCAATAGTTGTCCTTAATGCAGTTATTTTAATCGTGTTTTCGAATATGTAATTGGAATTTCTCCATCACCCCACAGTTTTTTTTAATTCAATTTCAAATTCATGGATTTAAATAATTATTTTTTAATAAACGGTTTTACGTCCATTTGTTCCATTGAAATATAAAACGGGGAACAACTTTCAAAACAGGAGATTTCTGCAATGGAAAAGAGATATCAAAGCAAATGGAATCCTAATATGCTGGGCGATTATTGTTCGACCATCAAAAGGGATGCTCCATAGGCGAAAATAGAGCAGAAAATCGTCATTTTTTTACTTTCTAAGTGAGTACGAACGGTCGAATATTGTGTAGTTACGAAGGTAGAAAATATTAAAGTATTTGAAATTATAAAAAACCTGTCCTCTCGGAAACCTTGCGTGATGGATAAAAACCGATATCATATTAATTCAGGAGAAAAAATACTGTCAGAATCACATATGTTTCTTTCTGAGACAAAAAAAAGTTTAATTTTTTTGTTGCTCGGTGTAATGTGAACATACCTTTAATCAGAAAAGTCGATAGAGGAATGCGATGTTAAGAATTAATATACCACTACTATAGAGGATTTACACTTAATCTTTTGTTTTCAAACTCTACTCCCAACAGCAACTCTTTCCCGATATTAGTGTACTAATATAACCTACTTAATTTAACATGAATTATTATTAACGTGTAAGAATATTATTGTGAACTATTACCTTCACAGATGTTAAGAGTATTAATATGATTTTAAATAACATATACTGTAAATACGCTATAGCATATACCGTAAAAGCTAAAGTAATTCTGGAGGTTGAATAAGTGAACCGCTTTAAATACCTGTGTTATGAAATATCCTATTTTCAAAATAAAGGTTTCTCTACCAAACGTAATATATTTATTTATATATGTGGCACAATTAAGAGGATAATTTAAAACTACACGAAAAGAAACTAAACCAAATTTTATAATGCTGTGGTAGTTCCCTTTACTGTTATATGCTAGTTCGTCATGTAGTGAATTTTGGGTTTTAACTAAAAGAGAAGAGAGATAATCATAGAAGCAGCTGAAATGAGATTTCTGAGAAGTGTAACTGGCTGCAAACTTCTAGATAAAAGATGAAGTGTATATATTAGAAATGAGCTAAATATTTTTAAACCTTTAGATGAAATAAAATAATCTAGAAAAAAAAACTGGAGAGAACATGTTCAAAGAATGAAAGATGAACGCATACCAACCAAAAATATACTTAATTACAAACCAAAAGGAGGTAGGACGTTGGTAGACCGAAAACGAGATGGATTCAACTTTTTTAATGAAAATCTATGAGACCGGAACAAGCCACATGTGCTTAATCCGTGATTGTTGATGATGTTGATAACATATTACGTACAAACTTATAAACTCAAATAGAAACTAAAGTAAGATTTAAAGTATATAATTTGATACAGTAAAGGCGCTTGAGTATAAATTCCGTCTCTTTTGTAGTGAAATTTTCGCTATAAATATGCAGCTGAACTTGTGAAGAGTTCATAAAGATAGTGCGATGAGGGAAACTCAGATCCCCTTTGCTGGACTGTTGAATACCTGGATTGTAAATAACAATCCACCAGCAATGGAAAGTACGGTTAATAAAACGTTATATAGACCGCTCTCCGTTATAAAAGAGTTTAATCGTATGGAAAATATGGGTCACAATAAAGTGTGCAAGGGGTGTCCACTCTCTTCACATAAAGTAAGCATTATTTTGCATGTATACATTTTGTTAGACTATAGGTAAAAAAAAGGATAATACGCAAATTTTATAAAATGCAAATCTAAATGTATTTTTCATTTTATTTGCAAGTATCAAGGTTTTACGTCGTTTTGCAATCTTCATATTTTCTTCATTGTGTACTTAGGTACGATATTTGGAGATTTTGTCTTGTGATATTTGGAGATTTTTATCTCAAAGGCCATTTGTTCATGTGATCACTGCTCAAGTGGAATGAACAGGATTTAATGTGCCAGATATCTATAAGTGCATCAGCATAAAACTTGATTTTTTTGGCGTTCCGTCTTTTTTCCTAACGTACAAATTTAATTTTATGTATTAAGGTACGTACACACTTGCGCGCCGCGCGCGCGCACCATGTTCGTCAGATTTGGACGGGGTTTTAAGGTGCGCGCCGCGCGCGCGTCTCTCACCACGATCCACTCATTGTCGGTTTTTTCCACAAACACTTTGATGGTTCGCTGTTTAGATTTGGACGGGTACCTGAGAGGTTCGTTGTTTTCGGTGCGCACCTATTATTTGAGTATGGAGTGGTCAGTATGGAGGATCATTTTTAAAAATCATTGAAAGGAGATACCTGTTTTTTTTTTCAATGTTGTGTGTTTTTTTTTTCATGTGTACTGTAATTGTGTGAATAAGTTAGAATTACGAGGGCGGGATCGGAAAGTAACGCACAATAAGTTTTTTTAAAGTTTAATAGTAAAAAAAAGGGAAAAAATCACAAATGAACTTACATCTTTTGGTAATTATAAATTATTTTTGGTCTGGACATCTTAAACCCTTAATATTAATGTTGTTTGTTCTTTTGCTTGGGGGACTGTTTCAACACAATTCTGTTTTATCGTCCAGCTCTCCCAGACGCTTTTACTCTACTTTTCCGACATAGTCACCAACTTTTCTCACCACATTTTTCCCATCGTGTTAACCAGGTTCAATATGCCCTGTTCGTAGAAGTTCCGTTTGGGTTGGAAGTGTAGGCCATCTGCGGCACTGCTGATTTTCACTTCCAGATCTGTCTCAAAGCGTTTGCCGGCCATGAATTTCTTCATGGGAGCCAAACAGATGAAAGTCCTATGGTGCAAGATCCGGAATGTATGGTGGGATGCTGGAGCAACCTCCCAACCAAATTCGCGTCGCGATTTTCGTTCTGACGAACGCCAGCAGCAACATGGTGGCGAGCAATTGTCATGATGAAGAGTTTTAACGTTAATGTTTGTGACGTTTTTCACGACATGGCAACTACTCCAACTTCACCAAAGTTTTTATGTAGGCCGCAGCATTCACAGTGGTCCCGTGTTCAGCAAAGTCCACCAATAAAACACCATGCATATCCCAGAACACTGTCACAAGCACTTTCCTGGCAGATTGAGTCACTTTTAATTTTTTCTTTACTGGGGAACCAGCATGTTTCCACTCCATTGATGCCTGCTTTGTTTCGGGCGTGTAGTAGTACGCCCACGACTCATCACCTGTGACGATTCCTTCCAGAAAGTCATGTCCTTGTGCGGTGTACCGCGTTAAGTGGTCCAAGCTTGCCATCATTCGCTGGCCCTTGTGGTCGTCTGTCAGGTTCTTAGGCACCCAGCGAGCACTAACTTTACGGAATTTCATATTTTCATGAACAATATCGTACACCGCACCATAGGAAATGTTGAACTTCTGCGATAAGGCTCGCAGTTGCACACGCCGGTCGTTCAGAATTGCCGCCTCAATGCCTCTGACATTCTGCGGGATTGCTGCTGTTGTCGGCCGGCCGGAGCGTGGCGAATCACTAAGGTTCACGCGTCCCTCTTGGAAGAATGTGCACCACCTGGAGACATTGCTACGGTCCATACAATCATCCCCATACACGCCACGCATGTCCCTGTGAATTTCACTGGGTTTATGCCCTTTGGCCCACAAAAATCGAACAACACTTCTCTGTTCCTCACAGGTGGACGACTGTAGCATGCGCGCCATCTTTGTTGTATAGTTCAAGCTTCTCTTGCAAGAGGTACACCTAAGAAAAAAATACCATCTGTAGTGAAAACTTCAAACTATATATCTGTGAAATGGTGAATTGTCAACATTCTAGCTGCAATACCAAGGCAGAAAAAAATTATTGTGCGTTACTTTCCGATCCGCCCTCGTATTTAGAAAACATTATTTATTTAAGACGTTCATTTCATAATATTATGCATGAAGTATCACAAAACAATACAATATATAAACACATTTATTACTAATTATTTATTTATTTCTTCAAAGACCCCAAAGAGCAAGATTGCTCATGTTAAGGGGCAATATACAAAAAATAATGGCCATAAAACAATTAACAATAAAAACAAGAAAACAAATTCAGGCATAAGTTTAAATAATACAAACTACTATAGATGCACAATATATATACACATATAAATACAATATTTAAACAGGATAATATTAATAATAATAAAATTAACAAAATTAACTAAGAAAGCAATGAGAAAAAATATTTTTTAATACAATTAGAAAAATGTTTAACATTCGTGAAATGTTGATATTCAATAGGTAAGTTATAGTAATGGTTGATTAATGCATAACGAATCCCTTTTATACCATTATTTTGAGAAACTAGTATCTGTGTGCAATAAAGTACAACCTCTAGTATAATAATCATGTACATCTTTATTAAAAATTAAGGCCATGTTATGGTGAAGTAGATTCTTAATAATTTTAAACATATATATACAAATCATATATTTTTTTAAATTCCTTTAATGCTATAATATTTGAAAAAGTATAAATAAAGTTATAAGATGTAATAAGTAATAAGCGTGACCAGACGTCCCGATTTTGGCGGGACAGTGCCGATTTTTAACAATTTGTCCCGCGTCCCGCGGCATTTAAAAAAAAAAGTCCCTATTTTTGGGAAAGAATGCAGGACAAGCGGGAGAACGGAAAGGGAATAGACATGGTTGGTTACACCTGCTCTGCAAAATGTCTACTGAAGGTTTGTGGGTTTCCTATGGATCGCAGGAGGTTCGTTGAAATTAATCATTTCAACGAACATAGCCGCGCATACGCCGTTCGTGTTCGCGGCGCGCATATGTGTACGTACCTTTACGTAACATTAATTATAATAATAGTATTTTTCAGTCAAGAACATTAAACTGAAAATATATTTATAAAACTGTTTTTCTACCAATTATATGGGTACGAAACATGGAAACCGGATATAATAAGAATAGTTAGGCCTATGTGTCGCAGACTGCAATGGTCAGGACATGCGGCACGAATGGAGAATGAAAGATGGGCATGAAAAACCAGAGGGTAAGCGCCCAATAAGCATCCCAATAATGCGATGAGACTAATATTTACCATGAAAGGAGAAAGTAATAAATTATACAGGCGGTGATTGCAAAAAATTGGCTCAGGATAGGGATTTATGGAGAGCATATGTCCGCGCGACCCGGAGTCCATGGGTTTAATAGTGCCAGTGAATTAGTATAATAATACCATAATAGTTTAATTAATTTGGCATAATTGATTTCATAAAGCTACATCTGTAATTCAATCACATAAATAAATAATATATCTAAAATTATCTACAACATGGATTGATATACCGGGAGGAGACTCCAGAAGATTTGGATGGATAGAGTTTAGTAACAAGGTAATGAAAACCGTAAATTGTATGGAGAAAAATCAGGAAATGTTACTTCAATACAAATAGATAAAATACTCTTTGAAATTGTATGGGGAATTTTACACTAATTTTACTAATATACCCAATACATGTTTGAAAAAAAAAAAATAACAATATGCAGTCTAGATTTGAAGGAGAAATCAAGGATCACTTGGTTTAATTTGGGGCATGGAAAATTTTCAAATTTACTGATCTTTACCTTAAGTGGATATGTTCAATGTACGGAAGTTCTGCTGACGAAATACAGATCCTAGGAAATTTTAATTATCTGGGATATTGTGGAGAAGCCGGTTGTTCACAAAAATGTTCCTAAATTAAAATTGTAATAGATTCCCATGTTATAAGTTAATGGTGAACTAAGAAAATTGATTAAAGTTTGGCACATTTCGGAGAAGTAATAATTGTGATTATTTGTTTAACGTCACTTTACTAGTATATCGTGGGAATAATTGACACTAAGTTAATATTTGAGCATCGGTTTTATATATTTAATGTTTGTGTGTCTGGTGCAATTTTGAAAATGTGATTCAGTGGGAGCTTGTTCCTAACAAGACGTGTAGTCCACGGGCATCTATATTCTTAAACATTCCTTTCTGCAGGTACAAACATGATAAAAATTCAAGAATTTGGAGGAATCGCTCTGCACCTACTACCATAATATACCTCAAGTCTTGCGCCATTAGATTACTATCTGTTTTCATTCATCATTTTGTGGGGGTTGCGATTCCCACTTTTAATAAACCACGCATCTGCGACCATTTGTGCGCGCGGTGCGACACCTGACCACAATATATAAACCACGTTCTCTGACTACCATTCGTGGGTCAAATGAAAACCACGCAGATTGCTACCATTTTACTCCGGGATCGGGTTTTGTAATTTGCTGTTTCTATTAACGTGGATCAGATTTCCAAAGAGGATATCTTATCAGGAAAATGGCTTACCTCGGGCCCATAGAAGGTAGCCGTTGATTCATCTTTCTTATTAAATACAAGACAATGACTGTGTTTTTAATAATGCTAATCAGCATGATAGTTGTGGAGCTCGAAATGGTATCTTACGTGAGTGATTTCCATAACAGGATAGTGAACAACTATTTATACTTAAACAAAGCAAGAGGGGCGTTGTTTAAAAGATGACTTTAATAAACAAGTTGGCTCATTAAAAATAAATTAACAACAAAAAATAATGGCATTCGATCAAACGATCAAAGTAGCCGTACAGAAAAAAATAAATAAGTAACGTACCATACATCACACCACACTCACACAGATGTCCGAGTTTCGGGAATATCCTCTTCCCTAGACGGTCGGACCAACTCAAACAGGCCTCTTCTTGGCCTCAAGACAACTTGTCTACGTAGAAGTCCATGTTTTAACTTTCCAGTCGCATATTGATCTGGAACCGGATTCCACTCTTGAATCCGTTAGTACAACCAAAACGCCGATTGCTAGGATGATCGAATGATATAGTGATGTTGGTGCACTATGTATATAAAGGTTCCGAGGTAGAGGGGGAATGCGCCGTAGACATGCGCGGCAGGAAGGATGAAGAGGGAAGGGGTAGCCACTAGGAGAACATGGATATTGGCATATTTCACAAATGTTCCTGTGTAGGGAGGAGAACAAAGATACTACACTGAACCGAAAAAATGCACTTTCGGTTCAATTTCTTGTGTAAATTTTCGAAAATATTGAAAAAAATTGAAGCTCTGGAATTGGTCTCAACGAATTCTATGTATCGAAAACCAGAGATGGTACAATTTTCCGATAATATACCTCGGAAAACGATGACTCAAGAATATAGAATCTGATGATCTCTACTTTGAAGCGTAGTTTAATTCCTTGTCAGACAAAAATTCAAACATTTTCTTAAGACGATATTGCCTATGGGACACTTCTATACATTTAAATAGTTCAAAATTTAGCAAGTGGAGGCTCCGTGGCGCAAGCGGTTAGACCAGCGATGTAAAACACGAGCTTCGTGAGGCGGTGTGCTCCGATATGCACCAGGAGCGCTCCGCTGGACAGGTAACGCTACCTGGTGACTTGGTTCAGTTTCTCTCGTCAAACGCAATGATGAGCATGGCTACGTTCAGCGTCGAGACTTTGCGAGATTGAAGCCTTCGTATTTTTTTAGCACAAAATATCTCTCCCAATTTTGAAAGGGTTAAATTAGCTAATTCTATGAAAAAGACAAGATACAAATATAACAGTCGCCTTTAAAACTAAACACAAACTCAACAACATCGTATCAAACAAAATTGAAGTAACTAACAAATATGAAAATAAAGACTTTTTAAACTAAAGAACAAAATTGCGATAAGTGTTACATCGGTAGAACAACAAGATATTTTAACACAAGATATACCAAACATGAAAAAAATATTGTTGTTGTTGTATTATTATTATTATTATTATTATTATTATTATTATTATTATTATTATTATTGAAACTCCAAATATTTTGAAACCCTATTACGCCACAAAGACATATTAGGGTTGTAGCTTATTATAACAATATTAAACTATACATTGTAAAACAGAAATATTATCTTATGGTTTTGAATGTACTAAGAATTACATAAATCGTCTATAAGTGTCGTAGCAAAAT
The DNA here is from genome assembly GCA_030220185.1 of Diploptera punctata. Taxonomy (NCBI): domain Eukaryota; kingdom Metazoa; phylum Arthropoda; class Insecta; order Blattodea; family Blaberidae; genus Diploptera; species Diploptera punctata. Next base: position 286,653 of record JASPKZ010001213.1, on the reverse strand, counting down.
ACTACATATTGACTTAGGCTTTCACGGCCGGAGTTACTATGATGATCTTGCAGAAGATTTCCGGGCTGTTGGCCGTGGTCTTGAGGCTTGTAGTAGGGGAACTACAAGCCTCAAGACCACGGCCAACAGCCCGGAAATCTTCTGCAAGGTCATCATACTACATATTGTTATGAATGTGTGTGTTATGAATTTATAAAATGTTCATAATAATTTAGGTTCTTAAAAATCACTTCACACATTGAGGCAGAAGCCTCATCATCATTTAAAAGTAGGCTTAACCAGAATTGTTGTATTTCGAGTATAGGACTATCAAATGAAACATGTTCTACAGATTGTATCGATTCTAGACATTTACAATTATGATCACTATCTGGGTTAATATTAAATCTCCTAAAATAACTTCCAAATTTCCATGGCCAGTAATAAATTGTGTTAAAATGAAATTTGGAATTAAAAGTAGGAAAGAAAAGCTCTTTAGTCAAAGCACCATATGCACTCATTATCCAGAAGATGCTCCAGATTTAGCTAGTTGATCAGCACGTTCATTCCAACAGTTCCCTGGTGCCCTCGGTATTCAAGACAGGCACAGGTGTTTTGTGTATTTTATTACGTTATGTTATGTTTTATGTTAACATAATAATAATAATAATAATAATAATAATAATAATAATAATAATCATAATAATAATAATATTAATAATAATAATATTAATATTGAAGCCTGGTATGTCCCTTTAGGGCAAAGGCCTCCCTGTACAGGGTCTATTGTGAGTGTCACCCAGTGAGCTACTCCGTGGTGAGAAGTTGACTTGGATCTAGCACTTGATTTGTATACACTGTCTGTTCTGTGATTACTTAATGCACAGTTGGCTCTCCATCGTTCTCCAGCTTTTCCTGCTTTTGGCGACTCTGGACCATTGCGACCCTGCTCATTCTTTGAAGAAGTCAGCCCATCGACGTCTTGGTCTTCCGCGCTGTCTCTTGCCTGTGTACGGGTCCCACATGGTTGTTTTTATTGTCCATCTGTCGGCCTGTATTCTTGCGACGTGGCCTCCCCACTTCCATTTTTTTCTGATGGCTTATGTTAATATAATATTAAAAAATTAATAACGCAGAAAAATCAAGTTTTGCCAAACATTTACTAGAAACGGGTTATCAGTTCGACAAAATCGATAATACTGTGTCAATATTACACAGAAAGAATAACAACAACAAGACTAGCATCCTAGAAGACGTAGAAATCTTAAAAGAAGCTGACAATAAAGACCTGCTCAATAAGAACACGCCCTTTGATCTGAACCCGTTGTACAACTTATACAACATCATTAGTATTGTAGCATCACGAGTATGGGTGTCCAGTGGCTCGCTTTTTTTGTCCGCCGGTAATTAAATACAAAATTCCGATTAACGCCACTATAATATTTCCGCATGTTAATCATTGTCGCGCCAGCCGCTTTTATATAAACGGACAACCATCATAATGAGGCGATAATACCAGTTTAAATGCAGAAGATGAAACATTGTTTTGGAAGGCCATCATATTTTTAACTACTTGAAGTTTTCAAACAGAACTTTATTTTAGATGAGAACGACTGGTTTATCAGGTACTAATTTTATATTTTTAATATTAAATTAGTAAATGGGAGTAACAGACGAATAAATATCATTGCATTTAGACCATCTTCTAAATTTGGTATGATATTAGATCCCACAATCCGTTTTGGAGACTCATAGTAGCCAACCTGAGGAAGTTGACTGTGGAAAGAATGCCATATATGAGCCAACAGTTGACTAATACAAAGATAAATGCAAATTAGATAGTATAACTGTCACAGGATTGATGATGGCAAAAGATACTATACCAGGATTCTTAGCTAAATTTTAGAATTTCTTAGATTTTGACAGAATGTATCTTTCTAAAATTACCATCGCTCCCATTTAGAGGATCAATTTCAATTTTAAGAAACCATGTTAAAAAAATTTCTACTTTATAGAATATATTTCAATGACAATTGGAAATGTTTTAATGTATTTTACGAATTTCGAAAATGAATTGTCTGTATCACCTTGTCCTTGTGGATTTCTCTAATGAGGAAAGTTTTATATAAAAAAGATATTTCAAAAATGTCAGGTGTCAAGTAAGAATGCCCGGAAGTAGCACTCTGAAAAGAGGTGATTTATTTTCCTACAGTAGGAACAATAAATATACCCACTATTTTTTTTTCCTGTACCAAGAAATATTAAATCATGTTTGTTAAAATGGTGTTAAAATATATGAACATTTTAAACGTATTCTCATCTTTTGTTTTGTTTGTATGTAGAGCCACTTGGTTCTTAATTTTTTTTTCAGGCTAATATTAAATATTGCAGATTAAAATGTTTTGAGGTGTTATTTAATACTGTAGACCATTTCATACTATTAATTAATAAATGCTTTACTCCTGTTTGTGCGTTGTTTTATATTCGATTCCTCCCGTTATAAGCGTTCATGACAATGGTAGTCTTTCGTACAGGTCCCGCCGGAGAAGTAGGAAGTAGAAAGCATGCTCCATAGTTAGTACCGGGCTCCGCACGGAACTTGGAGCTATGAACTATAACACGCCTGGGTTAGACGCTCGCCTCTCACCGCTGGGGTCCCGAGATGGAGTCTCGGTCACTCTATGTGGGTTTCTTGGTGGACGAAACGGAGCTTGTACAGATAGGAGTTTTTCACTCGTTTTTCCCCTAAAACTATTTCATTCCACCATTTCTCCATACTCATCTCATCAATTTCATATAATTTCGTTCATCTGCCCCCTGTATGGGGCGTCAGGCACAATTGTCATTCACAGACCTCTGTATAGGGGTTTCATCTCATTTCATCGCTTGACCCGACTCTAATTTGCACACGAGTTGAGGATTTGTTTTAATTTAACAAATAATTGATTGCATATAGTAATTAACTCTAAATTTGAGGTCTTCGAAAGAATTAATGAAATAGGCTAAAAATTCTGATTATAAAACCAAACGTGATTTTGAAAAAAAATCCGGAATTCAAAAGAAAAATGAGTAGTGCTGAAAACAATTGTCTTGAGTAGTGTCCCAAGAGCTCGTGCAGTTCGTGTGGAACAAAAATCGAGTACGCGTTACCCATGTGTTTAGGTGGAAGATAGTATACTGCTGTAATATTGTCCAACCTAACAACTAGCCAGCATGCTGCTACAGGTATGAAAGCCATGGGGGCAAATTTCATGAACCTGAGAAACGGTACACAACCGAACATGAGTTCCTATACAAACGTAACGTTGGTCTCCATTACAAAACTTTAAATTATGTAAAGGTATTTAATTCACCATGGATAGCCTACACAAGTCTGAATAAATTTAGATGAACAGTTTGTTGTATAATCAAGTATCATATAAACAGAAAAAAATGTAAAAACGTACCTACAGTTATGCCAAATAATATTATCACATTGTGATTTCTGGTTTTGTTTTCTTGTTTAACTGAATATTTATTGTAAATTGGAGGCATTTCAGTTATGCTAGTTGATTTGTGTCTTCTATCTACTTAACTAGATTTAGGAAATTCATTATAGAACATTACATAGCTGCTAAATACCCTCTCTATACACTATTTGACGTAGGTAAACGGAAGGAATCTTCCAATATATCTGCGCGTAAATGCGATTCTTATCTGCTTACATACTGACCAACTAGCAAATATAGTTGTTTCGAAGTACATAAAGTAGCACGGATATTTTAATATATATATATATATATATATATATGAGCAGGTGAATAATTTTACATATCTAGGATGCAATATCTCATATGAAGAAGAAAAGGATGTAAATGCAAAAATATCTAAATTTTTAAGAATTTTAGGGTTAATAAATTCTATCTTCAAGCCACAGTTAGTCCAAAAGCATTCAAGACTGAAAGTGTATAAAACACTGGCTCTTCCAACTCTTTTGTATGGTAGCGAAGTATGGACGTTGAAACAGAAGGATATACAGAGACTTAGATCTGCTGAAATGAGATATCTTCGGAGGACTGCAGGATACACACTACTAGATCACAAAAAAAATGAAGACATCTTAGAAGAATTACACATAGAATCTTTAGAAAACAAAATTTCTGATTATAAGTCAAGATGGATACAACATGTTCATCGAATGGAAGATCACAGAATACCCAAACTAATGTTAAGATATCAACCTGCAGGAAGAAGAAGACCAGGACGTCCACTCAAAAGACTTCTGGATGGTGTTTCTCTTGAGGCCGAAACAGGTCAACAAATGGCCTAAATTCATGAATGTACTATGATGATGATGATGATATATATATATATATATATATATATTAGGTTTGTTGATCACTTTTTAACAAGTTACCAATGTCCGGAAATCAAACTTCTGCACACTATGAGTAGTTAATTATGCATCAAAATCAGTGTTAGTTCGAATGATTTGAAGACTCATTACTTGCCAATTACAGGTACAGAACCTATGATACGTGGCTTCGCAACGGAATGTGGCTGCAACATGACGAGAGCACCAGCTCACTTCGATACCAATGTGAGACATTTGGATACCACGTATCCAGGTTGATGGATTGGCAGAGGGGACCAGTCCCATGGCATCAGAGATCACGTGATCTTAACCTTCTCGACTCATTTTTGTGGGGCGACATGAAACAGTCTGTTTATCAGACTCCAGTAGAGTCACGTATGGCCAGGTGTATTTGAACGTGAGCGCAAACACTACACCGCTTATGTACGCTCTGCAATGAGATGGGAGGTGGATAGTTTGAAAACTTTATATGACTGTGACAGTAATTTCAAGTATTGAGTCTTGAAATCCAACCAACGAACTCTTGACAAGTTAGGTACTTATAATGTGAATGTGTTATTATTTAATTGTAATATTATTATTGTGTTTTCTTTATGTAATTGTAATGTTATTGCTGTTTTTGTTGTTTATTTTTCTTTACACTAGTACCAATTATTACTTTATTGTAACGGACTGTCAACAGCACGTATGGCTTACTGCGCGTGCGACCCATATTTGTAAATAATATTGTAAATATCTTACTTTTTGTCTATAATGTGAAAACTCATCATTTCTGGACATTGGTACATTATTAAAAAATGATCAACACATCTCAATACAGCACCTTACCTCCATTGTCGGTGTTTTTTTGCAACACCCAGTATATATATATATATATATATATGTTATAAATACTAATATCCATCCATCCGTAGTAATTCTGCCCGAAGGCAGGTCCTTCACTGAAATCATAGCATTTCCATGCTATGCTTGCAGCATTACTAGGGAATTGTAGGAGTGGTAGCTTCCCGTTGCTTTCCACACAGGTGAAGGATGATGATGATGATGATAAGGATGATGATGATGACCATACTAATATAAATTTTACAATAAACCGCGGGTTCGTCGTAACATTCCTGAATGATCTGCGAAAGTTATAGAATAGAGTTAATGTGTATCTTGATACTAATAGAGAGAATATGTTTTTTCCGAACTCCCACAGCCAGGTTCCTCAATTTTGTTCCAAAATTAATTAGGTACATTTCTTCTCTTCAATTTTTAATAGATAATGTTCTTTGAAATTTTATTTGTTCTGTCATTTCCAGAAGATATGTGGCTTATTTTCCGGTAATGATCAATTCGTAATAATTTTAATAGCTATTAGAAGTTACATTTCTGACCACAATAAAGTTACTGTCGTTGAATATTGATTGAATATTGATTGTACGGACGCATAATATGAGAATTTATCCATTTCTTACAAGGGAATCTTCAACCATTGCATGGAACCTAGATTGAAATTTCTTCCAGAGAAGCGTTTGATGTTCAAAAGGCCATGTCCAAAAAATATATCCATCGTTTTTAACTTCAATACACTAACGTCGAGCGCAAAAATCTCTCATTTAAAATATAGGAAAGTGATACAACTTCTGTCCTTCGTCGCGCTGCGACCCGCCTCACTCTACACCCTGTATAACTCACTCAGGGATATACATCTGCTCCGTACAGTGGACTGCCATTGCGGGATTCTGGCTTCGATTTCTGTGCCTTGCACTTTAAAACGGCAGATTTTTATTGGTCACGGCCCTGGTAAATTTCTCACAACGCTTCTCTGGGAGAAATTTTAAGATACGTTTCTGTATGCAGTAGTAGACACTTCCCTTGTTACTCGTAGTATAAAAACTCTACAAAATTATATTCCACTAATATCCTCATTTCCTCGGGAATTTACTTACAAACCCTTTATTCCAAACTTGCGAATGGCCTATAATTTCAAAGAAAATAATTTATCTACAAACCTTATATTATATTGAGACGCATTGTTATGCCGGATTTTAAGTTCCGTGCGCTGAAGAGGGGCTCATGAATGGTATATAAGGAACTAATGGGTGACGACTAATGAATCGGGAATTACCCTCTGGGAGCTTTGCTGGTTGCGTCTCGATGGTTGGGTTTCTGGAAGAATCTATTCGCGAAGAATCGCGGGCGCCGATCTTTCCCGAATATTCGATGAATTAAATAAAATAAATAGAGGGGTTGAAAGCCAGTCGTGGTCTAAAATTTGACCAAGACAAGTAAATTGGATACCAATATTGGGATGTAAATGCATTTAAGAAGAACTTAGTACAACTAAAAGCTTGAACAAATTAATTTTAATGGTTATATGAAAACGCGAAATACTTAGAAAAGAGTAATCATATGTGCTTGCATAGTAAATTACCGACAATAAAGTTCAGGAGAGTGGATTTAAAGCAAATGTGCGAACTCATTATAGATATTATATACGTTCTCAGTCACCGCTAATAATGACACACACTCCCTCTCTCTCTCCACGCACAGACACACACACACATGTGTGTATATATATATCATCATCTTCATCATCTTCATTCATGGACTAGGTCTGTTGACCCGTTCCGACTTCAGCCCATCTCTTTCTAGGTCTGCCCACATCTCGGGTGCCTTTAGGTTTGTATTTTGTTATTTGTTTTGGATATCTATCTTCATTCATTCTGTCTATGTGTTGCTTCCATTTTTGTCTATATGTATCCATTTTATCAGTTATTGCAAATATTTCAAGTTCCTGTCTTATTTCTGTGTTCTTGATTCTGTCTTCCTTAGTGCACCCTTTAACAGATCTCAAAAATTTATTCATTTCTGCCGCCGTTATCCTACTTAGGTCTCGTTTTTTATGTATCCAGGCTTCTGAACCATAGAGCAGTACCGGTACTGCCAACATTTTATAAAATTTCAGTTGGGTCTCTCTTCTTGTTTTGTTATTTAGTGTTCGTTTTATCGTACCACATATTCCCTGGAATTTTGCTATTTTATTATTTATATCATTATCATAATTAAATGAAATGTCACATCCTAGATAATTGAGATGGTTCACCTGTTCTATGATTTTGTTTTCTATTACTATTTTCGATCTGATTTGATTTTTCCCTTGGAATGCCATTACCTTAGTTTTTTCTATGGATATTTTGAGATTATATTGTTCACATATATTATGTAGTTTAAAAATATTCCTCTGAAGTTCGTCTTCTGTATTTGCTATTATTACCTGGTCATCAGCGTATAATAATGTTTTCAAGTAGTGTGTTTTATCTAATTTTATTCCTTTTTGTGTTTCTTCGTTCCATTTTTTTATTATATCATTGATGTATAGGTTAAATAAAACTGGAGAGATACTGCATCCTTGTTTAACTCCTTGATTAGTATGAATTTTATTTTTACTTACTTCATTTCTAGTTTTTATAACAAAATTTGTGTTCCAGTACAAACTCTTTATAGCTGCTATTAAGTGTTTCGGAATTCCTTTTTCTTTTAAAATTGTCCAGAGTTTTCCTCTGTCTACTTTATCAAATGCCTTGACAAAATCAATAAAAGCTATGTGTGTTTCCATGTTATATTCTCTTCTTTTGTTTATAAATTCTTTTATCGTAAATATATTATCCATGCATGAACGCCCTGGTCTGAATCCACTTTGTTCTTCTGTTAACATTACCTCTGTTATTTGTTTTAATCTAAATGTTAAGATTCTTGAGTATATTTTATAGCCTGCAGTTAAAATGCTTATTCCTCTGTAGTTGTTGCAGTCTTTACGTTCTCCTTTCTTAAAAATAGATTGTACTATTGCTGTTGTCCAGGTTTCTGGTATTGTTGCTTGTTTCCAACATAAATTAAAAAAATGTAATAATCTCAGTTTTAAAAAAAAATCCTCCATATTTTATTAATTCCATATTAATTCCGTCTATTCCAGCTGCCTTTCTGTTCTTTGTTGTTTTCAGTACTTCTTCTAATTCTTCCATTGTTATCATATCTATTCCTATCTCACACTCATATATGTTATCTTTAGTTATTTTATTTTCATTATACCACAGTTTTTTTATAATGTTCTTCCCATTGTTTCTCCTCAATTGCATTGATCTGTATTGTATCTTTTTCTTGTTTATTTAGATGTTTCATTACTTATAGGCTATTTTTTGCTGCCCATGTATATCGTATTCTAGTCTGCTTATATATCTATCCCAACTGACTTTGTGTGCTTTTTTAATTTCTCTTTTGGCTATTGCACTTTTATGTTTGTAATCAGCTCTTAATTCTGGTGTTCTATTCTGTAAATATTTGTGATAAGCCTCTTTTTTATCTTTTATTATCCTCTCTAATTCTTCATTCCATATTCTTAAACCCTTCTTGTTATATATTTTATATTTTGTTCCTAATGCCTCATATGCTGCTTTATCAATGCTTTTTTTATATTATCCCATTCTCGGTTTATTTCTTCGGAAGTAGGTTTTAATATTAATTGTTCATTTAGCCTATTCTGATACAGATTTTGTATACTTTTATCTTGTAATAAATGTACTTTGAATGTGGTCTCTTTATTTCTATATTTTGTTTTAGTTTTCTTCCATCTCGCTAATATATTTATTTTGAGATTACTAAATAGTGATCTGAATAGATGTCACTTCCTCTAAATACTCTCGTATCTGTTAATAATGATGATGCTTTCTTATTGATTAACACATAATCTATCAGTGAACGAAAACCTCGTGCTGACCATGTGTATTTGTGAATATCTTTTTTCTTATAAAATGTATTTGTTATTTTAAAATCATTAAAAATTGCAAATTGTTTTAATTCTTGTCCATTTTTATTTATAACATTTTCTCCATGGATCCCAATTACATTTGCCACTGGTTGATTCCCCACTCTAGCATTAAAGTCTCCTAATAATATTATTATGTCGTTCTTGTTTATCTTATTTATTTCCTTTTGTAGAGTAGTATAAAATGGTTTTTGTTTCTTCATCTCTCCCTTCCTCCGGTGCATATATTGCTATAATTGTCATATGTCCTCTATTATGCTTAAATCGCATTGTCATTATTCTTTTCTTTCGTTAATACAATTATACGTGTCTATTTTGGATCCCCATTTCTTATCCACAAATATCGCCACTCCTGCTTTCGCTCTTTCTTTCTTTCTGACTTACTCCACTGTAAAACATCATCATATCATTTATCATTTGTGATCCTTTCAATTTTTTCTTTGTTTCTGAGGCAGCTAATATATTTATACTTTTATTTTTCATTTCTTTTGTTAGTTCAAATTCTTTGCTTCCAAGCCTCTGACATCCCAAGTCGCTATTTTAAGCTGGTCATGTATTCCAAAACTCTTTTTATACTTTTTCTTGCTGTGGTCGTCATAAGGTTTATCAATCCGGCTTTTCTTCTGCTGAAGTTTATGAGTAAGTTATTTTTTACTAGTAGAGGTTACCAGCCTCTAGCCAAACCCCTCTTCCTGGAGGGCAGGGAACTGGAATTTCGGAGTGTTCGTCTCCTAGAGAAGTTGCCTTCACTACGGCTTTGGGGACTTCTCTTCTCCCCACGTAACCCTGTGGACGGGGCCCTACCCAGGTACTACCCACTGGGCGAGTGGGACCTGGAGCTCACAAAGGGCAGGGGCGCCTACTCCCTGGAGTGGACCTCTATCAAGGGTTCCACTCTGTTACCCTAGTATATATATATATATATATTATATATATATTTCGCCTGGTAGTGTAATGAATGTCACGCTGAGGTACAGACTCAGAGATCCGGGTTCGAATCCCGTCCAGGCATTTATTTTTCTTATCATACCATATATATATATATAATTATAACATCGAAAAAGCGTCACTGATATAAAGTAAAAATATTCTCTTTAATTTGCTTACTTGTTATAGTAGCTACTAGGTGGCAGTGGAGACCGAGTTCCCGCTACATCTGGTAATAATGGAGAATATGTATAAGAAAAATAAATGTTTGTTCTCGATTCGCCTGGTCGCGTTAGTGGTAGTGCACTGAGATATAAACTCAGAGGTCCGGATTCAAATCCCGTTCAGGCATTTATTTTTCTTATCTTGTTATATATATATATATATATATATATATATATATATAGAGAGAGAGAGAGAGAGAGAGAGAGAGAGAGAGAGAAACCAAGAATGTCGAAAGGGAAACCTGGGGCATTTGAATATATATATATATAATATATATATATATAAAGAGAGAGATAGAGATGAATAGATGATTGTTGATTCGTTTTTATATTGCTGCCTCAAGATTCAAATTTTGTACGGCACTAGGGAATGTGAGTCACGGATCTTGAGTCACGTTTGTCACGTATACAATTCGCAGCGATCTCTCTAGACTGATTTTACGAGTGATCGTTCTAAATTCGTCTATACGTCGCTTTCTGGAAGGATTGACCTCACGAAGTTTCGATTCGTGAGAGCTCAAGGTATTCCGATCCTTCCATATAAAATGGATGGGAGTCGGTTGATGTTCAGTTGTGGCCGGAAAGTCGACCCGTAAAGATAATCTGATAAACAATGAGGAAGATATAGTTTCAGGATAATAGGCTACTATGGCGAGTTTCGATACATAAATGAGAACATAAAGTGTATGTGTTTGTTAGAGACTCACAAAGTTATCATATGTGATTCTACAATATATTATTGTTAAATAAATAAGGATTAGTTTTATTATGTTTTATTGTTTACTTATGAATGATTGCGTCATGTGACGTAGTTTGTTTTTAACTGAATTTGTTTATTTATTTATCATCAATTTTGTCTTCAGTCAATATCTGGTCTTGAGAATGACAGCTTGGCTGTGGAAACTTGTTGACCATTTTAAAACATTAATTGGTGAAATGGGCATATTGACTGTATATATATATTTTAATATTTTATCACCAAGAAGATCACTTGTGTATTAAATAAGAAAGACTTCATTTTTTTTGTATATCAATGTGAAGTTATCATCATCATCTTCATTCATGGACTAGGTCTGTTGACCCGTTCCGACTTCAGCCCATCTCTTTCTAGGTCTGCCCACATCTCGGGTGCCTTTAGGTTTGTATTTTGTTATTTGTTTTGGATATCTATCTTCATTCATTCTGTCTATGTGTTGCTTGCTCATTTTTGTCTATATGTATCCATTTTATCAGTTATTGCAAATATTTCAAGTTCCTGTCTTATTTCTGTGTTCTTGATTCTGTCTTCCTTAGTGCACCCTTTAACAGATCTCAAAAATTTCATTTCTGCCGCCGTTATCCTACTTAGGTCTTGTTTTTTATGTATCCAGGCTTCTGAACCATAGAGCAGTACTGGTACTGCCAACATTTTATAAAATTTCAGTTGGGTCTCTCTTCTTGTTTTGTTATTTAGTGTTCGTTTTATCGTACCACATATTCCCTGGAATTTTGCTATTTTATTATTTATATCATTATCATAATTAAATGAAATGTCACATCCTAGATAATTGAGATGGTTCACCTGTTCTATGATTTTGTTTTCTATTACTATTTTCGATCTGATTTGATTTTTCCCTTGGAATGCCATTACCTTAGTTTTTTCTATGGATATTTTGATATTATATTGTTCACATATATTATGTAGTTTAAAAATATTCCTCTGAAGTTCGTCTTCTGTATTTGCTATTATTACCTGGTCATCAGCGTATAATAATGTTTTCAAGTAGTGTGTTTTATCTAATTTTATTCCTTTATTTGTTTTCTTCTTTTTCTTCGTTCCATTTTTTTATTATATCATTGATGTATAGGTTAATATAAAACTGGAGAGATACTGCATCCTTGTTTAACTCCTTGATTAGTATGAATTTTATTTTTACTTACTTCATTTCTAGTTTTTATAACAAAATTTGTGTTCCAGTACAAACTCTTTATAGCTGCTATTAAGTGTTTCGGAATTCCTTTTTCTTTTAAAATTGTCCAGAGTTTTCCTCTGTCTACTTTATCAAATGCCTTGACAAAATCAATAAAAGCTATGTGTGTTTCCATGTTATATTCTCTTCTTTTGTTTATAAATTCTTTTATCGTAAATATATTATCCATACATGAACGCCCTGGTCTGAATCCACTTTGTTCTTCTGTTAACATTACCTCTGTTTATTTGTTTTAATCTAAATGTTAAGATTCTTGAGTATATTTTATAGCCTGCAGTTAAAATGCTTATTCCTCTGTAGTTGTTGCAGTCTTTACGTTCTCCTTTCTTAAAAATAGATTGTACTATTGCTGTTGTCCAGGTTTCTGGTATTGTTGCTTGTTTCCAACATAAATTAAAAAAATGTAATAATCTCAGTTTTAAAAAAAATTCCTCCATATTTTATTAATTCCATATTAATTCCGTCTATTCCAGCTGCCTTTCTGTTCTTTGTTGTTTTCAGTACTTCTTCTAATTCTTCCATTGTTATCATATCTATTCCTATCTCACACTCATATATGTTATCTTTAGTTATTTTATTTTCATTATACCACAGTTTTTTATAATGTTTTCTTCCCATTGTTTCTCCTCAATTGCATTGATCTGTATTGTATCTTTTCTTGTTTATTTAGATGTTTCGTTACTTTATAGGCTTTGTATCAATGTGAAGTTATATAATCGAAATTTTACATGTTCCCACGCAACTGCTATATATATATATATCTAGCTAATAAAGGTGTGCTGTGACACCTAAATAAATGAAAATGTGTTTTTGCTTTTAGTTGAATAAGTAAAAGGAAAATTAAATATATTAAACTATTATTATACCAGTTATATTATATGGGTGCGAAACATGGACTCTTACTTTAAGGGAGGAAAGGAGATTACGAGTATTCGAGATTAAAGTACTTAGGAAAATTTTTGGACCAAAGAAAGATGAACAAACAGGTGAATGGAGAAGACTACATAACAAGGAACTACATGGTCTTTATAGAAAGCCAGATATAATAAGAACAGTTAAGTCTCGTAGACTGCGATGGGCAGGACATGTTGCACGTATGGGGAATGAAAGACTTGCATGGAAGCTTCTTTTAGGAAAGCCAGAAGGAAAACGCCCAGTTGGTAGACCAAGAATGAGTTGGGAGAATAACATCAACTATGATTTGGAGGGAAGTAGATTATACAAAAGGAATGATTGGGGAAAACATTAGCTCAGGATAGGGATTGCATGGAGAGCATGTCCGTGCGGCAAGGAACCTAAAAAAAATGGGTTCGGTAGTGCCAGTGAGTAAGTAAGTATAAATGTTATTATTTTTATATACCGCGTGCTTATTACTCCGCGTTGCCCGCGAATCAACGCATCTCCCGATGTACTTGGCATAAATGAGCTGAAAGACAAAATTCGTTAATTTGAGTTATCCAAAAAAGAATAACCTCCGTTGCGCCTGCTAGATCTTGCCCGGGAATCTACTTATCCCGATCTTCTTGGCTTCAATGAAAGACAAACATGGTTTATTGTGAGTTATCTCATAAGTAATGCCACGAGTGAATTTCCATTATATCGATAAAATTTCACGAACCCACGAAGTGGAGGAGTGAATTAATCTCTAGAGAATTTGGAAATCAAGAGTGTCATTTTGTTAGGACTATTTAACGAATAAAATTAAGCTGTTTACTCACAAATCATTATTTAACTATATTTATTTTAAAATATTTATATATTTAATGTAAACGGCGATGTTTGAAAACAAATGAGAAACGATAGGTACGCTTCTACTGCTTCTTTTGTTTATCACTGCAACCAGATCATACTATTTATTGCCAAAGGAACGCAATATTGTAAGGAGGAGCTATCTTTAATATGGTAATTATAACACTGATAAATATTTGGTGAAACACGACTCTGATTGGTTGTAAAATAGAAATCATTGAAATGTGATTGGTCATTGACTCCCATTTGGGGCATGAGTTAAATAGTCATTAAAAGATAAACATTAATGTCGCGGAATTTTCTGTAGAGTTTATTTTTTTTTTAGTTATTCAATTCTGTGTACAATAATTTTAGTGTATTTTTTATGGTTTAGGCAGCATAAGACATTTAAACTTACAAAGAGCGACATGTTTTCACGTTTTTCAATACAGAAGGGGATCTTTTAGGGTGAAGGGCTTGAGCATTAAAACTCATTATACTTATAATTTTCCCGGGAAAATCTTGAACATTTTGCAAAAAGCCCCATGACAATCGGACGAATGGTTCGGCAGCACATGCTTGCCCAGGAATATACTTATCCCGATCTCCTTGGCATCAATGAAACACAAAAATCGCTATTATGTGTCATCAGTAATAGCTAAACATGTGCTGTCGCGGACTTTTTTGTAGAGGTTTTTGAGATATTCAATTCTGTGTACATTAATGTTGTGTATTTGTTGTGGTTTAGGCAGCGTAAGCCATTTAAGGGTATAAAAGCGACTTTTTCACGTTTTTCACTATAGGGAGTTTTTTAAGGTCGTAGGAGTTGAATATCTCAATTCTCTTATAGCATATGTTCATCCCGAGAATATCCTGAACATTTTGCAAAAAAAGAAAAAAACACAATCGAATCAACGGTATGGACGCGCATAAAGTACGAACAAACAAAGAAACAAACAGACAAACATTAATTTTTATATATTAGATTATAACATCGAAAAAGCTGTTTTACTGCTATAAAGTAAGAATATTCTCTTTTATATAATTGTAGACTTTCACGGCCGGCGTCTTGATCCATATTTGGTTCGTCTTCCGGGCTTTATAGGCCGTGGTCTGGTTGTCTTCTTACTCGACGTTTCATCTACTGCTGCGGTAGACATCATCAGGAGATACTGCGTGCTTTCTGTGAACTCCTCAACAGTCGGCTGCAGACTGGTGGTAGGTCGTTGGAAACTGTCTCTCTGTTTATAGCTAAACCCCGGGTGGAGGGGAGGTTTTCTGCGCGCACCGAGTTGTGCGCTGTATTGCCGTGTGCCGAAGTCATAGGCTTCGTTGTCGTGTTAAGCAGTGCTGGGATCCAAATTTTGTTTATCTTCAAGGTTTCTTCTTTTTTGTTGAAGGAATTTTTATGTTTGTACATTTCTATGACTTCGGCACACGGCAATACAGCGCACAACTCGGTGCGCGCAGAAAACCTCCCCTCCACCCGGGGTTTAGCTATAAACAGAGAGACAGTTTCCAACGACCTACCACCAGTCTGCAGCCGACTGTTGAGGAGTTCACAGAAAGCACGCAGTATCTCCTGATGATGTCTACCGCAGCAGTAGATGAAACGTCGAGTAAGAAGACAACCAGACCACGGCCTATAAGCCCGGAAGACGAACCAAATATGGATCAATATTCTCTTTGATTTTCTTACTTGTTATAGGAGCTACTAGGTGGCAATGAGGACCGAATTCTCGCTACATCTCATAATAATCCATCCATCCATAGTAATTCTGCCCCAGGGCAGATCCTTCACTGCAATCATAGCATTTTCATGCTAAGCTTACAGCTTTACTAGGGAATTGTAAGTGTGGTAGCTTCCCGTTGCTTTCCACACCGGTGAAGGATGATGACGATGATGATGATAATGATAAGGATGATGATGGTCATATGATTTCGGAGACCGTTTGGGCCTTAACGTTTTCCTGACATTTGTCTTACAGGTAAGGAAAAACCCCGATAAAATCCTCACCCAGAAAAACTGCCCCGACCGAGGATCGAACCCGGGCCCACTTCGTGACAAGGCAGCACGTTACCTCGAGACCACAGCGGTGGACTCTCATAATAATAGGGAATATATATATATATATATATATATATATATATATATAAGAAAAATAAATGTTTGTATTAGTTTTGCCTGGTGGCGTAAGTGGTACAGTACTGAAATATCAATCCAGAGTTCGGGGTTCAAATCCCGTCCAGGCATTTACTTTTTATTATCAGGTCATATTAAGCTTGAATGACTCATTGTCAAAAAGTATATATAACATCGAAAAAGCGGCGTCACTGCTATAAGTAAAATATTCTCTTTAATTTGTTTATTTGTTATAGGATCTACTAGATGGCAGTTGAGACCGTGTTCCCGCTATATCTCGTAATAGTAGAGAATATATAAAATAGAGAATATATAAGAAAAATAAATATTTATACTAGATTTGCCTGGTAGCGTAAGTGGTAGCACACTGGAATGTCAATCCAGAGGGCCAGGTTCAAATCCCGTCCAGGCATTTATTTTTCTTATTATATATATATATATATATATATATATATATATATATACATACATAGAAGAGATAATTAAATTTAACCTATCATTAGTAATATAACAGATTATGGTGATTCACAAACTAAGTGAATCACTTGCACCGTAGAACCTGTAGTATAATGGCACCGGGCAGACATAAGCTCTCCATACTTCCTTGCCTCCTGAGCTAATGTTTTCCATTCGCCGCATGTATAATTTACCTCATTCAAATCAAGGTTACTTTTGTTCTCCAATCTCATTCTTGGCCTAATTAGTGGGCACTTTCCTGCTGGTTTTCCTACAGAGTTCCCATGTTCCACTTTCATTTCCCATTCATGCCATATGCCTTGCTCAACGCACTCTATGAGTCGTAACTCTTCTCGTTTTTTTACATGTTTCCCCTGAAAAATCATGTAGTCATTATTTTGTAATCTCTCTCCACTTACCCATCTGTTTCGCCTCCATTTGTCCCAAAATTTTCCTAAGTATTTGGTATGACAAGAGGCCCTGTAATACGAAATAGCATACATCTTCAGAATTGAGCTATTATTTAATTAGTTTCAGCACCTCACTCCTGATTGTACTGATAAGCTACTTCTTCAAAATGCCATCATTTGTCACTAAATGTACATTTACATAATATTTCGAATTTATTTATTTGTCTCTATTTAGTTGTATTGATGCTTGCTTCCAGTCTCAATTGTTTATTATTATCTAATAGACTGTGTGTTTTCTTCCTTAGTATCTCCTCTCATTTACCTAATAATACATAATTGCATCATATAACTTTCTTTCTTAAATGTCATATGATAAAATATAATATATATGCAAGTATTAAAAAATCTGATAAAATACCTTCCAAAGTAATGGGTTTAAAAATTGAGAATTAATCACAATTGTACAAAAAACTTTCGTAAGGAACTGAAATATTTTTTGTATATATATATATATATATATATATTATTTTTTAGTATTTTTGAAGAATTATTGAATACTGAAACCACGTGGAAAACGAATAATATTTAGTGTAGCAGATCTAAACGTTATACGATTTTTCTCTTACAATAAATGTTAAGGAAGTTATGTCAACGCTCAAGCAGTTGAGATAGTGGATTTTATAGATTTTTTCATTTACATTGAAAACATCAGGAAATATGACATCCTTCGGGGAAATCGATGTATATTTTATGAATGTTTTAGTGCACTATACTTTCCTTTTATTTGACATTTAATCTCACCCATTACTGAAAATGAAAGGAGAGCATTGCAAATGTCATGAGCACGAAGTTATTTCTTCTACTGCTATTTAAAATAAATAATAGTTTTAAAAAACTAAAAGAACACGCTTTATTAGAAAACTAAAAAATGAAAAATAATTTTAATTTCCAATACCCTTGGGATAAAAATAAAATGGCCAACAAAAAAATCACCTCCAACACATATAGAATAAAATTAGAGTTATCAACAAAAAGAAATAATTTTACCATCAAAAGCGAGGGGTGCTCTATTCAATTAATATATTTGATAATAAACAGATACTGGTAAAAGTAAGCTCTCTAAGAGGAAAATGTAAAAATCATAAAAATCACCCCACGCTTTTGATGGTAAAATTATTTTCTTTTTGTTGATAACTCTAAGTTTATTCTACATGTGTTGGAGATGATTTTTTTGTTGACCACTTTATTTTATCCCAAGCGTATTGGATATTAAAATTACTTTTCATTTTTTAGTTTTCTAATAAAGCGTGTTCTTTTAGTTTTTAAAACTATTATTTATCTTTTATTTTTTAGTTTTAATATTTTACAGAATAAGATAAAAATGTAAATATCTTTAAATTCGATACTATTGCAGTATGAGCTAAAAGTAATACTCTTCTATAAATAAAACCCCTCCCAGCCGGATTTGTACCAGCGACGTATGGATTACTGATATTATATACCAAGAGTTCACTGCTCTACCAACTGAGCTCTTACAACGATTGACTAAAAACTCGACAAGTCCGCAACCTATTATACCAGTTTTCATTTTTTTGATTTTCGGATGATTCTGGCCAGGATTTTAGAAACAAAATATGAAATTATTGTATTGTCACGGGTCCTCTACAAGTATACAAAGTTTCAAGTCGATCCAATGTTTCTAAGTGGGTGAAAATCGCGTTGAAAGATTCCGTTACATTGATACAAAAACACTTTTTTTTATTTTATGATGATTATGGCCAGGATTTTAGAAAATAAATATGAAATTATTGTATTGTCACGGGTCCTCTACAAGTATACAAAGTTTCAAGTCAATCCAGTGTTTCTACGTGGGTGAAAATCTCGTTGAAAGATTCCGTTACATAGATACAAAAACACTTTTTGATTTTCTGATGATTATGGCCAGGAATTTTAGAAAATAAATATGAAATTATTGTATTGTCACGGGTCCTCTACAAGTATAACAAAGTTTCAATTCGATGCGATGACTTTAAGTGGGTGAAAATCGCGTTGAAAAATTCCGTAACATAGATAGATGGATAGATACAGGTCAAGCTAACATAAAGCGTGTAAGAAGCTATGCGTTTTTTTAGAACCACAGTTATCAATTTTATCATATTACTCGTATTTAAATTGTTCTTCTTTTAATTATTATTCTTAAAATTAAATAGTCTCGTATATTTTGTTTAAAGAGAACAGTCAGCAATATATGAATTTCTTAAACATTGGGTCTCTATAAGAATTAAAATTAAATTAATCTTTGTTGACTATAATAAGTAAGGATGGGATTTTAAGGTGCTAAATTTGGTCGTAAAAGGGAGAAAAAAGGTTCTGAAAATACATAACAACAAGGTGCAAAAAAAGTGCTGCCGATACAATTGAACTAGGGTTTAAACCATTACATGAACTCAGTTTATATAATATGTGTATTATTTTGGACCACTTTTTTTCTTCATTATAGAGTCCATAAGAGTTAATTCATAGTTCATTAGTTTGTTGCAATATTCAGTTGGCATATAGAACATCGAAGAATGCTGCCATCAGTTTTGATAAATTTTGTGTTTTGAATTCTTCTGAAAGTGCATACGACTTATCCTTCTTAATATTCGTCATGTTATTGACGTGAAAACCCAGTTGTAAAACTAATAGAAATAGGTTGTGGTTCAGACTAGTAAAACATAGCCCACAACAAGTCGTTAGATAAAAAACTGTTAAATTATTGTCAGTACTAACTGAATTTATTTTAAACTGTTACAGCAACACTGTTCATATTTAAATTTCACTTCAGCTGCAGATTGGCCATTGTTGCTGGGATGTAAATTACTGGTGGTCTACATAAATTATATTTTAGTATTTATTATTTACTATTATTGACTTTACAGTGCAGACTGACCTTTGCCTCTGAGGTATAATTAAATCTGAGATTAAAACAATATTTTTTCTATTATCTGTCTCACAGTAAATATATTGTCAGAGCAGTACCTTCCTTGTCTAAAACCGTTCTGCTCTTCTAAGAGCAATGCAGCTGCTATTGGTTTTAATCTACTAAGTAATATCCCTGCATATATTTTATATACAGACTTCAAAATACTGATTCCTCTATAATTACTTGTTTTATTTCTTTTTAAAAATTGATATAACATTTGGAATGAGCCAAGTTTTGGGAATTTCTTTGTTTATCCAACACATATTAAAGATGTGTAATAATCTTCATTTCAATAACAAACCTCCGTATTTCAAAAGTTCTGCATTTATGTTATCCGGCCCAGGTGATTTTCTGCATTTCAATTTTCTTATTGATGTTTCGAATTCATTCAATGTGATTAAACCGCATCGTTCAAATGTATTATTTAGTTGCATCGGCATGTATCTCTTTCTCAAGGGAGCTGTTGCTTATCACAATTTTGGTGAGAAATGAACGTTTTTATTAGATAAAACATTCACTTCCTCTATGAACTAATTATTAAATAATATTTAGCAATAGAGATGAAACTTCATATTAGTTTCGATAATTTAATCTGATGACTTGATTTAATATATCTTCAAATTGCTCGTGTTTACAATTTTATTTTTAATTCTATTAAATTCTTAAATAAATCTTCTTTAATTATATAGGGATTTTTCTCACTTTAATATTATTTTAATAATATTCGATTATTCTTTCGAATTACCTTAATAGTCGTCAACTTTTTATATGCTATTTTTATTTCTTATACAAATTTACGCCACTCTTAAATTATTTCTTATATAAGATTAGGTTCACTACACTCACGTAATTTTAACTTTGTTTTACTTCTATGTATTTTAACATATTTCAATAAACACATAAGTTATATAAACATTTATTTCGAGAACATTCAATGGCGTCTATAGTTATCATATTCTTGCAGCCATCTCTCTTCTTCTTTGTTGTAGATTTCCATGTTTTCAGTTTCTGATTGGTAATGACCTCATAAAGAAATAACACGATTTGCTCGCCTTCATTTCTCAATATCCAATCATATTTTTAATGTTCGGCTGACTGAAGTCCACATTATTTAAACATTCATTTATCGTAATCATTTGTCTGTGAATTCAGCATCTACTGTTTACCATAACAATATATGTGACGTAATCATTCTTACACTTCACATCGATGTTACAAAAATCATTTATTAAATTTTAACATTATAAAATAAACAATATACTTACTTACTCACTGGCACTATCGAATCCGTAGGTTCATGGCCGCGCGGACATAAGCTCTCCATTCATCCCTATCCTGAGCGAATGCCTTACAATCATTCCCTCTATAATCTACTTCCCTCAAATCATAGTTAATGTTCTCCCACCTCATTCTTGGTCAATCAACTGGACGTTTTCCCTCTGGCTTTCCTACAAGAAGCTTCCATGCACGTCTTTCATTCCCCATACGCGCACCATGTCCGGCCCAACGCAGTCTACGAGACTTAACTGTTCTTATTATATCTGGCTTCCTATAAAGACCATGTAGTTCATTGTTATGTAGTCTTCTCCATTCACCTGTCTGTTCATCTATCTTTGGTCCAAACATTTTCCTAAGTACTTTATTCTCAAAAACTCGTAATCTCATTTCCTCCCTTAAAGTAAGAGTCCATTTTTCGCACCCATATAATACAACTGGTAGAATAATAGTTTCATATATTTTCAACTTAACGTGTTTTTGCAAGGAGTTGGTACATCAAAAGTCTCTGCAATGCATAATAGCACGCATTTCCAGAATTGAGCCTATGTTTAAATTCTTTGTGCATCTCATTCCTATTTGTGATTATAGTTCCTAGGTATTTGAATTCAGCCACTTCCTCAAAATTTCCCTCATTTGTCATTAGCTGTACATTTCCATTATATACTGAATTTCTACGTGTGACAATATATTTAGTTTTATTGATATTTACTTCCAGTCCTAATTTCTTAGTGTTACTCAATAGTGTGTGCGTGTTGTCCTTTAGTATCTCCTCGCTATCGGCCAACAATACTACATCATCAGCATAAACTAACAGCTTATTAATACCATTGAGTTGTAGGCCTTCCTCGTTCTCTAAAGATTTAATGGCATGTTCTAGTATGAAATTAAATAGTAGAGGAGATTAGTGAATCTCCTTGCTTCAACCCATTCTGGATCTCAAAGGTGTCCGAAAACTGTTTGCCTACACACACCCTACTCTTTAAGCCATTTAGACACATTCGTATAAGTCTAACAAACTTTTTAGGATTTCCGAACTCCAGCTGGATACTATATAACTTATCCCTCTTAATTGAATCATATGCTTTTTTGAAGTCTACATATAGTTGATGTACAGTACCATTATATTCCCATTTCTTTTCTAAAATCTGTCTTATACTAAAAATCTGACCTGTTGTATATCTGTTTCTTCTAAATGCACATTGATGATCTCCTAGAATGCCATCAATATAGGGAGTAAGTCTGCTTACTAATATATTCGTAAGAATTTTGTACGAAGTTGAAAGTAATGAGATGCCCCTGTAATTGTTGCAATCAGTTTTATCTCCTTTCTTATAAATTGGTACGATAATTCATTCTTTCCATTCATCTGGAAGAGTTTCTTTTTCCCAAATCAATCCAAGCAACTGGCGTTTCTTGTCCATCAATGTTTCTCCCCCTAATTTTATCAGTTCTGTTGGGATCTCATCCGAACTTGATGTTTTATTCATCTTCAATTTTTCTATCGCCACTTCAACATGTAATGCACTTGGTTCTGCGACTAGCAATTCTGCTGTCTGTAAATTATTCTCCTCAATGTCCTGTTCTGCATGTACATTTAATAGCTGATTAAAGTAACTTTTCCATCTATTCAATTTACTCCTGGAATCTGCAATCATATCCCCATTTTCATTCCGAATTATGTTCGTTCTAGCCTGAAATCCTTTTCTTCTCTATCGTATTTCCCTTATATAATTCTCTAATGTTCCTATTTTTTGCATTCATTTCAAGATCATTAATCTTTTCTCTCAGGTATTCCCTTTTTTTACTATTTAGTAGACTGGTGGTTTCCCGTCTAATACTACCCAATTGCTCTAAATTTACCTCATTTGGCTCATATAACCATTTCATTTTTGCTACCTTTCTTTCCTTTACAATGTCGGCACAGTTTTTGTTTTTCCTCTTTTTTATATACCCAATGCTTTCTGATGCTGACAATTTAATAGTATCTCGTATAGCCTCCCATTCTTTATTTATATCATTTTCTTCTTCGTTGCCACATTGTCATCTGAAGATTCCAATACTTCAAATGTATTAGCAATGTTGATTTGGTATTCTTGCCGCATTTCATCATATTTCAAGTTTTTTAATTCAATTTTTTCAGAATGATCTTTCGCGTTTTTTCATCTCATAAGCGATAGCCGTTGTCTGATTTTCACCCTGACCAAATGATGATCCGAATTACAGTTTGTCCCTCTAACTGATCTAACATCGATGATGCTACTGTGCCAGCGTTTGTCCACTAATATATGATCTATCTGGTACCGAGTTTCTCCATCTGGGGACGTCCAGATGTATTTATGAGTATCCTTATGCTGAAATGTTGTGCTCATAACAATGAGATTCTTTGATGTGGCAAATGTGACTAATGTAACCCCATTGTCGTTACTATCTTCATGAAGACTGAATTTGCCTATTGTTGGTTTGAATATATATTCCCGCCCCACTTTTGCATTAAAATCTCCTAAGACAATTTTCATACGACATCGTGAAAGGCTATCAAATAAGCATTCTAATTCTTCATAGAACTCATCCTTGATCTTGTCATCTTTATCTTCTGTGGGAGCATGTACATTTACAATTATAAAATAAAGTCGTTTACCCTTTAGAATTATGTATGATATCCTATCACTAACAAACTTAATATCTCGGATAGCGGACAGGATCCTCCTTCAGACTAAAAAACCCGTTCCAAATGCAGGTCTTTCTGCACCCCCATAGTATAATGCAAAGCTTCCTGATTCGAGACTACCTTCTTCTGGCCACCTAACTTCCTGTAGAGCGACTATATCCAAGGACGATTTATCTAATTCCCGCGTTAATATATCTAGTGCCCCGCTATTGTATAAAGTCCTAACATCCCATGTTCCTAGGAACATGTCCCTATGTTTGAGCCTTTGGCATGGGTTCCTGAAGTAGTCCCCGCCCGGAGAACCGAATGAGGGACTATTTGACCTCCGGAAAATTTTACCCCAGTTGAACCCATGCCCGCATTTCTTGACGGTTGTATTTTTACGGTGAACGATCGTCACTCTTTCGACCAAGGTACTTTTTTCGTCTGGCTTGTCACCTTCGACCAGTCCGGAATGGGTAACCCTATCGGCAGCAATTCTACCGCCGGCATAGCTCTCGGGATCATTTAAGCACGTAAGCCACTCAACCACGACAAGGTAAAGATACCATGGAGGAAAAAGAAATAATATTTCTTTTCAAGTTATTAAAATCATTATTTAAATTAAAAATTAAATAAAAAGTATCCCCAAATTGTTATTAACATAAGGGTAACGTTTCCGGTTATAATCATTATGCCTTCATTACCTATTAAAGGGACACACAGTCTTTTATTCACTTCAGTCCTTGATGGTTTTATAAATCATAATTTTAATAAATATTCTGTATTTAAAAATAAATTGTTAATATAACTGATAAATTGCTAGCCTTTTTATTATCCTTTATAATACGGATTAAATAAACACAACTTGCCCTCTGCATAAATATATCGGGCGAAATGTCCATGGAATTTCTAGTTCATGTTGTAAGCTGGTTACATTCTGATATTACATAACTGATAATGATTAATATTGATTTCATCTTGTAACTGATTGCCAGGAATGTACACCGGTACTTGGTTTAATTAACCAATTACGTAACTTGTGTTATACGCAGAATTTCTGATGAGCTCAAGAGGAACATCATCCGTGGTAACCATTTAGATTTCATTATTCGCATATAAATCATACAAATATTTAAGCATTGAAAACAAAGGATGGGAACATTTTTGTAACAGCAATGAAACGAAATTGAAATGATGGTATTGTGTTTATTGTTGTTCTTCCAGTTATATTACATGAATAATACATGGACTTTTTTATTTGCAATTGTTTCTGTTATTTACACAGGTATCCTCAACCAAAATATACATTTGTTTTCTTCCACACTTTCCTATCGTGTGTGTCTGCTTCTCTCATATCTATCTTCTTCATGTTGTCTTGAAGTCCCTTTATTCACACTGACGTTGATCTACCACGTTTCCCTTTTCCAGGAGGTATCCATTTCAGCACTTCTTTGTTTGTTTCTGTGCCACTTCTTCTCATTATATATCCAAAACATTTTAGTTGGATTTCTTCCATCTCTTGTACAATATCCTTTTCTACATTCTAACTTTTTCTTTAAAGCAGGATAAAATATTACGAATATTCGAGGATAAAGTTATTACTGTTAATAGGTTTTCTGGACCGAAGAGAGACGAAAATAGACAAGAGAATGGAGAATACTTCATAACAGTGAGCTACAGGATCGTTATGGGAAGCCAGGCGTAGTAAATATAAATTAAGCCTCATAGACAAGTGGCTCAATGGAGAATGTAAGAGAGACATGGAAAATCTTGTAGAAAAGGAAAAGGGTAAGCGCTGAAAATAATGAGATGGGAAAATAACATTAACCATGATTTTTAGAGGTGAATTATACAGGGGAGTTTTGCAAATTTTAGCTCAGGTTGGGGATGTATGGAAAGATTATTTCCCAATGGCGATTAACCGACGGGTTTGATAGTGCCAGAGAGTTAGTCTGTCTACTTCCTTACATCTCCAAATGAGACAAAGGGTACTAATTTATTTACGTTTATTTCCCTATAGATAAAAGTGAGAGGTAAGTTTTTGATTCAAATATACAAATTATATGTTATATATTTCGACCAAATTAAAGTTGAGACAATAATTAATTATTTATAATTTAATTATTTATTTATATCGTCAAGAGCTTTCAATTTTCATTGTACATATTAGTTCACATAACACAGTGTGCCATGAACCTACGGGTTCGATAGTGCCAGTGAATTAGTTAGTTATAATACAGTCTATTAACTATCGGTATTTGAAAACACAAAGTACAGGTACCTTCGAATCACAAATAGGAATGAGACGCACAAAGAAATTGAACATATGCTCAATTCTGGAAATGCATGCTATTATGCAATACAGAGAATCTTGACGTCCCAACTCCTCTTACAAAAATGTTAAACTGAAAATATACAAAACCGTTATTCCACCAGTTATATTATATGGATGCGGAACATGTACTCTTACTTTATGGGAGGAAAGGGGATTACGAGTATTTCAGAATAAAATACTTAGGAACATTTTTGACAAAAGAGAGGAACAGACAGATGGATGGAGGAGTCTACAAACAATGAACTATATAGTCTTTATAGGACGCCAGATGTATTAAGTCTCGTAGACTGCGTTGGGTAGGACTTGTGGCACGATTAGGTAATGAAAGACGTGCATGGAAGCTTCTTGTAGGAAAGCCTGAGGGAAAACGCCCAGTTGGTAGACCAAGAATTAGGTGGGAGAAAAACATTAACCATGATTAGAGGGAAGTAGATTATACAGGGAATGATTGGAAAACATTAACACATGATAGGGATGTATGGAGGGCTTATGTCCGTGCGGTCATGATCCTACGGGTTCGATAGTGCCAGTTAGTTATTTATACTTAGTTAGAGATACCTTCGTGTTGGGCTGCTACTGCTACTACTATCATTACTATTACTGCACGAAAGTTTATTGATAAAAGTATACCTTTTTTCTATAACACAGTAATTGATCAATAACATTACAATATTAGCCTCTCACCTCTGGAGTCCCGATATCGACTTCAAATATAGTATTACCTCCTCAATGGCAACCTTACGGAATTATTTGTGTCCTTATTGAGGAAATTACGTATTTCAAAGTGAGTGTATACGGACTATTTAACTCATGCCCCAAATGGGAGTCAATGACCAATCACGTTTCAATGATTTCTGTTTTACAACCAATCAGAGTCGTGTTTCACGAAATATTTATCAGTGTTATAATTACCATATTAAACAAAGCTCCTCCTTTTCAATATTCTGAACAGGTCTGACCGTTATTTTGCAGTGACTGAGCCTATAAGAAATACGGCTACCAGATTGTATATATAGTGCATACATGTCAACATTTGTAGCAATTTTTAAGATTAAATATTATCTGTTCAAAATAAGAATAATAGATAGATAGATAGATAGATAGATAGATATTAATTCACCTAAAATAAAGTGAAATGCCTGAATTAAAGGGCTATTGTGATAGAATAGATAATGTAACCTCTGTTACCATCACTAAATACCTAAAATATTCAATATCTCACATACTAGATTATACCACCAAAAAAAGAAACCACTGTTTGCACTTTCTTAAATGTATTTTTCCCAGGTAATAATCCAGAAAAATATAATTGTCATATTTACATCATACGACCTAATCGTTCATATGTAATATTTGCTAGACAAAATAAACCAGAAGAACAAAGACCATGGGCAATTATTATAGTATAAGACCCAGTTTGATGTGTTTCATTTTTTCTCCACTAGAGAGCATTCTTACAATATTCCGTTCCTTTGGCAATAAATAGTATGATCTGGTTGCAGTGATAAACAAAAGAAGCAGATGAAGCAAACCTATCGTTTCTCATTTGTTTTCAAACATCGCCATTTACATTAAATATATAAATATTTTAAAATAACTATAGTTAAATAATGGTTTCTGAGTAAACAGCTTAATTTTATTCGTTAAAATAGTCCTAACAAATGCCACGAGTGATTTCCAAATTATCGATAAATTCACGACTCACGAAGTGAGGAGTGAATTTATGTAGAGAATTTGGAAATCACTCGTGGCATTACTTATGATTAGATATTTTAAATTACATTTAAGTGCACAGAGAAATTGCCAGATGTTAACGAATAACATATAATCTTGTGATACATAAAACGTTCAGTTACGTAAAGGTACATTTATTTATTTCCTATAATTCCTAAATGGAACGTAGGGCAGCAGTTAAGTTCCTCCAGCGTATTATGCTTTCAGTCAGCCATTTCAGTTCTTTCCAGCTTTTCTCTCTTTCCTTTGCTTCCCCCTCTACTGATCGCTTCCAAGTTTTCCTAGGTCGTCCCCTCTTTCTTACTCTTTGCGGATTCCAATCTTGTGCAGTCTTATCGATGGGTCCGTCTGGTTTTCTCAATGTGTGGCCTATCCAATTCCACTTTCTTTGTCTTTACTTGGTGACACATTGGAGATTGGTTAGTTTTTCTCCACAGTTCTTCATTTAATAGTATTTCTGGTCATCTTATATTTAAAATACGCCTCAGACATCACTTTACAAAGATTTGCAATTTTTTATTTGTTGCTTCCATTTATTTCCATGTTTCGCAACCATAGTGGAGGGCTGATTTTACTTTGATGTTGAAGAGTCGAAGTTTTGTCTTCAAAGGGATGTTAATAGTTTTTCCATATGGGGTATAACTGCGATAATGCTCCATTTGCTAGACGAATTCGTCTTTTTATATATTTTCTTTCTGCTCCTTCGGTTCTTGTAATCATAATTCCTAAATACCTATACATACTCGTATATTTCTTCTGATGTATGTAAGAATATTTCATATATTCTGAAATATGGACGAATGTGAAAATAAATGTGTCTTAAATCACTAAGAATACACTAATTCGTAAACATGTAACGAAATCTTGACTTCAACTAATGTAAAAACGTATATATATATATGAAAAAATCCCCTAATAATGTATTCTTAATACGAAAGAATCCTGTTGTAAAGTCAATAGTAATTCAACAGTAGTTTTACCACGGTAATTTCAAATAGAGAAGAACTTTCTGTCTTCTCCCGAATTACCTAACTAGCACAATAGTAGTGCGCCATTGCGAAAAGCTGGATAACGTAGATTCAAATCCAGTTTAGGTAAAACTTTTTATCATCAACTGTATTAGCTATTTCACGTGGACAAACCTGGGTATATTAATTTGAGTATTAACTCATGCCCCAATTGTGAGTCACTGACTTTTCAAGTTTCAATAAATTTCGTTTCACCTCAATAATTATCGAATTTTGATTACCAAAATACAGAAAGCTCCTCCTTTTTAATATTCTAAACAGGTCAGAGCATTATTTTGCAGTGAATGAGTCTCCAACAAATACGTTGAATATAACAAATAATGAACATATTCCCTCGACCTATACATTTGATAATTTTGTGTTCAATAATTGTGTTTTTAAATCCTTATTTCACTGAGTTGTTCCCGAAAAAAATGAATTAATAACCTATAATGGTTATAATACACAGTTTGATGTGTTTCATGTTTTCTCCACTAAGCTGCACTCTTACAATATTGCGATCCTATTTGGCAATAAATAGTATGATCAAGTTGCAGTGATGAACAAATGAAACATAATCAAACATTTCTCATTTGTTATCAAATATCGCCGTTTACATTAAATATATATTGTATCTTGTAAGCCCATGTTGCCCTTAACAGAGATTTAGGCGCTCTCCCCCTACAGGGAAGAATTTGAACCATACTAATTCCGTTACACTTGTTTTCGTATAGATGTCATATGAGTGGTCTGTGGTCAGCGTTCCGCCTCATACTGACATCTAGGAAACCAAGGTAGTACTAGGACGGGAAAATGCTGTTTATTTTGCTTAGATGCCTTTTCATTCAGGCTTAAGAATCTTTTCGAGCCTAAAAATCTTCAGACTTGGGACCCACGGCTTAAAGCCCCTCCCGGAGGAGTTGCTCCTTGGATTTTTCCATCCTAAAAATCCATTAACCCCGGGCGGGTTTGAACCCCCGATCCTTGGGACCAGAGGTAAGGAACATAACCACTAGTCCACCTTTAAAATAACTAGTTATAAAAAATGATGTGTGAGTAAACAGCTTAATTGTATTCATTAAATAGTCCTAACAAATGCCACTCTTGATTTCCAAACCTCTAGATAAATTCGAAATCACTTGTGGCATTACTTATGAATAATAAGTTCGTAAAATAAGATCAAGCCCGAAAAATAGGGCATTAATCAAAAGGATGTTGGCCCTTTCAAGCTCGATATTGAATCATGATGTGAATATAAAAATATTATGGTGAATTTCATAATGTAACGTAACATAGGTAACACAACCATGTTAGCAATGTAGCAGTCGGAGTGTTAGTGAATAATGCTAGACACCAAATAATTATTACTTAGTCATTCAAAAATGATTGTTAAATTTTAAATCTAACTATGCATTTAATTTGTATTATCAGCACATGTTTACAGTAGTTCGTAGGTCAAATTTGGGAAGTACTATGAGAGTATATTGATAATGTTCTATTGCTAAGGCGTAGTATTGATTTTGTGAAGCGTGTAGTACTGCCCTGTTCATTTGAGAGTCGGATTAATGTTATCTACTACCAGGAAATGGGACGACAAAATTGTAGGCCTAATCGGTTGTAGTGAAGATAGCCAGATGCTGTCACTTTTTAACAGTGCTCTTTCCGTAATTCTCCTGATGCTAAAATCAATAATCTAATCACTAGATCGTCTGTTTCTCGTGAACATCTGACAATTTCTCTGTACACTAAAATGTAGTTTTAAGTATTTAATTCGTATAAACTCACTTCGAAATACGTCATTTTATTAATAAGGACAAAATATAACTCCGTAAGATTCCATTGAGGAGAGGTAATACTGTAGTTACATTTTTAATTTACAATCAAATAAATAAATTTCTACACTTGAAAATAGTTTTAATATGCAGTTAAAGTTCCTTATTCGCGGGGGATATGTTCCGTAAATATGCCGCGAATACAGAAACCGCGAATATGGAATGATAATTTGTATGGGTATAGAAGGGATATTTTCCAAGATTACAAAATAAGATAAAAAATATCAAAATAAAATCAATTAATGAGAGATTTTGAACAATTTCTATTACTTACTACTGTCAGGCTTAGGAAAATCATTTTTTTCCTGTTTTGCCACTGTTTAGAGGTCTTTCAATTCAGATTGATATTCAGCAGTGAATTCGGCGATAGAATTCCTTACTTCGTCTTAGGATTTCTTGACGAATCCTACAGTTGATTCATTAACATTAAAACAGCGTGATACAGACGCAAACGACTCGCTAATGCGTAGACGGTCAAGCATTCTGTTTTTACTTTAAGCGGCATCACTACTTTTTTTCCGCTTCGGAATTAATTTTCTTTCCTTTTACTCGAAATTATAAATTGCAACAAAGCAGAAGAGACACGTGTCATTCAAACAAATTATTGCAACGAATGACAAGATGAAACAATAAAATACCGATCGCGGAGGGAGCGGCATTTATAATGGACATAGCTGGGACGTGAAATACGACGGCGTTGGCTTTTAACAACGAACTTTAGGGTTAGTGACAATAAGGTTTTTTCTTTGATATTTATTTGTCCATTTGTTTTGAATCGCTCTTTGTAAAAGTCGCCTTGGCACATGCCTGCAGTAAAACGGTTTACTGATGCGTTAATAAAGCATTCATAATCCTTCTAATATACTCACTGGATCCGCGAATACAGGATCTGTGTCGTAATTTATTAACTAGCGAATAATGAAAACGTGAATAAGGAAACCGCGAATGAGCTTCAACTGTATAATCATAATATTGATTTATTACTTCGTGATAAAGCAATGGGATCCTTTTACCTATAAACTTTCCTATCATTCGTGCAGCAATAGTAGGAGCAGCAACCCGAAGGTATTTCTGAAATGGTGGGGTTTTAGTGGTCAA
Organism: Diploptera punctata; assembly: GCA_030220185.1. NCBI lineage: Eukaryota > Metazoa > Arthropoda > Insecta > Blattodea > Blaberidae > Diploptera > Diploptera punctata. Next base: position 254,753 of record JASPKZ010001213.1, on the reverse strand, counting down.
ATAATCCTGAGAGCTATACTGGTAGCACTTACTTATCAGGAGGAAGGTAATATGTCAGACATAAGAGGGATATCCTGGACCTCCCGATTGAGAATTGGGCGTGCGTTTGACAGCCCCCATCCCGTAAACTTTGTAACTGTTAAGAATCCTCAATATGAAGCCGGATTGAACTTTATGTGATGACTCAGCTAGAAGAAGGGATTTCGAATAGGAACGTGGAGTGTTCTCTCTTTGTATGGCAGTGAATGAACGGAGGAAGAATTCACAAGTCAGAAGATAATAGAGCGTAATGTTGGGGCGATTAAAGCATATAACAGTCTGTAGTACCTATTAAGATCATGATGCAGATGTAGATGTAAACGTAATTGTAGGAGTAGTAGTAGTATCAGAAGTAGTCTTAATAATAGCAGTAGTGGCGGCAGAAGCAGTTGTAGTAGCATTTTATTTAAGGACACTCTGTAGCAATTCTGGATTTTATCTTCGAAATTCAAAGATGAGCCTGTAATGACCGACATATTCTTCTGTGAAGTCTCATATTCAAGGTTTAATAGAATATTGCGATGCGAGTTTGGGAAGTGGTTTTTACAGAAGCGAGAGTTTTAATTTCCGAGATTGTGTAAAACGCTTCACAAACGTGCGTTGTACATGATATTTTGCGCGAAATTGTTTTCAAAATAATAAATAATAGTAAAATAATAACATCTTTGTTGGAAATATTTGTATTCATTATAAACAACTGACTAACGTCAATAGTGTGGACAATTTTTTTAGTTGAAACTACGGGAAGCCCTGAAACCAATCAGTTATAAAATGACGGGAAGTACGTATTCATTGTTGTATATTGTTTCAAATAAAGTTCTGTTCATTTAAAATACAGTGCTTTGTTTCGTATAATGTACATTAACCCAACATTTTGAGTATATTTTTTTATTTACATTGTTCGTAATATACATAGAGGGCAGTGGTTTTACTTCCCACACGTGGTTTGCAATATGTAATATTATAGTATAGTTATTTGATTATAGTATAGTTATTTAGGTTGGAAACCCCGAAATATTTACAATATAAAAACAGAATACCTGAGATCTCAGTCTTCCTCAAACTTGGATGTAGGATGTGGAGTACTTTCGAAGCGTTTGCTTGATCTTGTAAATTGCAACCCCGAAATGTAAGAAGTTGAACTTACAATCATGGTCACTATTGCTTTAAGTACGACAAAACGCACTATCGCTCAAAAAAGGTATGTTATGTGCCATACCACGGTATGGAGTTTTTCTTCGCTTCCAAAGGAACCCGGAATCGGAATTATTACGCATTGAAAAAAGATTCTACCTCCCCAGGATTGAACAAGTAAACGTTAGTATGGTCTGACGCATCAAGTATTGCCTCATGACTCATATCGCCATTTTCTGGGTGGTTGGGGCCATGTCCGCGTGGAAGGACTGCAACACTCCTATTGGCCTCTATTCGCCCCCCCCATGTTGTTACTTAAACTCGGAATCATGAGGAAGCATACTTGTTACATTATTAGACCCCCACAACTTAATATTTTCAACAACTGTGGTTCACCAAACCAAACGATTTTTACCTAACATGAGATGAGGTGAAGTCAGGTATAAAATAAATAAATGAGATGTGAAATTATATGAAGGGAGTGAAATTAGGAAGGGTGATTGGAGGGGAATTGAGACGCAAACGGTAGAACCCACGAAAAATTCGAAAAATCCCGATGTGAGCAATCAGCAATACCTCTCCGGAAGAGCCAGGATTCGAACCTGGGATCCCAGTCGGAGCAGGTCTACTACGCATCTATGGAGACGGCTTCTTAGGACTTTCGCTCCCTACATTGTGCGACTCTGTGCCAATATATTCATTGATAAATGCGACCCTTTTTCCGCTTACTGTGCTTCCCTGTGCAATTTTATTCTGCTTTTTTCATAACACAGGAATATGAAAGCTTGAAAATTACCTTGAAATAAAACGTTATATGTATTGCAGATTGATTCGGGTTAATAGATATCGGGAAGAGAGAAGCATGTAAAGTATAAAAGTGTATGCAGAGGTGGAGAATAAAGGCGTAGGAAGAGCAGAAATCAATAATATACTGTTTGGTCAGTGAGTGGAAAGAGCGATAGATAGACGTTCTTGCGTTCATAATCGGTGCACGTTCTACACTGATCAGGGGCCATTGTTTAGCGAGCGAGCTCTCAGATAAGCTGAGTCAGCTCTGGTCCTGCAATTACTAAGGTCATTTCCAGGCCAACCGTGCTTCATTCCACGCCACACCGACTTTACATACATGTCATCGTGAATTTTAATGTCAAATGCAATTATATTCACTGCTACACCAAATTTTATGTAATTCCTTTCCATATACGCTGTTCATGTTCATGCTAGCCTCCTAAGTTTTGTTTACAAGAGAACACCAGGTTCCGTTCAATTATGTTTCGAAACTATAACTGTATTTAAATGCGGATGTAATAAAATATGCTGGAGAATGTATTACAAGTATTAGGTTGTCTCATAAGTAGGGCTAGAATTTGTATATGATAAAACATTGCAATGCAGATAGTATATATTAATCAATTGTTTGTGTGTGAAACCAAAACAAAAGACAGTCATTAGTCTAATTTCCATTATACTATTTTGCAATCTTAATTTTTCTTCTTCTTCTACTACTACAAGGTTTAGGCTATGCAGCCTGTTCCGGCGAAGTTAAAAGTGGAGTCCATCTACTACGTGGTCTGCCAACATCTCTTGTTCATCTGGGATTATACAGGAAGGTTCTTTTTGGTATTCTTTCGTTGTTCATTCTCATTAAATGTTCTGTCCATTTCTTATTATTTTCGCTGATTTTATCTTCAATTTTATATATATTTAATTCTTCTCGTATAGTTTCATTCCTTATTCTATCCGCTCTTCTGCATCCTTTCACATTCCGTAAAAACAGCATTTCGCAGTCTGTATCCTGCTTTTATCCCTTGATTTCATCATCCAATTTTCACTTCCATACAACAACAAAGGAACAGCCATTGTTTTATATAATTTAAGCTTCGTATCTTTCCTTGTTTTCCGGCCTAAAGTTCTTTTTATGGTTCCACAAATAGCCTGAAATGTATTTACTTTATTTTCTATATCTTTATTTTCTCTATAAGTTATATCACATCCTAGATATTGGAAATGTGATATCTGTTCTATTATTTTGTTATCCAGTACAATTTTTGATCTAATTCAATATTTACCAATAAATGCCATTACTTTTGACTTATTTATTGATATTTCACAATTATATCTATTGGCTATTAATTTAAATGTATATGCTAACATTTGGAGCTCATTTTCAGATTCTGCTAAAAGTACAACATCGTCAACGAATAATAAAGCATTTATTTTATCTTTATTATCAATTAACTTTTAGTACATAAAATCCTAGCCCTACCCATAAGTAGAGCTACGATTTTTATGTACTAAATGGTAAGATTATAACGTAGTATAACAAGAAGTTAGACGTATGGCTGCCTTTTGTTTTGATTTCGCGTACAAACAGTTGAATAGTATAATGAGAAATAAGACTTCAATCTTTATTTTGTTTTGGTTTCACACACACACAGTAGAATAATATTTACTATCTGTACTGCAATCTTATTACATAAATATCCTAGCCCTACTCGTGAGTGACGTTTGTTTTACATGTGTCTGGTGGAATATTCAAGGTATGGTTCATTAGAAATTTGTCCCATTTGGGTGTGCAATGTAGACAGATGTTTATTCTCGACAACTGATACGAGTTCATGCAAATTTGAGAGTCACGGGTTCAAACGCGGGAGAAACCCACATTGAACGAACAACCATGACAAATAATTAAAGAATTGGTTGAATGGAACACCCTGCATACAGCCCTGATCTAGCCAACTTCATACATTACCATCTGTTTCGATCAATGCCCAATTCGAACATTTCTTGAGTAAAATTTAGAAACCTTTGATGTTCTATACGTGGATCTCAACGCATATTCTTCGCATCAAAAGCCACAGACTTGTACCGAAATGAAATAATGAACCTCGCCGGATATAATCAAGATAATAGAAATTCATGGTTACTAATGTGAGAAAATAGCTTAATTTATTCTGAAAAATACAAATAAAATTAGTTAAAAGTCAATAGGCCTACTTACGAGACAGTATCTGTAACTTTATTCATATTGTTTCTTAAATCAACGTAGAGTTTCGAGAAGATGGTTTGATGATCGTGGCCAGAGAGTTGGTATTATGTCTATACCCAGAGTGATTATCACAGAGCGGAATCTATTACACAACGTCGAAGGCTTATTTGTATTGGTATAGACTATCTGAGAACTTGCGCGAGAGGTTGGGATTAGGGTCGATCACATATCTTACATACTAACGGGCTCTGAAGAGAGCTCTGACATGTTGAAAGGCAGACGCGGTAAACAACGTTTTCATTTAGTAAAGAGTGGAGTTATTGTAGAGTATGATAGGACAAACTTTATCATAAAATATCCCATTACCTTTTAAACAATGCATAACATAAGTGTATCTATATTTGGACGGGGTTATGCATCAACCGGCTAAGCGTCATTCTTTAAAAGATGGAGATTTTTATGTCATTAGTTACATTGGCTCACGAAATAAATGTACGCATGCCTTTAGCACCAAATCATTAATTATAGCCTTATTATTAAAGACAAATATAAACGTCATTAGTCTTATCAGAGATTCTATGTTTTGCAACACACGGCTATGAAACTAGATCTTCATAAATATGTGCTAATCTAAATTGTGCGTCATGCAGCTTAACGCCAAGATTGATTGACGCTACAATAAATAATGAAGTTTGTCAAGTCAGTGTGATTTTTTAATGTTATAATGACATTCAGAATTCAGAATATTTTAGATATAGTTTATAGGAACTTCCCTTAAATGGAAAGGCATTTTCTGTCTCACTGCAGGTATGTAAACGTTTTATTTATAATGTGAATCATATACTTTTTGTACATGAAGTCAAATATTTACATCTTATAAACATGAAAACAAAAAAATATCAGCCGTATGTCAATTCAGAGGTCATTGTAATAGGCAACGGAGTTACGAGATCCACGGTTCATCAGCTTGTAAAATTCGGTCTCTTATTCTTTTTTTTGTCAAATGGAAAATGTATATATATTTTTCTAAATTTGTTCTATGATAATTTTAATACATAGCTACATAAATTTGCAATGTGAATAATTCATATTAAAAATATGAGATAAATTATTTGTATTATTTACTGTTATTCCACTTATTACAAATATTGTACACTGTTATACAGGTTGTTAACGAATAACACCGACAAACTTTCAGGTATTGTAGAGGAGAGTCAGACGAACAATTTTAGATAAGGAACTTGGGGTGTGTGAAGCCAAAATTTGAAGTTATATGACTTTTTTTAAACTGGACGTTCGTACTCATTAATCAACAATCAAGCAAATTATGAATATGGTTTGTCTTGGGAATACTTCAGTTCTGCTCCAATAGTAGGATAATCCTAGTTTTAATTGCAAATTTAGCTGCATTTTCAAGATTTTGAGCAATGATTTTTATGGACATATCGTATTTCGGCAAGATACAGTCTGTATTTCGTGTTCTGTCAAGCAATCATACGTAATAGATGTTTTGGTAGGTGAGATGTCGTTCGCAATAATAGCTCAGTCGGTAGCGTGTTTAACACTGAATGCTGTAATGCCGGGTTCAAATCGCTTTTCTTGGTTTTTGTATTTTTATTTCCTTTTTTTTATTTTCATTCAGAGGAGGACATTGCTAATGTAGTTACTTGATTGACTTTCTGATATTCTGTTTAAGCATAAGTATTTATTTTGAATTAAACTAATTGCGTGATTTGTTTACATGAAATGCACAGGTAAAAATTATTTTTAAATTACTGTACATATGGTCTGCTCATACTAACCGCTCATGTGCGTGCCCGTGATGCTAATGACTGATTCCAGTCTGTTTGACCATTGCTTCCAATCATGTAGGAGCAACATTGTTTACATTTACGTGAATGTTATGGCTAATATTTATGCACTCAATGAATTAGCAGGTATGCTTTATGATCATGGTGAGGTAAGAGGAAATGCGCTTGCAGCTGCACAAATGTACAGAGAAAGACACCTGGCAGACAACATCTTCAACTTTCCAAACCACCCACCGGCGTCTACGGGTAACTGGAACCCTGGTGGTGCACAAACCGAATTCCGGCGCAAGACGAACTCGTTGTACCCTGGATTTCGAAGAAGAGGTGCTCGACAGAATACGAGAGAATCCTTGTACCACTACACGAGATATTGCACGTGACTTGTGTACAAAACACGTCAGTATGTGGCAGGTCTTGCAGGAAGGACTAGGCCCCTTTCACGTTTTGAAGATACAGTGCCTGACAACGTTTGATTACGGACCTCGCGTGCAGTTTTGTAACTCAGAGCGGCTGGTTGAACAGCCACATTTCTTTTTAGAAGTGCTTTTTACCGACCGGGATTATTTGACAAGGGAATGGGTTCTTCTAAACTAGAGGAATAGCCATATTTGGGAACCTGAATATTCATTTCCAATCGTAGATAGAGGTTACCAACACAGGTTCGCCGTTAACATATGGACTGGTATAATTTCCAATTGCATCTTTGGTCCCTATCTTCTGACTCCACGGTTAAATAGTTATTGTACAAACAGTTTTTGATACAAGTGTTTCCTGTATTCCAGGAAGAATCCATCCTGATATCCGACGTCAGATATGGATCCAGCATGACGGAGCTCATTCTCACTTTGACAGGAATGTAAGGAACCATCTGGTAATGTAATTCCTGGACGCAGGATTGGTCGCGGCGGTCCTGTAGCGTGGCTTCCCATTTACCTAATCTCACACTTCCAGATTGTTTTATTTGGGGACACATTAAGAGACTCGTGTATCAGACTCCAGTCGACTCAGATGAGCGGTTACTGACGAGAATTTTGCCTATGGCGAAACCAGGAATTCTCCAGGAATCGTCGAAATAGTGCGAGCATCATTTCTGCGCAAATTTAATTTGCGCTTACTCCATCATGGGCAATATTTTGAACAATACATATGATCTTTTTTTTAAACCAACATGAATAATGAGAGTTGTTTTGTATGTTTAAATAATGCCTCCTTTACTAAGTGTACTGTAATATAATACAAGTTGGTTTTCATTTATTATTATTATTATTATTCCTGAATATTAACATCTTAACTGTGAAATAAGATATTAATAATTAATTACAGTACGGGGTGAATCATAAATATGGCTATGCGTTTGATCGCGTTATGTGATGAAAATATTACCATTACAGGAAATATTAAATTACCGATGGATAGGCAATTATTGAAATTACAACAATGGAATAAAACAGTGTAGAACTTACATGATTAGTCAAAATGGCGTTGAATGTGCAACAGCAAATTACAATTGCTGCATGGGCAATAACGTATGCTAATGATCGTGAGACCGCAACGGGCAAGACATGAGTTTAACGTAGCATTGCAACCGTCGACTATGGGGAAGTGGAGAAAACGACTGCTGGAAACGGGAAGGATGCAGAAAATCAAACCTCCTGGAAGACCTCGCATTAGCACGGATGCAGAAACAACGAAGATAATTGTGGAGGCGTTCGACGCTAGCCCACAAAAATCAACCCGCCAAGCTGCACGTGAGATTTATATCAGTTAATTGAGTGTGTTTCGTGTTTTGAAGCGTGAGAAGTACCACCCCTTCAAACCGATTCGTGTGCCACGAACTTAATGAAGACGACCCTGACAGGTGGATGGAATTTTGTGAATTTGTTGTAAGAGAATCAGCAAACGACGAACACTGATACATAAAATTGCACGTTTCTGATGACGCTGTTTTCCATGTGAACGGACGTGTTAATCGACACAATTGTTACTATTATGGTAAAGAGAATCCAAATGTTATTGAAGAGATATATTTAAGATGCGGCAAAGTCACTGTTAGGGATATGGTCGGATGAGAAGGACTGTTAGGAATGCAAATTTTGGAAGAGACTGTTAATGGTGATCAGTTAGTGATATCCTTAGACAAATTGTCCTGCCGGTACTGCAAAGTGCTGAACATGAACAATGTTTATTCCAGCAGAATGGTGCGCCTCCTCACTATGCAATTGCGGTGAGGGAAATTTTGGATTATAATTTGCAAAATAGGTGGGTTGGAAGAAGGGGCCCTATTGAATGGCCAGCCCGTTCCCCTGACCTCACAGCATGTGATTATTGGTTGTGGGGTTATTTGAAGGAGAAAGTTTATACCCGAAAATCTCAAGACGTCGACATGCTGAAATTAGTGATTGAGGAAGAAATTAGAGCTATTCCTCTAAACATGTATCATAACGCAATGAATGACTTCCCAAAGCGTTGCCAATTATATTTGGATGTAAACGGCGAACAGTTTGAAGCAATAAAGTGACTTGCTTAGTGTTGTTGAAAATGATTTATTTTGTTCTATTGTTGTAATTTGAAGGATTCCCTTTGCAATGATAACATCGTATTTCCTTTAATAATAATAATAATAATAATATTTTCGTCACAAAATGCGATCAAACGTATGGCCATATTTCTGAATCCCACTGTTCATACGAGAAAAATACACATACAAATAAAAACAAAAACACAGGCATGCTGTAATAATTTAGAAGATTTTTTTTTATTTTTAGAGTAAAAAATACCGATATACATCCATCAACGTGCACATTATTTTTTTAGTTTCAATTATAATACTTTTTAATAGGTATATACATTACTAATAAATTGCTTTTTTATTATATAAAACTTTCCTCATTAGAGGATTGCCACATGGACAAAGTGATACAGACAATAAATTTTCCAAATTGATAAATACATTTTGTAAATACATATAAAAATAATCAAATTATAATTGAAGTATGTTCTATAAAGTAGAAATTTTGTAAAGACGGTTTCCAAAATTGAAATTGATCCTCTAATTGCAGTGTTGGCATTTAACTGTAAACAATACTTAAAGTAAGTGGAACAACAGTAAATAATATAAATAATTTACCTCATATTTCTATGTGTAAGATTCACATTGGAAATTTACATATATTAAAATTATCATAGAAAAAAATTAGAGAAAATATACACTTTTCATTTCACAAAAAAAGTACTGAGAGTGGATCTCCTAACTCCATCGCCTACTACAATGAACGCTGAATTAACAAGCGCCTGATTTTTTTAAATATAATATTTATAAAATGGGACTGTATGAAATTCAGGTACGAAAAATGTATGATTAACATGATAAATAAAACTCTTGCATACCTGCAGTGAGACATAAAATGCATTTCCATTGTCTGGGCAGTTCTTATAAACAATATCTAAAATTTTCTGATCTCTGGATAATATTAATAATAGTAATAGCAATAATAATAATAATAATAATAATAATAATAATAATAATAATAATAATAATATATTATTATTATTATTATTATTATTATTAATGTTTTATTTATTCTGGCAGAGTCAAGGCCATAACGCCTTCTCTTCCACTCAACCAGCACAAATACAAATATATATTTGACAAATATAGTTAACACTATACTAATTATAAACAGTTAAAGATACATTAAATGTAGCAATGTAAATTTCATGTACAAACAACATTTTATACGATAATAACAATAATAATACTTACGATAATAATAATAATAATAATAATAGTATAAATGATAAATTATACGAGAAACACCAATTAATATATATATATATATATATATATATATATATTATAACATTAAAATATCACACTAACTTGACGATTTTCACTATTTATTTTAGCGCCAAACCTACAATACTCAGTTATGCATCAACAATATAAGAGCGAGAACAATCGGCGCTAAGCTGCATGTTGCAAAATTTAGATTAGTATTTATGAAGATCTAGTTTCATAGCCGTTTATTGCAAACCAAATCTCTGATGGGAATGATGGTGCTTATATTTTACTTTAGTAATAAGGCTATATTTAAAGATTTGGCGCTAAATGTGTGCGTACACTTACACCAAGAGTCAGTGCAACATATAGCACAAAAATCTGATAATACACGCTTTATATTAGCTTGACTTGCATCTATCTATCTATGTAACGGAATTTTTCAACGCGAGTTTCACCTACTTCAAATAATTGGATCGACTTGAAACATTGTATACTTGTTAAAGACCCGTGACAATACAACAATTTCATTTTTTTCTGAAATCCTGGCCAGAATCATCAGAAAATAAAAAAAAAGCGTCTTTGTATCTATATATAACGGAATCTTTGAACACGATTTTCACCCACTTAAACATTGGATCAACTTGAATCTTTGTATACTTTAAAGGGCCCGTGACAAAACAATATTGTCATATTTGTTTCTAAACTCCTGGCCAGAATCATCAGAAAATAAAATAAATAATATTTTTAAAAAACTAAAACAACACGCTTTATTAGAAAACCGAACTAAAAAAGAATTAAAAATAATTTTAATTTCCAACAAGCTTGGGATAAATGATTTTACCATCAAAAGCATGGGGTGCTCTTTATCAATTAATATATCTGATGATAAACATATATTGATAAAAGTAAAGTCTCTAAGAAGAAAATGTAAAAATCATAAAGAGCACCCCACGCTATTGACGGTAAAATTATTTATCCCAAGCGTGTTGGAAATTAAAATTTTTTTTTTGTTCGGTTTTCTTGTTTTAGTTTTAGTTTTTTAAAACTATTATTTATTTTTTTTTATTTTTAGTTTTAATATTTTACAGAATAAGATAAAAATGTAAATATCTTTATATAAGATACTATTTTAGTACGAGCTGAAAGTAATACTCTTCTAAAAAAATCCTCCCAGCCGGATTTGAACCAGCGACCTAAGGATTACTGAAATTATATACCACTAAGAGTTCACCGCTCTACCAACTGAGCTCTTACAACGATTGACTAAAAAGTCGAAAAGTCCGCAACCTATTATACTAGTTTTCATTTTTTGGAGTTTCTGATGATTCTGGCCAGGATTTTAGAAACAAAATATGAAATTATTGTATTGTCACGGGTTCTTTACAAGTATACAAAGTTTCAAGTCGATCCAATGTATCTAAGTGGGTGAAGATCAGGTTCAAAGATTCCGTTACATAGATACAAATACACTTTTTTGATTTTCTGATGATTCTGGCCAGTATTTTAGAACCAAATATGAAATTATTGTATTGTCACGGGTTCGTTACAAGTATACGAAGTTTCAAGTCGATCCAATGTTTCTAAGTGGGTGAAAATCGTGTTAAAAATTCCGTTACATAGAAACAAAGACACTTTTTTGATTTTCTGATGATTCTGGCCATGATTTAGAAACAAAATATGAAATTATTGTATTGTCACGGGCCTATTACAAGTATACAAAGTTTCAAGTCGATCTGATTATTTTAAGTGGGTGAAAATCGCGTTGAAAGATTCCGTTACATAGATAGATACAGGCCAAGCTAATATAAAGCGTGTAAAAAAGTGTCTTTTTATCTATGTAACGGAATCTTTGAACACGATTTTCACCCACTTAGAAACATTGGATCGACTTGAAACTTTGTATACTTGTAAAGTACCCGTGACAATACAGTAATTGCATATTTCGTTTCTAAAATCCAGGCTTGAATCATCAGAAGATAAAAAAAAATGAAAACTGGTATAATAGGTTGTGGACTTGTCGACTTTTTAGTCCTTCGTTGTAAGAGCTCAGTTAGTAGAGCGGTGAACTCTAGTGGTATATTAATTCAGTAATCCATAGATCGCTGGTTCAATTCCGGCTGGGAGGATTTTTTTGTAGAAGGGTATTACTTTTAGCTCATACTACAATATTATCGAATTTAAAGATATTTACATTTTTATCTTATTCTGTAAAATATTAAATCTAAAAAATAAAAAATAAATAGTTTTAAAAACTAAAACAACACGCCTTATTAGAAACCCTAACTAAAAAATGAAAAATAATTTTAATTTCCAACACACTTGGGATAAAATTAAAGTAGTCAACAAGAAAATCATCTCCAACACATCTAGAATAAAATTAGAGTTATCAACAAAAAGAAAATAATTTTACCATCAAAAGCGTGGGGTGCTCTATATCAATTAATATATTTGATTATAACAGATATTGGTAAAAGTAAGGTCTCTAAGAAGAAAATATAAAAATCATATAAAGGACCCCATGCTTTTAATAGTAAAATTATTTTCTCATTATTGATAACTCTAGTTTTATTCTATATGTGTTGGAGATGATTTTGTTTTTGTTGACCACTTTAATTTTATCCCAGGCGTGTTGAAATTAAAATTATTTTTCATTTTCAAGTTCGGTTTTCTAATAAAGCGTGTTGTTTTAGTTTTTTAAAACTATTATTTACTTTAAATTGCCGCTTATCCGGTTGACGTTTAACGCCGACCAAATGGTTTAATATTTAAATGTTTGCGCAATGACACAATACATCGAGGATATTTTGTTTAAATGTTTGCGCAATGACACAATACATCGAGGATATTTTGTTTAAATGTTTGCGCAATGACACAATACATCGAGGATATTTTGTTTGAACAATTTTATGAAGATGGCGTCCAATAAAAATTATCAAATAATTAATCGAATATCTTAATTTTGTACTTGCTTTGTAGATCATAATAAAGACTAAATCAAACGAAAAAATAAATCGAGTTTATACTGTCGTTTTGGCAATCCGAAAAATAAAGTAAAACCGGCATAAAAATCTGTGAATTATGAAATTATTTTTCCAAATTGTGATGAAAATTCTATTGGGTAAACAAGAAAGTCCATTTCTACAATATTTTAAGAGTATATTGCTCATTTTAATCTCAACAGATTGGATAGATATAGCGTTGTTCAACATATTTTCCATAATGATCATGCTATTGACATAAGTTATCTCGAACTAATAGAACGGTCAATAATTTTAAATTTCTTAATTTTCTAGAAACCTTGGAAATACATAAAAATGAAGATATAATTATGAATAACGTCGAAGATTCAACTTCGTGTCTGAGCCCTCTTTCTTTTGGTTAAGAGAAAATACGGTTCCAGCACAATATCACCTCAAGTCACGTGTCATGACGTAATATAAGATTTGAAAGGGTTATTTTATTTTAGTTATAGTATTTTTATTGTCCACCGCTGTGGTCTTGAGCTAGCGTGCTGCCTTGTAACGCAGCGGGCCCGGATTCGATCCCCGGTCGGGACAGTTTTTATCGGGGTTTTTCCTCACCTGTAAGGCAAATGTCAGGAAAACTTTAAAGGCCCAAATGGTCCCCGAAATCATATGGCCATCATCATCATCCTTATCATTATCATCCCATCACCTACAATTCCCTAGTAAAGCTGCAAAGCATAGGATGAAAATGTTATGGATGGATGGATGTTTTTTATTTTTAGTTTTATTATTACTCAGTCTTGAAAATGACCGCATTGCTGTCTAATCGCGTCGATGGTTTTAAACGTAACATTTGTTGAATAGGTTCTACTTAATATAAAATCTGAGTTTTAACATTCATTTTTTATTTATGAGCTTAAAATTGTTATAATTATACAACTTTTATTCCGTGTTTATATCTACCGTCGTTTTCAACTTCAATAATTCATTTATAATCTTCGTAAAGCTCTTCGAAGTCTTAGCTTCATATTCAAGACTTTTCTTGTTACTGAATTCATTTATAAATTTATTGAAGTTGAGGACGACGGTATATAATAAAAAGGTATAAAAGTTTTATAATTATAATAATATACAATACCTTGTAAACTGTAAACTCGCGGATTTGTGACGTCATTGTTGTACTTAGGAAAACAAGATGTGAATTGGTACTACTAAGCTGACCAAAATATCGAATCATCTCTTATTACTGAAAAAGCCTTTCAAATGTGAATTTGTACTAAGAAGTGATTCTAAGTTAAGCATAACTTATAACTGACTGCAAAATTATCGCGTGTAGCACACGCCAGGATACAAGCAAAACAGCGTCTTCTTGCAAGTCTATGTTAGGGGCTAGAATGTGAAATGAGAGGTAGTCTTTAAGATATAAGACGACTGTCGCCACCCGCCATTTATAATGCGCGAAGTGTACTTTAATAACGAAATCAGAGTAAATAGTATATTACGATACGACGTTGGAAAGTGGTTTTTACAGAACCGAGGAAAATGTTTAAAACTGAGCGATAACCAGGTTTTTAATTTCCGAGATTCTGTAAAACACTTCACTAACGAGTATTGTACATTATTTTTTGGGCGATGGTTTTTTTCAAAATAAAAAATAATAGTATAATAATAACATCTTTGTTGGAAATATTTGCGTTCATCATAAACAATTGACTAACGTTAACAATGTGGGTAATGATTATTAGTTGAAAAAACAGGAGGCCGTGAAACCAATTACTGAGAAAATAACAGGAAACCGTGAGATCAATTAGTGATAACATGGCGGTATGTATGTACTATTGTTTTATATTGTTTTAAATAAAGTTCATTCCATTTAAAATGGAGTGATGTGTTTCGTATAATGTATATTAACACTACCTTTTGGATATTTTTTATATACATTGTATGTAGTATGTATAGAGGATAGTGGTTTTACTTCTCACACGCGTTTTGCAATATGTAATATTACAGTATACTTATTTTATTACAGTGTAGTTATTTAGGTTGGCAACCCCGAAATGTAGGAAGTTGAACTTTCAATCATGGTCGCCATTGCTGTAAGTACGACAAAACGCACTATCGCGCAAAAAAGAAAATACATTTGAAATGTTTATCTTTTGTTCTAAGTATAACAAAATATATACAAGATCATGAATATTACAAGACAATTAAGAGTATGAATAATAAAAATGCAGATAAATCAAGGAATGGAAGGTGAACAAATATAATGTTTTTAATTTATTTTTGATATTATAGATACAAACAGGTATAGAAGTTCCACAATAATAAAATAATAGCATTTTCTTCTGTCAGGTGAAAGACAAAATTGATCATCCATTTTAATAGGATGGAATCGACAAGATTTCCTGGAAAGGTTTCGAAATAAATTCTTATGCCGGCTTTAAAAAACGATAGTGAGAAATTAAAAGAGTGTTAGATTGTTGACGCATAATTTAATAAAAATTCTGCTGATTCCACAGCCTACAAGTTATATTAAGAACTTGTGCTAAGCTCTTAGCACATTATTTATTACAGGTTACAAATTTGCTTTTAATATAAACTAATTTGCTTTGAGCAGCTTGTTTATAGATGTGTTACGGTACCGATGTCAATTGAGGTGCCTAGGCGATTGAGAGCTTGATGTGTCCACAGCTTTGTTCAGCTATAGCCATTGCTTCGTTGGAAGCTTAAGGTTCAGTAGACTGAACACTGTAGCTAGGGATGCAACTTCGTTAATAAAAACCTCATTTAATGATAATAGAGAATCCTATTTCTAAAGAATAAGAAATCGCTTCATTCATAGAATATACTAAAAAACTTCTGCCTGCTTTTATGTTAACATGCGTTAATCTATTTCTAAATAAATGTCTATCTTCACTGTGAATAATAGATTCAATAGAAGTTCCTAAAACTTGAATTTTATGTTTTTCTATAATCCCTTCTTGAAAAAGCTGAATTCCACAATTCAATGTTGAAACATTTATATTTTAAAAAATAACATATCGATGTTCATGAACAATATATCGATGTTTTTTCGATAATTTTTAAAAAAATAAAAAACACAAAAGAGTGTTCAATATGTTTATTGATTATGTATTTCGCAAAACAGAATATAAAAACAACAATTTTGACAATTTTGTGCATAGTAAGCGTTTCTCTTTTGGGTAATCGAGGCCTAGCTTCTGAAAACAGCCGCTCACTGAGCATCGACGTTGGTACGATAGGTAAATATATCATCGCCAGTTTATACAGCCCTGGAAATAAACATTTCATGTCATCCCACATGTCTAAAGCATCTGCTTTTATAGGAGTTACAGGAGACAACACAAACATGCGAAATTCTGATTCTGCTTTGTTTTACCTGTTGTTTTAATTTTTATGTTGTTGTATGTTAATTGTTTGTGGTAACTCACAAAATATGTTCATAAAACATCGTTCATAAGGAGCGATGTATCGTCGTAGTGGTTCAAACATCGATGTTAAATATCAGTATTTATGAACGATACATCGATGTTTTAAAATATCGCTGTATCGTTTGCATCCCTAACTGTAGCGAGAGTTAGGCAAGGTTCGAGTTATGGATACGTGCAAGAGAACGTATGGTTAATTATCGAGAATGGGAACTTATACTTCTGTGAAGAAGGAAGTAGCGGAGACGCATAATGCGAAAAATGATTTTCAAAATTCTTTGGCAAAAACCTCGACTACAAGCTATATTGATTGACCTTAATTTGAGATCAGTGTTCAGGCCTCATTCTGAAATTATTAATTATTAAACGACGCTCTTTAACAGTTAAGGTCATTAGCGTCACAATTCAAATCTGGGCGTTAAATGGATAACAAATTTTGCACAGAGGCCTCATTTTTTACATTTCAATTTTTTTACATGCCATAGCTCTTCGATACAGGACTTACCGGTTTAGTTCTCTGCCGAAGGAACCAATATTCTGATTGTTTTACATCTTGAAAATCCATAAATATTGGTCAATTTTAAACACGTGAATCTTCGAAACACAAGCAATCGTGGTAACCTGTAATCCAGCAGAACAGACTGCTTCTGCAGCTAGAGTCTTGAAAAATATAACACAATTGGTAAAAAAAGCATACATTATGTTAAAGACGTAAGGTCTAATTATTGATACTGAAAGCTGAGAATACAAAATTAAGTGTGTGACGTTAAGTGTACCTACCTCACAATATATTTATTGTTTTATATTATTCGAAAAACATATGTTTTAATTAAACATTGCAAACAAATAAACAATCACTTATTGTTACCGTAAAAACTATATAGAAATATGATAAAGTTAGATTTTATAAAGCTGCAGTTTACGTCACATTTCTAGTTTAGTACACCCCAGATTTCTCTTTCCTTATGTTTATTTTGTCATCCTAACATTGAGCGCCTGGTACCATGCTGCCTTCATGACAACATAAATGCGCTTGTCTCCACACAGCTGTCTCATGTTATTCTCAATTTCACTTTCGGTTTTGAAGATATCGAAGATAATCAATTTAAATAAAGTTGTACAGTCTCGGTATACACGGGACTAATGCGTGCGACTGCCCCGGATATAAGATTAGAATCCTAACTATTCCAGAGGGATATTGATGGTGGGCTTACCGGCATTTTTCCAGCTTTTCTCGGCGTTCTCCCGTTTTCCAAATTCCCTCCCATCAATAATCTCCATTCCACCTTCCCTCTACTCCATGTCACCTAATTTCTCGTTCATTCATTTCGTCTCACGTTAGGTTTAAAATAGTTTATTTGGCAATCCACTGATGTTGAAAATATGTGGTTGCGGAAACCAAGTGGGGCCGTACTAAGGTGCTGCCTCATGATTCCAGCCTGAACAATAAGAATGGACAGAGGGGGTCAAAAGGGGAAGTTGTATTTCCCTCTCGCGGCCTGGGCCCAAACCACAAATTGGGGCATGTAATTAGGAGTGGAATCTAGTGAGTCAGACCTGAAAGATAACCTACAAGTTACATAAAACCATTGAGTAGACTTTCATTTCACTCATCTCCACAATGCTGGCATAGCGCAATAGATATTTCAGTTCGTAATGCTCAAGACAGTCTGCCTCCCACTGTGAATAAATAACTAAACTATAGTGTAGTTGTCTCCTGAAATGGTTGAAGAAGCATCTATCAATAATAACTTAGCTACACCTCTCCAAGGCTATGTCTACGAGAACTCGCAACAGTAACAGTACATCTATTCCCTTGCGCATATAAGGATTATGTAATATTAACTGTCGGGGTATGTTCTAGATAAAGAGTTATTTTCACTTGTAACAGTAAATTCATTCAATAGCAAGAGCGATCCATATAATTATGTAAATAACATTATATATATCTTATTTTTAGTCTAATAAAGTCCTACTACTACTACTACTACAACAGTAAATACCCCACGTTTTACGTGCTATAATAATAATAATAATAATAATAATAATAATAATAATAATAATAATAATAATAATAATAAATAATAAAATAATAATACAAATATATGTATTTTACTGGCAGACTTAAGGGCTTAAGGCCTAGTGTACCACTCAACGAGATTAAAAAATATACAAAAAATACTCATATCTAAATTACAATAAACAAATTAATTACATAGTCTATCTACAATACATTTATTATTATTTTCTATAAATTTTAATTTACCCTAAATTTAATCAATGACATATAAAAAGTTCAAGATAGAAAAATGAGAAAAGATACATATCTTAGGCCTATATATAAAAATCAATGTTTGTTTGTTTGTTTGTTCGTATTCTATGCGCGGCCATACCGTTTATCCGATGTTGATGCGGTTTTTGCAAAATGTTCAGAAGATTCCCGGAATGAACATAGGCTATAAGAGAGTTGAGATATTCAACCCCTTCACCCCTAAAAGTCACCCTTTGTAGTGAAAAACGTGAAATAAAGTCCCTATTTTGACGCTTAAATGGCTTACACTGCCTAAACCATAACAATACACCAAATTAATGTACATAGAATTGAACATCCCAAAACCTTCTACAAATATGTCCGCGACAGCATATGTTTATCTTCTACGGATAACTCACAATAACCATTTTTGTGTTTCATTGATGCCAAGAAGATCGGGATAAGTCGATTCCCGGACAAGCGTGTTCTGCCATACTGTTCATCCGATTGACATGGGGCTTTTTGAAAAATGTTCAGGAGATTCATGGGATGAATGTAGGCTATAAGGGTCTTGTATTACTCAACCCCTTCACCCCTAAAAATCACCCTTTGTAGTGAAAGACGTGAAATAACGTCCCTAATTTGACGCTTAAATGGCTTACGCTGCCTAAACCATAATAAATACACCAAATTAATGTACATAGAATTGAACATCTCAAAAACTCTATAAAAACGTCCGCGACAGCATATGTTTATGTTCTACAGATAACTCAGAATAACCATTTTTGTCTTTCATTAATTCCAAGAATATCGGGATAAGCAGATTCCCGAACAGTGCACGGCTGGTGGTAAAACATATTAGCATTCATTTATGAGTAGCAGCGCACGCCGGGTATTAGCTAGTAATAACATAAAATAAATTTAGTTCAGTTGATAAATGAATTATTAAACAACAAGTAATTATATAAGCGCTATATGAAGTAATACGTGTGCGGCAATCCCTGATATTTTGAGGGATGCAATTCCAAGAGCGAGCAGAAGCTACTGTGAAATAAGTAGAATAAGAGGAAATGTTGTTGAAAGGGATTATTAGCAGACTTATCTTGTGACCTAAATTTTATAGTTTTTTAATATTGAAATAGGGCTAATGTAACATGTGTATAGCAAATTCCACAGTAAGAAAATTATTAGTAGAAGAAACCATAATAAAAATTTTATATAAATGTATAGACCTCAGGGGTCCTCATCTAGGGGATATGTGGATGGCGACCACAAGGTGCCCAAGCTGAGCAAAACATTTCTTCCACTTACTTGTCTTTCGCATTCTTTTAACTTTACTATCTAACCTCTCTTGGTTAACTCTTGTTTTTTTCGACTCCGACGCTATTAGGGCATCCGAGGGCTAGGGAGTCTTTCATTTCTTCCATTTCTTCTTTCCTTTATTTTATTTTCTTCTCCAGAAAAGCCTGACCAGAGGCTATAAGATGGCAGCCCCATCACTGGTCTTGCCTTCCTTTGGCCGGCAACCAATCGAAGGGACTATTATTATGCTTTCAAGTCTTATACGAGAATTTCCCGGAAGGATCAAACTAATGACGGCCAAAGTAGAAACACCGATATCTTAAAAGAATTGAAGAATATGCCAATTTTGGAATATATTAAACAGTACCAACTAAATTGGAAACACCCATCTTGAAAGAATGAGTTCAAATCGGATCCCCAAAGCTGTTTATAATTATATACCAAGAGGACGAAGATCACTGGGCCGTCCTATGAAACACTGGAGGGAAAATTTTCTATAGGATCGTAACAGGCCTTGGCCTAATACTTGGAAGGAAGAAGAAGAAGATAAATGTATAATTTATTTGAAAACTGATAAGTCAGCATATTAGCATGGTTAAGTTTAAATGATAAATTATACAAATAGAGGGCGGGAGATATCTAGTATTAATGCGAACTATTACAATTACGTATCTGTCTCGAAATAATCCATTCACTTATTAGTATACATACAACATTTAATACTATATATTTACGTTACCCACGTATTAAGCACGCATCCACATCTCATTTGGAAACACTCTTATAATACTATGTGTAGTACCCTTATTTCCGATCGTTGACGGAACTTCAAGCCTACACTCAACTCGCATTCGGTTAAAAAAAATTAGATATATTAGAACATCGTTTACCAATCTATGGTTCGCGAACCCTCAGGGGGTTCGCCATAACTTTTCTGTAATAGTGGGTTTCGAGGTTAGGTCTATTAATGTTTCCTTAATTTCTGCAGCAATGTAATAATAATAATAATAATAATAACAACAACAACAACAACAATAATAATAATAATAATAATAATAATAATAATAATAATAATAATAATAATAATAATAATATACTCACTGGCACTATCGAACCAGTAGGTTCATAAGCTCAAAATTTTACCCCAGTTGAACCTATATCGCATTTCTTGACGGTTATATTTTTACAGTCAAAGGTCATCACTCTTTCGACCAAAGATACTTTTTTCGTCTGGCTTATCACCTTCCACCAGTTCGGCGTGGGTAACCCTATCGGCAGCAATGTTACCGCCGGCATAGCTCTCAGGATCATTTAAGCACGCAAGCCACTCCACCACAAGGTAAAGATACCATGGAGGGAACATTAGGATACCAAAGATGGATCTGATGTATAATCCTGTGGGACGAAGATCGTGGGAAGACCGAGAAAACGCTGGGCAGAACAGATGCGAGATCGGAACAGGCAAAGACCTAATTAGTGAAGGATGAATAATAATAATATTAATAATAATAATATTAATAATAATAAAATAATAATAATTATAATAATATTATTATATTTGTGATTATTAATATAATATAATTCTTATATTATTATTATTAATTATTATTATTATTATTATTATTATTATTATTCATCCTTCACGGATTAGATCTTTGCCTGTTCCGATCTCACATGTGTTCAGCCCAGCGCTTTCTCGGTCTTCCCACCGATCTTCATACTATAGAATTATACATCAGAGCCATCTTTGGTATCCTATCCTCTGTCATTCTTTGCAGATGTTCTATCCAATTGTTGCTGTGTTCTTCTATTTGTTGAAAAAGTGGTTGTACTTTTAGTTCCTCTCTAATATTCTCATTTATAATGTGTTCTTCTCTTATACAAACTTTCACAGCCCGTAGGAATTTCATTTCCGCTGCCTGAATTTTACTTTTTTCTTTTTTCTTCAGGACCCAGGCTTCACCCCCATACATCGCCTCTGTTAGTGTCATCGTTGAGTAAAATCTTAGCTGCGTATCCTTCCTTCCCTTGTTCCTCAGTATTCGTCTGATTGTTCCACAAATATGTTGAAATTTCTGTATTTTCTTATTTATATCTTGTTCTTCTTCATACGTTAATATCGCAGCCCAAATAATGGAAGTGTGAAACCTGCTTATTATTATTATTATTATTATTATTATTATTATTATTATTATTATTATTATTATTATTATTATTATTATTTTATAATTAAATTAACCCTATAATGCCCCTCGTTACATATATGTAACATCGGAAATACATCTCATTATTTTAAAAAAATATTTACCGCGAATGCGTGATTTACAAGTTGAGTTTTAACTACAAACAAAAAGAAATTAGATTCCATTATTATTTTAATTTCCGCCGTACAGTTATGCAACAAGGTTAAGAAAGTGCATTTGATTTCGCTACAACTAGGCCTACACATTGTGTAACGTTTAAGGCGTAACTAGAGTAACTTTGGGTTTTAACCGTTAAGGGTCAATTTAATTTAAAGTTATTAAACTATTTGCCTGGAATTACATTTTATGTATGTATATTTAAAAGTCGGTGGTTCACTCAACTCAGATCGTTATGGAAAGGGTTCGCGAGTCGAAAAAGGTTGGGAACCGCTGTATGAGAAGATAATCAACAATAATTGCAATAATTTGTAACATAGTTTCCAAAATCCTGCACTAGAGTAGACAAGTTGTGATTCATTGCTGAAAGAATAAAATATAAAAGATCCCCTGCATACTTCCCTCACACACACACATTTTCGTTTAAAAAAAATATATCGTCACGTAATAGTTTTAATATTTATTTTATTTTTTGGACGTGTCTACCCATAAATTACATGTCTATTTAAATAATAGTTTTTATGAATTATTTATAAATTATATTGCTTTACTTTGAATTTTTATTCGTTATAATGATTAATCTTTTTAATATTTCGTAACCAAGATAGTAAAATGTTCTGGCTCTAGTACCAAACACGTGAAGTCGTAAATTTTTTGTGTAGCTTTGATCTTTGTTGTACAAGATTAACAGTAATACAAGCAAGTAATTCCCGCTACTTTAAGCGCTGGCCCTGGATATTTTATAGATGTAATTTTATTTGTGAATAGTAAAAAATCATCGATTAGTACACAAATGGATCTACGAAAAAATTGTTATTTAATCGATGAAACACTTTCATAAGCAGCATTATCGCTGCACTCATTCAGAATATTTTAACAATGGGAATAATCCCATAACAAGAGTTACAATAATTTACAAATGTACGGTTTCTATTAAAAAAAAAAGGGATTAATCTATCAATGAAAAGTAGAAGTATGTTCTAGCTCAACCTTGTGTTGCTGCAAACAATTTCAACCATATCATTTTTTTATCCAAATAACGATTTTTTTAACATTCAAGTTTTAAGAGTGCTTTATTTCCAGCTATTCCAGAATAACAATTCAAATACTGTGTTAATTCTAACTTCTATAAACACTTTATACCGTATTTAGAAAACACATTAGATCAGCCTGTGGCTAGTGGTCAGTGTTTCTAACTACTGTTCATGAGGTTCCGGGTCCGAATCCCGGTCAAACCAAAGGAATTTTTCCTTAAAGAGAATTATTCCTGTGGTTGCCGTGGTTTGGAATTTAGATTAAGAAGCTCTCCTGGCGCTTCATTATCATTTATCACCCATCATATATCGGTGAAACTTAACTCCGCCGTCCAGGCGCCCCAAATTTAGAGGTTGGTTACAATTAAGCCAATGCCAGTAGAGAACACAGGAAATGTCGAAATGACAACCTGGAGCATAGAATAACAAAATACACAATGAATTTATGAAAATGCCCATCCTACAATTTATTTTGAAAATATTAATGGCATAAAATATAATATGGAAGCATTCAGCATTTTAATGTTATTTATTTTAGACCCATGACATTTAAATTAAGTAGGTTCAGTGTTGGACTTTTGAAATCCAGAATGGGTTGAAGCAAGGAGATGCACTATCTGCTCTACTATTTAATTTTGTACTAGAGCATGCCATTAAATCTTTAGAGAATGAGGAAGGCTTACAACTGAATGGTATTAATAAGCTGTTAGTTTATGCTGATGATGTAGTATTGTTGGCCGATAGCGAGGATATACTAAAGGACAACATGCACACACTATTGAGTAACACTAAGAAATTAGGACTGGAAGTAAATATCAATAAAACTAAATATATAGTCACACGTAGAAATTCATTATATAATGGAAATGGACAGCTAATGACAAATGAGGGAAATTTTGAGGAAGTGACTGAATTCAAAAATACCTAGGAACAATAATCACAAATAGGAATGAGATGCACAAAGAAATTAAACATAGGCTCAATTCTGGAAATGCGTGCTATTATGCATTGCAGAGACTCTTGCTGTCCCCAACTCTTTCCAAAAAACGTTAAACTGCAAATATAGTAACACTATGATTCTACCAGTTATATTATATGGATGCGAAACATGGACTCTTACTTTAAGGGAGGAAAGGAGATTAAAAGTATTTGAGAATAAAGTACTTAGGAAAATTTTTGGACTAAAGAGAGATGAAGAGACAGGTGAATGGAGAAGACTACATAACAATGAACTACATGGTCTTTATAGGAAGCCAGATATAATAAGAACAGTTAAGTCTCGCAGACTGCGATGGGCAGGACATATTGCACGTATGGGGAATGAAAGACTTGCATGGAAGCTTCTTGTAGGAAAGCCAGAGGGAAGACGCCCAGTTGGTTGACCAAGAATGAGGTGGGAAAATAACATTAACTATGATTTGAGGCAAGTAGATTATACAGGGTGTGATTGGAAAGCATTAGCTCAGGATAGGGATGTATGGAGAGCGTATGTCCGTGCGGCCATGAACCTACTGGTTCGATAGTGCCAGTGAGTAAGTAAGTAATGTTCAGTGTTGGAATAAATAGGTTGAATACACAACGGTGGATAATTTACTCCCATACTCGAAAGATGATACCCATATCCTGCACACAGCTATCATCTTAGCTAAGTTTGATGGATTTTTCAGGATGTAGCAACACGAACATGGCTTTATTGAGAAAGGTAATAAAGACCTGGGTTTCATGTCGTAGATTTGCGGCAAGTAAAAGAATCTCAAGACTGGAAAAAGAGGCCTGTGTGCAAACTTTGCTGGCCCTTTCAATCCTAGATTTCAATTAGGACAATAATAATTTGTTATTAAAAGCGAAGTTAGATAAAAAGGGTACGGCGCAAAAAGTGGACATCCGAATTACGAGATAATTTTGGTTTTAAAATGAAGCTTAAGGACGTCGAAGATGAAGACATGAAAAACATTTGCGGACCACCCAGAAACAAAGCTGCAAAATAATTTATAAATCACTAATTCCCTCCCTATATTACCTGAAGGAAGTGGCTGCCATTGTGGCAGTGACGTCAGATTCGATATTCAAACGTTAGTCCAGGTGAAAACATGCTTTCTTCAATCGAGATGCGAAAATATAATAAATATTTTATTATAATAAAAGTGCACTGCTGTATTTCCAAATGCTATATTTGCAAAATTACAAAGCAAAGAGTTTGAAATTTAATAAAAATCACATCCTCGCACAGAGTTTCTTAAGAAAAAATGGTTTAACTGAATAAATTGTCGATAATAATCGATACGTCATCGTACGTATTTCTTGAAAATGAACAACGGCAAATTAGCCCTTACAAAATAATAAATAAATAGGTGCCACTTATTTATAACATAATATTCGAATTCTGTAATATAATTTATTAGAATACATGTATAATAACCTAAAAGCTAGCCTAACTTATTTAAATTACTCTAACCTGTAAAAATAATAAATAGAATATTATTTAGTAAAGTAAAGTAAAAAAGTAAAGTGGTCCCACAACAGGCCCGGAGGCCCTTGGGGTAGTAGGAGGTTAAATCTCCCACTTTTTCTAGACAATCGGCACTTTGTCAGCCGGGTTGTCAGCCCTGCGTGACAGCCGCCTTTACCCCCAGAGCAAGCGTCTGGTACTAATTTCAGTTAGAGGGTAAGTCGACCCCAGGATCATAGTACCGCCAGAGGGTTTGGGTCAGTTTAAAAATCCTGATCCCAACGAGACTTGAACCCTCGACCCTCCGGCTTGTAGCTCAGTGCCTTAACCACTACGCTGCGGCGTGCCCCAGAATAGTATTTAGAGAATATTAAATTACAGGTATGTAAATAAATTATACAATATGTGCAATAAACTATAAGCTAACCTAGCCTAATTATGTATAAGAAACTATAAGCTAAACTAGCCTAATTATGTATAAGAAACTATAAGCTAAACTAGCCTAATTATGTATAAGAAACTATAAGCTAACCTAGCCTAATTATGTATAAGAAACTATAAGCTAAACTAGCCTAATTATGTATAAGAAACTATAAGCTAACCTAGCCTAATTATGTATAAGAAACTATAAGCTAACCTAGCCTAATTATGTATAAGAAACTATAAGCTAACCTAGCCTAATTATGTATAAGAAACTATAAGCTAACCTAGCCTAATTATGTATAAGAAACTATAAGCTAACCTAGCCTAATTATGTATAAGAAACTATAAGCTAACCTAGCCTAATTATGTATAAGAAACTATAAGCTAACCTAGCCTAATTATGTATAAGAAACTATAAGCTAAACTAGCCTAATTATGTATAAGAAACTATAAGCTAACCTAGCCTAATTATGTATAAGAAACTATAAGCTAAACTAGCCTAATTATGTATAAGAAACTATTACTCCAACCTAGTTTGTTCAGTGATGGTCCGCAGATTTTCTTGTGTTTTTATCTTTGGTGATCCTAAGCTTCATTTTAATACCAAATTGATATGGAAAAGGGGGCGTCTTGTTCAGTAAACTAGTGAAATGTGTATTTTGCAGTGCTTATAAAATGTTATTTTACTGCTTTGTTTCTGGATGGTCCGCAATGTTTTATGTTTTCATGTTTAAGGGAGGATAGGAGATTACAAGTATTTGAGAATAAAGTACTTAGGAAAATTTTTGGATCAAAGAGAGACGAACAGAGTGGTGAATGGAGAAGACTACATAACAATGAGCTACATGGTCTTTATAGGAAGCCAGATATAATAAGAACAGTTAAGTCTCGTAGACTGCAATAGGCAGGACATGTTGCACGTATGGGGAATGAAAGACTTGCATGGAAGCTTCTTGTAGGAAAGCCAGAGGGAAAACGCCCAGTTGGTAGACCAAAAATGAGGTGGGAGAATAACATTAACTATGATTTGAGGGAAGTAGATTATACAGAGAATGATTTGAAAGCATTAGCTCAGGATAGGGATGTGTGGAGAGCTTATGTCCGCACGGTCATGAACCTACGGGTTCGATAGTGCCAGTCAGTAAGTAAGTAAGTAAGTAAGTGGTCCTAAGCTTCATTTTAAAACCAAAATTATCACGTACCCTTTAATTTACGGTAGAAATAAAAAAGGCAGCACGTACGAGTATATATAGAGTTTCATATTTATTGTATTGGTTACGGCGCAAAAAGTGGACATCCAAATTGCAAGATAATTTTAAAAATCGTAAGAAATGTTTATAAAATGGTTCCAAAACGTTTAAAATAGTACGAAACGTTATTAAAAATGGTCAAAAAGTTTTTAGTGCAAGAGTGGCATAAGAATGTTGTATGAAAAATCGTGACGGACAAATAGTTAACCTCAGCCATTTATTTAAATTTAATTGGTAAATTGGTAACATTTATTAACTACATCAAAACATTAAGCAATTTGTTTAGGCGGGCGCAGCCTTGAATATTTAGTCTTTAATGTGTCCGACATTTCACGAATATGGATACCGTTTGCATTTTATACGCCACTAGCGTGCATGCGGGCTGTAAGCCAACAATCTCCCTGATGGAGTGTTACTGTGCTATCATTTGGGAAATTTTATACGTATTTATAAACTGGGATTATAGTTTACAACATTTCCAAATTGAACAGTCGTTTTGTACTCATTAATAGGGTGTTTCATAGTATACAAATCATTTTAAAAGACCAACCTATAAAAATATATGACGCTGCGAATTACTATTATAAAACCATACACACGCTCTCATTTGAAGTTAATATTCTACAGCAAACAAAACTTATAGACAATTTGCAAAATAGACATTAGCGGTAAATAAAATACTTAATTAATATACACTGTATTCTACTTTCTTATCGTAAAGATCTAATGTATTTTGGTGGACTATTGAGTTTAACTGCCAATTTAAACCAATAAATACTATTGCGTTAGAACTAGTTCACTGGAACTATCGAACATAATACATTATTGGGCGCGGACGTATGTCTCCACACACGCCTATCTTTGACTAAAATTTTCCAATAATCCCCTGCATAATATGCCTCCTCAAATTATGGTTAATGTTATTCTCCCACCTCATTCTCGGCTTATCTACTTTCCCTTCTTGTATTCCTACGAGAAATTTTCATTTCTGTCTTAGTTAAAATATTACATAATTTGCAAATAATGTATATTAACAAATTTGTTGTCACAGGAATAGTTTTCATGTGAAAAAATAGGATTTATTAGAAAGTTAAGTAAATAAACCGTTTTAGAAAAGTACCAAAGATGTAGAATATTTTATATCACAGTGTTACTGTAAATGTTATAAGTTAAACTATCCTCAAATTGAAAGTCATGCATATATTGTAATGGAACTGCATGACTTTACCACACAATACTATAGGTCCTGGTGATTAACATTTCGGCAAATTACAATAGCAATATGGCAAACGAATACATTAATTTGAGTAAAGTGAAATAATATGGAAATGGTACCTTCGTTTTTCAAAGAGAGTTGAGAGATCGCTGATTTCAGTCGGGTATATACTCAGTCCTTCACTTTTTTTGTTTTTAAATTTCAACCGTAAATTTAAGGGCACGTCCTGACGAAATATATCTTATGAGTTCTATGTTTTCGCTTTCTATGAATATCCCATCAACGTCACATCCTTAATAAATTAACCTACCTCGAAATATAACCGTTCCAATTTTGGCTCAACTGCACTTCTACTAGCGCTTGATTTTTCAGTTATATTCTTATAAACTATAGCTCTTCGTCTGTATTTACTAACATTATTTAATATTTATACTTTTCCAAACAATTTTTATAACATTATTAGAGAATTTTGAAGTATTTATTTAAATATGCAAATCACAATATTATGACACTGTTAGACAATATTGTGATACTAATTGCTATTTTCTCCACAGATTATATTACTTAGTCTATAATTGTTCTAACGCTGTTTTGGGTTATCGCTGGTTGGATCAGCGTTAGGGAGAGATAAGTAATTGTACACCCACTTTTAATAAACGTTTCATAATTTTAATGTTATTAATATATTTTTTAAACATATATTTGGGGATTTATTGCAAATATTGGTCATTTAAATTTCATAGCGACAAATAGTAATCAAGGATGATAATCTATAAGTGTTGCGATTGTGGGTTATCGCTGGCTGTATAAATTCCGGAGCTTGCGCACTGTTGTTTTATAGGACTTGGAAGATATTTCATACTAGTTTAAGTGCAGTTTTTCCACAATTTTTAATGACACAATGTTAGTTAAAATATATATGTAGTCAATATGCCCATTTCACCAATTAATGTTTTAAAATGGTCAACAAGTTTCTACAGCCAAGCTGTCATTCTCAAGACCAGATATTGTCAATATCTGGTCTTGAGAATGACAGCTTGGCTGTAGAAACTTGTTGACCATTTTAAAACATTAATTGGTGAAATGGGCATATTGACTACATATATATTTTAATATTATATCACCAAGAAGATCACTTGTGTATTAAATACAATGTTAGTTAATTTAAGATTTCTTATTTTTCGGAAAAACTGCACTTAAACTAGAGTAAAATATTTTCGATGTCCTAGAGAACAACAGTGCGCATGCGCCAGAGTCTATAGAGCCAGCGAAAACCCACAATCGAATATCATCCTCGATTACTATCTGTCGCTATGAAATTTATATGACCTATCGTAGCAATAAATACCTAAATCTACGTTAAAAAATATATTAACAATATTAAAATTACCAAACGTTTATTAAAAATTGTCGTACACTTACTTATCACTCCCTAACGCTGATCCAACCAGCGATAATCCAAAACAGCGATAGAAAAATAATAGACTAAGTAATACACTCTGTGGAGAAAATAGCAGTTAGCATCACAATATTGTCAAACGGTGTCATAATATTGTGATTTGCATATTTAAATAAATACTTCAAAATTGTTTAATAATGTTATAAAAATTGTTTGAAAATTATTAAAATATTAAATAATGTTCGTAAATACAGAAGAAGAACCATAGTTTCCAACTATAAACTGACAAATCAGGGGTAGGTTGAAGTGGCAGTTCAGCCTATTTTCTTTTCTTCCCTTCTCATAAGCATACGATCTGATTGAAATTACGTTCGAATTCTTAAAACCTCTGCCTTCAAGGGTATTGGTGGGTGGTAAATAAAAAATTCCCTTTCCCAAATATCTGGTGAAAGGATTGGGCGATTATTTGTAGTTTTGGGAGTATTTTCACTACTTGTGGTTGTGCCGAAAAGTTTTGTGGGAAACGACTAGGCTATAGGGATTAACGTTGATAGAAATATAGGGTACTCACAGTTGGAATACATGGTTGATAATAACCAGTTAGATTAAATCGGAAATAAGATTTTGACCACATCCACATTGCAATATGGCGAAAGGAATATAATCGTTTGAACAAACAAAATACGTACAGATGTGGTACTTTCATTTTCCTTTAATCAAGATTTGACAATGCTTGGTGATGGTTCACACCGCAATTTGATGGACACACCAATTCATAAAGTTGGTTTCGCAATATACATTACATTTCGTTTTGGTTTATAATCTACCTTTCATAACAGTCAGATATTTTAATAAATCAATATTACCCAAAACAAAGCAGCTTTCCGGTTTTGAATGCACACCGATTGTTAATATCAGAGTTCATATTTTACTTTTTGCGTCGCGGTTACTGATGCTATCGGATTGATGTTTTTGCGATTGAATGTGTCAGGCACTTCAGAACCTATGAATATATACATGTATGGATGTGCACAGTAAACTTCTCGTAGAAAACAGCAGTATATTGTTAGTCCTATAAAACAACAGAGAACTGCAGTGCGTATGCGCCAGAGTTTATAGAGCCAGCGATAACCCACCATTGAACCACATATCAATTATCATCCTTGCCACATATCGATTACTATCGATATCATATTAAAGTTTATATAGCTAGATGGCAGAACGTCGCTCTGAAATTTAAAATTTAATAAAAATGGTTGTACACTTACTTATCATGGCTCAACTGCACTTTTACTAACGCTTGATTTTTCAGTTATATTGTTGTAAGCTATAGCTCTTCTTCTGTATTTACTTACATTATTTAATATATTTAGCATTTCAAACAATTTTTATAAGATTATTAAACAATTTTGAAGTATATATTTAAATATGCAAATCACAATATTATGACACTGTCAGACAATATTATGATACTAACTGCTATTTTCTCCAGAGAGTATATTACTTAATCTATGATTTTTCTATCGCTGCTTTGGATTATCGCTGGTTGGATCAGCGTTAAGGAGTCATAAGTAAGTGTACACCCATTTTTAATAAACGTTTGATAATTTTAATGTTATTAATATATTTTTTAAACATATATTTGGGGATTTATTGCAAATATTGGTCATTTAAATTGCATAGCGACAAATAGTGATCAAGGATGATAATCTATAAGTGGTTCCATTGTGGGTTATCGCTGGCTGTATAAACTCTGGCGCATGCGCACTGTTGTTCTATAGGACTTTGAACATATTTCACGCTAGTTTAAGTACAGTTTTTCTCTTATCACTTCCTAACGCCGTTCTAACCAGCGATAACCCAAGCCAGCGATCGAAAAATCATAGACTATGTAAAGTACGCTGTGGAGAAAATAGCAGTTAGCATCACAATATTGTCTAACAGTGTCATAATATTGTGATTTGCATATTTAAATAAATACTTGAAAATTGTCTAATAATATTATAAAAATTATATGAAAATTTTAAAATATTAAATAATATTAGTAAATACAGAAGAATATCTATAGTTTACAACAATATAACTGAAAAATCAAACGCTTGTAGAAGTGCAGTTGAGCCAAAATTGTCTAATAATCTCATAAAATTTGTTTGAAAAATTTTAAAATAAGTTAAAAAGTGTTACTAAATACAGAAGAAGAGCTATACGTTACAACAATAAACTGAAAAATCAAGGGTAAGTAGAAGTACAGTTCAGCCGACATTTTTAATATCGGTGTGTTATAATTTCAAAATCTATAATTATTGTTGACGCACTGAAGCGCCCGTTGCTTAATATGAAAATTCAACACACAGTTTCGTAGCTTGTAACAGTTTTGCTCTGAGGTAAACACTAAACAACTTGAATACAACCCATCTCAGACAACACATGAATTATATATAGTGGCTTGAAATGTTTCGCATGCGTATAAAACGTTCCATCTGCTAAAACAATTGAAACGCTTGAACAGAAATACTGCAAATTACTTGTACTTGTAAAAGGCACATACCTGAATCCATGTATTTGTGACAATCGCCTTCAATTTGTTGTATTGATGCATTATGTAATTGCTGTAATGTCTCTTGTACTGATTGCGGAGCTATTGACATGTACTTCTTTCTAGCTCTGCACATTCTTACACATATGTTAACTATTAGTAGAGAAGAAATACTGTTATCAGTACCACATGAGAATGATTAACAAAGATTTTATTCGGTGGCAATATAATCACATACTTTTCTCTTACACATGAGCTATGTGTACTTCCGTTTCTCTTTCATGTAACGGCAAATGTTTATGTTTCCCTAGTTCACTTATGATTTCAGTAACTTCATAATTTATTTTGAACTTTGCGCAACACATATTCACCGCACATCTCCATGATTTAACTCGTTGATATTTATATTTAAAGTTAGTGAAGAATATACACTCTACACCACCATTACTTACATATCTTACCAAGTCAATATGGCACACCGCGAAGTAACAGATTGTAATCTAGCTGTCTGTCATGTAGGCGAAGCTCCTACTATCGCTACGCCGCCGTACGGGTAATTTAGTAATCTAGACTGACAGTTGAATGCTGAGTTACCAAACCGTTGCAATACATAAAAAAATTATTCTGGAGTAAAGTCATCATTTTTGCTCAAGTGAAGTATAAATGTTCTCCTTATTTATTAAAAAATTCGTCACACAGAATAAATAATTAATTTACGTTCGACTGAAGTACACATTTTTGTTCAAGAAAAATAGTTTTTTTTTTTTGCTAATTTAATGAAGTTGTTCAAAAGGACTCTGGTACAGAGACTAGTTTCACATTAGAACAACAATAAATTACTATGTTTGAAAACTTATAAATTTTGATACCCATAATATTAGAATAGTGAATAATTTAATCAAATTAAAAAATCAATCCTATATGGTAGTTAAATATTCCTTCAAGCAGGATCTGCCCCAACAAAGCTAATTCTTCAGCAAGTTGAATGTATGTTACAATTTCCCTCGTTTACGGACTAAACAATTCTTTATTTAATTGGAAAACCCCAATTACTGATACCACCTTACTTAAAAGCTATCGACTGCAGGGAAAACAAATCAAGCATAGCCGTAAGTTATTACACATTTGCATATTCTTGTATAATTTGACACAAATTTAAATAGGCCTAATGTATACCAATTAATTTTCCACTCTCTATTAATATTGATAAATAAATTAAACTAATAACCAGGATAAAGATGTGTGGAGAGCTATGTCCACACGGACATGAACCTACGGGTTCGATAGTGTCAGTGAGTTAGAGTTAGTTAATGGAACTTTTTGAATACATTGTTAATTTAAGGATCAATAAAATTGTATACAATGTGATGAAACAAACATGACGGTTGTTACAATATAATTTTAATTTCGTATTTCGGCTAAACCCCCACTTCTAATGGCTATAATTTGCTTATTTTGGAGAATATCTTTCTCAGTTTAATTTAGTAGCATATACTGAGTTTCAGGTGAACTCCTACGCCTAATGGTCTGATTTTTTGGGTTAACGAATTTGATCTTAACTAATACACTGGCACTATCGAACCCGTAGGTTCATAGCCACGCGGACATAAAGCTCTCCATACATCCCTATCCTGAGCTACTGTTTTCCAATCATTCCCTGTATAATCAACTTTCCTGAAATCATAGTTAATGTTATTCTCCCACCTGATTCTTGGTCCTCAACTGGGCATTTTCGCTCTGGTTTTCCTACAAGAGGCTTCCATGCACGTCTTCCATTCCCCATTGGTGCCACATGTCCTGCCCATCGTAGTCTACGAGACTTAACTGTTCTTATTATATCTGGCTTCCTATAAAGACCATGTAGTTCACTGTTACGAAGTCTTCTCCATTCACTTGTCTATTCATCTCTCTTTGGTCCAAACATTTTTTACTATGAACTTTATTCTCAAATACTCGTAATCTCCTTACCTCTCTTAAAGTAAGAGACCATGTTTCGCATCCATATAATATAGCGGATAGAATAATAGTTTTATATATTTTCATTATTACGTTTTTTGAAAGGAGTTGGGACGTCAAAGAGTCTCTGTAATGGTACGAATTTGATCTTACTGTTTTTAGTTAATAGCTATGTGCCAGGTTTGGTTTCGATCAAATACAAATTGAACCCGCTAGATATATATATATATATATATATATATATATATATATATATATATATATATATACAATTTGGTCATGGTTACTTTTAGCGTCTACTAGACAAGGATCGGTGAAGATCTGTAATTTTTTTTTCAAAACAATTTTCATGAGTACAGACTCAACTGCTTCATTCCTTCGAAATTCGCTAAAATTTGAATATTGTGTCTATTGTCTTCCGTTGCGTTACAAGCGCTGGATAAATTACTAGTTATCCTATTCGTCTATATTTCAAATTCGGCCGAGATAAAAATCTTGGCTGTGGCTTGCGTAGCTTCCTTTGGAATACAAGAAAAAACGGAGGATTCCGTGTCGTTGATTTAACCAACTTTGATGTAAGAGGGGTTTGAGCAAAATTAGGTACCCCTTTCTGTCCAAATTTGAATTACGATGCAAATGACTTGAATTGCTAAAAAGCGTCGTTAAAAATAAATGATAAGTCATACACTCTCCCCGCTTAATTAAATTCCTGCTTTCTTGATTGAAGTTCTAACTCCAGCTGAATCATAAAATGTTTAATTTGACAGTTTTACTTTACATTTGCTCCCCTTAATCTTTGCTGGCACAAATGTCTTGTGCTTTCATTTATAAATGATTCAATATTAAATCTTTGATCCGACGCTTGATCCTTGGGATTGCGAGCAATGCACATCTTGAAGTGGGGTTGCTAGCCCGTTTTCATAGCGGGTTTATTATTCGAGGTTTCCTCTCTAGGCCGATAGCCTTCACCGAGCTCCAGAGCTCAGCCTGCCCCGTTTTATTTCGAAGTTGTCTCTCCTAGATGGGTTGCCTGCAGGACTAACGAACCCAATCCGCCCGGTCGTCAATCTACAAGGCAGTAGATGTATAGTTGTTTCTTCCGCCAGTTACACCGTATCGAAGGACTCCTTCTCCGCTGTATCTACCGTTGAGGTCTTCACCGTAACCCTGGTAAGGGGCCCTCACAAGGTACTATCAGCTGGATAAGCTGAACCAAGGTTTTTTTACGAAGTGTTACTCTTCCCCCATACCGTTTTTCAACCTGACTTGTCGCAGGCTATGGCGACTTATGGAGTGATTTTGGAATAAACAGGAAGAAAATCCTACAAATTATGAATATTAATATGAAGAAGACTTTATATTTTATAAAACAGGAAATTAAATCAGCCCAGGCAAAATTTTGAAGAGGAAAACTGTTTATAAAATGTTTCGAAGAAGATAAAAAACTAGAGATGTTGATAGAAGCGTAAAGAAGGAAGATAAAAAGCCGGGAGGTTGTTATGGAGCGTAATGAAGGAGGCGGCAGTTTAGTTACGAAGCTTCAATCAACAACTAATTAGTGTCTTGTATCAAGTGTTACCAGAAATTTAACTGCCAGTAGTCAAGCCACAAAATCAATTACTATGAGAGAGAATGTAATATGGCAGATTTCACTTCATAAACCATTTATCTAGCAGGGGTTCCTTCAAGATCTACATTGATGACATAATGCATTCTCTTAGTTCTTATAGTACTAGTAGTAGGACTTTAATTGACTAAAAGTAAGACACATACAAAGTTTTTACAACTATGGGTCGCACGAGCAGTACGCCGTATGTGCTATTGACAGTCCGTTACAATAAAATAATGTTTGGTAATAATATAACGTAAAACAAAAAAGAAAACAATAATATTACAATTAGATAACAATACAATAACATTGTACTATAATTAGATTATGAATAATTATTAAGAATAATTGATATTACATTTTTATAACATATATATTTTTCTTGATTGAGTGTCGTTCTTGTTTTCCGCGTTTTTTTTTCCAGAAATGTACCCATGTTTATCCAATTTTCTGGATTTACCATTAACTCATAGCATGTCAATCTTTCACGATTTGTATCTTACTTTTAGTCGTGGATAATGGGACTGAAAATCGCAAGAACGTGTGGAGAAAAATAAGAGGGAGGTACTTAGATATAAACCAACAAGATACTTTCGCCGAATGTACAGGAAAACGCTCACTGTGTTTACAAAGAGACCTAAAACACGTCTGGGGAAAAGAATCGTATATACTCAACCTAGGATTTAAGGAGAGATCAGGGATTGCTTGGTTTAGGCTAGGGGCATGGAAATTTCTAGAAATTAGCGACGATCACGATATGCGAATATGTCCAATGTGCGGGAACTTTGAAGATGAGATAGATATATTAGGAAAATGTAATGATTTAGAATATTGGAGACGTCAGTTATTACCGGAAAGATTTCTAAATTCAAATCGGGAAAGATTGGCATGCTACGAGTTATTGATAAATCCAGAAAATTGGATAAACCTCGGTAAATTTCTGGACAAAACGCGGAAAATAAGGACAACACTCATTCATGAATAAATATATGTTATCAAAATTCAATACCATTAATTCTTAACAATTCTATATCAATTAA
Source organism: Diploptera punctata (assembly GCA_030220185.1). Classification (NCBI taxonomy): domain Eukaryota; kingdom Metazoa; phylum Arthropoda; class Insecta; order Blattodea; family Blaberidae; genus Diploptera; species Diploptera punctata. The sequence goes on along the minus strand of JASPKZ010001213.1, from coordinate 217,759 downwards.
TTAGTGTATAATGATGTTGTGTTATTATTTAATTGTAATATTATTGTGTTTTCTTTATGTAATTGTAATGTTAATGTTTTTAAGTGTATAATGCTATTGTGTTATTATTATTGTGTTTTCTTTATGTAATTGTAATATTAATGTTTTTTTAGTGTATAATGCTATTGTGTTATTATTTAATTGTAATATTATTGTGTTTTCTTTATGTAATTGTAATGTTATTGCTTTTTTTGTTGTTTATTTTTCTTTACACTTGTACCAATTATTACTTTATTGTAACGGACTGTCAACAGCACGTGCGACCCATATTTATAAATAATATTGTAAATATCTTACTTTTTGTCTAATAAAGTCCCACTACTACTACTACTACTACTACTACTACTACTACTACTGGTTCTTATATACATTCAGAAATCATCGATTGAGCTGTCAGGTTGATGTGAAAACAAGAGGACGAAGAACTAAGGGGGTAGGAACATGAGACTTGACGACAAGAGGAGTGGAAGTATATAATATTGTAAGCTCCGGCTGACTTTATCCTTAGGAAAGTTACTTCTGTAGTGTTGTTTTTACAAGATTCTGAGTGGGTTCCAGAACCAATATGTACGTGCGTAACTAATTACCTTACTGGCGCTATCGAACCCGTAGTTCCATGGCCGCGCAAACATAAGCTCTCCATACATCCCTATTCTCAGCTAATGTTTTCCAATCATCATCTGTATAATCTACTTCCCTCAAATCGTAGTTAATGTTATTCTCCCACCTCATTCTTAGTCTACCAACTTGGTTTTCCTGCAAGAAGCTATCACGTACATCTTTCATTCCCGATTCGTGTCACATGTCCTATCCATCACAGTTAAGTGAAGTAAAATCTCCCTACGTAACTCCAGATATCTAGTTCACTGCCAGCTTGTACAATTAAACAAGAATGTAAATACATCAATAACAACACACTGTAAAAAAATAGGGAACTTTTTGTTCATGACAATACGATGATCCTAGGCTAATTAAAGGGCACATATATAAAGACATTGACTGGCAATCTCCTATCGAATTATTGGCTCCTGTGAAGTTAGAAGCGTGGGCGGAATTTCGTATGTCAGCATATTGAATGTATAACTTCCGTTTGATCATGTGCTAAGTTGGTGCCACAATTTTTTTAATTTCAATTTAATAATTTTCACGCAGCGGGCCCGGATTCGATCCCCGGTCGGGACAAGTTTCCTGGGTGATGGTTTTATTCGGGGTTTTTCCTCACCTGTAAGACAAATGTCAGGAAAAGTTAAGGCCCAAACGGTCCCCGAACATCATCTGGCCATCATTATCATCATTAACATGTTCATTAAGTTTAGAATTAAGGTCTCTCCTGGCACATCATCATCACCTCTCATACGTCATCGTGGCAGCGTAATTCCCCCTTCCAGGCGCCCAACCTCTGAAGTGGGTTACAATAACGCCATGCCAGGAGAGAATAGATTTAGATTTTTTTAGATTTATTTATTTAGCCTGGTGGAGTTAAGGCCATGTGGCCTTCTCTTCCACTCACCAGGGCAAACATATATTACATAAAAATATAACAATTACAATGAACTCTAATATTAAATACTAAATAAAAATTTGATCAAACGATAATATCTATTATATAATGATCTATAATGCAACTAGTTAATGTTAGTAAAAATTAAGACTAAAACAAATAATAAAATGTATACAATCAAGACATATTAAATTGTCCCTGTATAATGTATATATAAAACAAAGAAAAATAATGAGATATAGAAAACTAATTTTACGTTTGTACAATATTTAAAACAAAACAAAAGAAAATATTTGTTAATCTTAATATTATTTTCATAGATAATTAAATTTATTAATTGTTAAAAGAATACTATCAGTGAGGTGTATAAGTTAGTTTGTTATTAAATAATTCTTTAGTTTGTTTTTGAAGGATGTTATAGTTTGACAGTCTCTGACATAGGGCGGAAGGGAATTCCATGTTTTGGTAAGTGAGACCGTAAAAGATAATGAATAATATACAGTGTGATGAGGAGGGATATAAAGGACAATGTGCTGATGGGATCGAGTGTCAAGATTATGTGTGTCGGATAGTCTGATGAAGCGGCCTGATAAATAATTAGGCGATGATGTGTGAAGCATTTTATAGAGAAGGGATAGTGAATGGACAGTTCTACGATCTCTTAGACGAAGCCACGATAATTGTTCCAGGGACGGTGTAACATGGTCAAATTTGCGAATACCACAAATAAAACGTGCGCAAGAATTATGAACACGTTGAAGTCTTTGAGTGGAAATAATAATTAAGTCTGTAAAAAGAGTGTCACAATAATCAAAATGGGACATTGCAAGTGTTTCTACTAACATTTTCCTTAGAGCGAATGGCAGACAATTTCTTACGCGATTTAATGAATGTATTATTGAGAAGACTGTTTTGCATGTATGGTTTATTTGTGTATTCCAATTTAAGTTGTTGTCAATAAATACTCCTAGAATTTTTACTGTCTCACTATAAGGGATTTGAACTCCATTTAGTGACACATGCGAGACTGTGTTTAGGTTAATTGTAGATAATAGTCTCTGGTGACCCATAATGATTGATTGTGACTTTCTAGGATTTAATTGCAGTCCATATTTAACTATCCAAGTCATTAGTGAGTCAAGATCCTCGTTAATTTTGGCAACAGCGTCATTTAGAGAATATTTGTCTGTGTGGATGTACATTTGCATGTCGTCTGCAAATAAATTATGTTTGCAATGCTTTAGGGAGTTAGATATGTCATTTATGTAGATTGAAAAAAGTAAAGGTCCAAGCACCAAACCCTGTGGAACCCCAGCTTTACAGAAGAACCAAGAAGAACATAATGCATGATTTCCTACAACAGATTGCTGGCGCTCATGAAGGTAGGAATTGAACCATTGCGTGGCACTATCAGAGAGTAAGAGGTTTTTTAAGTTTATACAACAATAAGTCCAAGTCTACCGTGTCGAATGCTTTACTGAAGTCCAGTAATGTATGAATGGTAAGTTTTTGATTATCAGCAGCTTCGCGTATATCTTCGCAAATATTTAGTAGAGCAGTATTTGTATTGTGTCCTGTCCTGAAGCCTGACTGAAATTGATCTAGAAGGTTGTGTTCATTTAGGTAGTCAGTCAGTTGTTTATGGACTAATCGTTCCAGAGCTTTTGAAAGGGTAGGTAAAATGCTAATGGGTCGAAAGTCTTTCGGAGTTAAGGGCATTTTAACTTTAGGCAGTGGGCGTACGAGGGCTTGTTTCCACAATGAGGGATATGTAGAAGTTTGTAGTGAGGAGTTAAAAATATGAGTTATAGTAGGTAGTATAGCGTCGATTATTTTATTCAATAAAGTAATATTTATACGGTCAGTTCCTTCTGCTTTGGTTTTTATTCGCATGATGGCTTTCGTTACGTCGTAATCTGTAACATATGAGAAGTAGAAATGTTCTCTGTCGGGTTGATGTTCTCTGAATGTCTAAATGAGAACATGGTGGTATTGAACAAAACATGTATGTATATATATATGGCATAAGGAAAATAAATGCTCGCACGGGACTTGAACCCGGACCTCTGGATTTATATCCCAGTGCGCCACCTTTTACGCTACCGAGCAAGTCTAGTACAAACAATCATTTTTCTTATATATATATATTCACATTGTTACTAGATGTAGTGGGAACTCGGTCTCTACTGCCACATGTTAGCTCCTATCACAATTAAGCAAATTAAATCGATTTCTTTTTACTTTATAGCAGTGACGCTTTGTTGATGTTATAACTATTTTTTGACATTGAGCAATGAAAGCTTAATATGACATGATAAGAAAAATAAATGCTCGGACGGCACTTGAATCCGGACCTCTGGATTTATATCCCAGTGCGCTACCGATTGCGCTATCGAACAAGTCTAGTACAAACATTCATTTTTCTTATATATATTCTCATTGTTACTAGATGTAGTGGGAACTCGGTCTCCACTGTCACCTGGTAGCTCCTATCACAAGTAAGCAAATTAAAGAGAATATATGTATGTATGTATGTATGTATGTATGTATGTATGTATGTATATATATATATATATATATATATATATATATGGCATGATAAGAGAAATAAATGCCGGGACGGGATTCGAACCCGGATCTCTGAGTCTGTACCTCAGTGTGATATCCATTACACCACCAGGCGAATCCAATCCAAACACTTATTTTTCTTATATATGTATTATATTCTCCATTATTACTAGATGTCGCGAGAACTCGGTCTTCACTGCCATCTAGTAGCTGACTATAACACGTAAGCAAATTAAAGAGAATATAATACATATATAAGAAAAATAAGTGTTTGGATTGGATTCGCCTGGTGGTGTAATGGATATCACACTGAGGTACAGACTCAGAGATCCGGGTTCGAATCCCGTCCAGGCATTTATTTTTCTTATCATACCATATTAAGCTTGCATTGCTTAATGTTAAACATTAAATTATATCATATATATGTGTATGTATGTATGTATATGCGTTTAATAATGACATTATGTAATAATGGTGAATCCGTGAGTTGTGCTGGGGTATAGTTTTTCATATTTTCGAAAACAGAAACAACAATGATATATGTATCAATAAATAAGCATGTGTTAATAAATTTATTTTATTTTTGTAAAAAATTACATTAAACAGGTGTAAATAAGAGGCTGATATTATAAGCACTCTTATCTCATAATTACGTCTATTTCTTTTAATTACATAAAAAGCGGAATTCAGTAATATCATTTTAAATTATACATGTGTTACCTGAAATACAATACTTAATTCATTTATTCATATTATTTTTAATGTGTCTGAGAATGTATTATTTTATATTACTGTCTTTTCGTGGCAAATGGATTGGGGCGTATCTTGTTTGAAACTGAGAGCTGTACCGGCGGCAGCCTAGCTGCTGGTTGGTCTAACTGTGAAGGACATGCCAAAGCTTTTAGGGGCCTGACGAAAGGTGCCTCAAATTTATCTTTGGGTTTGAAAAATGGCTGGGCCCACTTAGTAAAACCTCCTCACCCAAAATCTAAAAAAAAAGTATATTGCAGATAGATAATAAACAGATAGACTGGAATAGGACCAAATAAAGGGAAACTGATGATGATTTTGGCTCTTAGAATGTACGTTCTCTTTACTGAATTGGAGCTTTAGAGATCATAATAGTTTGAAAATAAAAGTAATTGCTCCACAAATATTTAACGCAGAACCAGAATAAGATATAAGGAAACTAATATTAACACAACTTGAAATCTGTATTATAAATAGATTCAAATTGAAGCTTACGCTTAAGACGTGAACGTCATGACAGGAACACTAGAAGATCTAAAAAGCACGTTTATACTCCTTGAACAAAATGCAAAAATGTATGTTTACAAATAAATTATACGAAGCCAAAAATGTTACCATGGGAGTCGGTCACAATATAGTAACAGCAAGACACAAAATTTAACAGTAGGTGGAAGAAGAATTTAAATAGTAGAATAATTTAACTATTTACAAGCAATAGTTAACAATAAACGTCGGATGCGGCGGTGTAGTGGTTATGCTCCTTGTCTCTATTCTCGAGGATCGCGGGTTCAACCAAGCCGTGGTCGATTAATTTTTCTTCTTCTTCTTCTTCTTCTTCTTCCTTTCCAAGATTAGGCCAATGCGACCTGTTCCGGTCTCAAGTTCTTCGTTTCCTTGGCCGTTTCAAATATATTTTTCCATGTAGTTTGTAGGTGTTGATCTTTTTGGGTAATCTTGTACTGTCCATTCTGTCTAAATGTTCTTTCTATTGGTATTTGTGCTCTTCTAGTTTATCGACTATTGAAAATATCTCCAGTTCATTTCTTATTGATTTATTGTGTAATCTATCCATGCGTGTTCTTCCTTTTTACGGATCTTAAAAATGACATTTAAGTGGCACTTGAATGTGTGAGATATTTTTTTTTTGTAAGTACCCAAGATTCAGATGCATATAAAAGAACAGGGACAGCTATAATTTTATAAAACCTGAGCTGAGTTTCTTTTCGAGTCTTTCGGAGGATTCTTTTTATGGTGAAATACATCATTTGATGTCGGTTTAATTTATTATGTATATCCCATTCGTAGCTATATGTTATATCTGAACCAAGATAGTTAAAGTGTGCTATCTGATCTATCATTTCATTATTGATTACTATTTTTGCTCTGTCTGGCACTTTGCTCTGAAAAGCCATACTTTTAATTTTTGAAGTTGAGACTTTGAGATTATAATAGAGTCCTAATTAATTCAACATGTAAATGGCTCTTTGTAAATCATCCTCTGGCTTCTTTATAATTATCAGATCGTCTGCATACATTAAAATATTCGTATACGTTTTCTTATTAATTTCTATTCCTATTGGACTTGATTTTTTTCCATTTTCGTATGACCTCGTCAATATATATATATATATATATATATATTAAACAATGTATGTGATAATGTATACCCTTGTCGAACGATTAATTTTTTAGCATGCAAAAATTCAACGAAGAAGGACCTATTCAACCTATAATGAGATCGGAACAGGCCATTGGGCTTAATCCTTGTTGTTGTTGTTGATGATGAAGTAATTCGGGAGAGACTTTAATCGGTGACGAGTCTGAAGATTTTCAGGTTTGTAAAAGGACCTTAAGCTTTAAAAAAAGAGGCATGTGGGCAAAATTTACCGATCATCATCAAGTAAAACGTTAGTTGCCTACCATGTGTCTCATTGGGTCGGTATGCACATTAGATGTTGAAATTACATGTTAATTAACAAAAATTGATAAATGTATGTTGTTATGTAACAACCGGCTAGGCGCCATTATGTAAATTTCGAGAAAATTACGTTTAAATTTTAATTCAATCTTCATTACTTATTGTAGCGTCAAACAAACAATACTGGATATTGCTAGTCATTTTTCTTGTTTGACAGTTATGTATCAACAATCTAAGAGCGTCAACATTTGGCGTTTAGATACATGATGCAAAATTTAAATTACCGTTCATGAAGATCTTGTTTGATAACCGTTTGTTGCAAAATATAGAATCTCTGATAGGACTGATGATTAAATTTTCTTTAATAACTTTCTATTTATAAAGTTTTGGCGCTAAAATATGCATACACTTACTTCATGAGCCGGTGCAACAGATGGTATCTAAATATGAATTTTTAAGAAATGGCGCTTAGTCGATTGAAGCATAATATCGTCCAAATATTGTATTGTTAATTTTGAAGGAAAAGTTACAAATGTTAATACCGTCAAAAAATGCGCAGTTTTCACGACACACCTTATTTTCAATAAAGGTGGGCAAGTTACCACAACTGATATAGAGTGAGTAATTGACAAGCAGAGTTGCCTCGTTGAGACCCTTTTTTTCTAGTGCCGGGCCGGAAGAAAATGTATTCTATATGGTTTGTCAGGGACGTGTTCTAAGGAAGAGATTAATTTTCACCTTCATATCAGCGGAAGTTTCATATTGTCTAGCGCTTTAATTCGGGAGATATTAAAATTTAATTTTATATTTGTTTTGAAACGCTGTGGTCTCGAGATAGCGTGGGGCCTTGTCACGCAGCGAGCCCGGGTTCGATCCCCGGTCGGGGCAGTTTTTCTGGGTGAGGTTTTTATCGGGGTCTTTCCTCACCTGTAAGACAAATGTCAGGAAAACTTTAAGGCCCAAATGGTCCCCGAAATTATATGGTCATCATCATCTTTATCATTATCATCATCATCATCCTTCACCGGTGTGGAAAACAACGGGAAACTACCACACCTACAATTATCTAGTAAAGCTGCAAGCATAGCATGGAAATTCTATGGTTGCAGTGAAGGATCTGCCTTCGAGCAGAATCACTATGAATGGATGGATTTGTTTAGAAAGTCTATTAGAATAGGCTGCTGCAGTAAGAGAGTACTTCTATCTATCTATCTATCCATCCATATATAATGGAGTAGCCCATTGTTGGGCCATTGCCTCTTCTTTAAATAAGAAGTTACTAGACCAAGTTAATTTTTAGTTACCATATTTGCTCGTAGATGTCATGAATGGCATGCGGTCAACACACCGACCCAATGAGACACCTAGCAGGTAACTGAGATGTTACTAGGACGTTGATGTCGGTAACGTTTGCTTAGAGGTCTCTTTATTCTGGCTTAAGGATCTTTTACGAGCTTGAAAATCTTCAGACTCGTGACCCACGGCTTAAAGTCCCTGCCAGAGGACTTGCTCCTTGGATTTTTCCGTCCCAAAAATCCACCAACCCCGGCCGGGATTGAACCCACGATCCTCGGAACTAGAAGCAAGGAGCATAACCACTAGTCCACCGCGGCTTACAAGAGAGTATTTAGAAAAAAATCCATGTAAATTTACTATGTATCTATATTCACCGAAACCTAAATGAATTATTTGCTCTGTCCCAGTTTTATGGAGATCAGTGGAATTAATGTCTACTCCACCCAATGATAATTTTTTGATATTCTACTATACCTCAAATAATACCATTAAGTTGATTAACTCTTTTTGGTGTTGTATAAGTAGTAGATCGCCTTACAGGTCCGACACGCCAGGTTCTACTTTCATGATCCATACCACCAATTTTGGGATGGGCCCGTGGTCGTGAGGGGGGGGGCTATAATCCACCCGTTGGTCCCATCTCCTCTCTTTCATTGCTCAGTCTCGGAGTAATTAAGCAGCACCCTGTTGTGCCACACTTAATCCCCGCAACCACATTTTTTAAAATGTGCATAACCAACAAAACTGTTTTTACCTAATATGAGACGAGAAGAAATATTAAATGAAATTAATGAGTGTTCTTCATCACGATTTAGGCTTATACCAGCCTGTTCGGCTCTAAATTGCTGCTGTTTCCGTGTTTTCTTTGGTCTTCCTAAACTTCTTCCTCGTGGTGAATAGTTGTAAGCTACTTTTGGTATTCTATTCTCAGTCATTATTGATAAGTGTTCTTTCAAGTTTGTTCTCTATTTCATTGCTGCTTTGGTATTCTATTCTCAGTCATTATTGCTAAGTGTTCTTTCAAGTTTGTTCTGTATTTCATTAGTGTTGTGTTTAATTCCTTTACATTTAATTTTTGTGTTATTTCTGTGTTGGGTTTTTTGTCTTTTATTTGATATCCTGCTATTGGTTTGAAGAATTTCATTTCAGCAGCTTGTATTTTGGCAGATTGTTGTGTTGTCACTGTCCATGTTTTGGATCCGTAAGTAATAATAGGAACTGCCATTGTCTTGTATAATTTCATTATAGAGTCTTTTCTGGTTTTATTTTTCAAAGTTCTTTCAGTGTTCCTCTTATATAATTAAACTTATTTAGTATATTATTTATACCTCTTTCAGTTGTTTATGATATTTCGCAACCTAGAAAGTTATATCTTACCACTTTTTCTATTGGTTTATTTTCAAATGTTATCTTTGTCCGAACTGGATGAGCGCCCTTGAAAGCCATTATTCTGATTTTTCTAATAATATTTCCATATTGTTTTTCTTTTATATTTAATTTAGTTTATACATCATTCTTTGTAATTCGTCTCATGTTTTTGCTATTAAAATCTGGTCATTTGCAAATGCCTCTGTTTTTATTACTATATTTCTTAAGTTAGTACCCCTAGTCGTAATGTGTTTCCATGCTCTTAACATGTCGTCAAAATAAGTTAAAAAGAGTAGATAGTGGACAACCTCGTTTAACTCCTCCTGTTATATGTATTGGTTCCGTTTGATTTATTTTTATTTTTGTTTTCTTATACATTTTCTTAATTACTGCTATCAAGTGTAGTGGAATTAATGAGTAAGGTATTAAATGACTTTAAGGGGAAGAAAGGGGGAATAAGGAGTGTAGGTGGGATGAAATTCCGGAAACGGGAGAACTCTTAGAAAAATACGAAAAACCACGGTATGGTACACAGCAATACCCATCCGAAAATAACGTTTAAGAGAGTGAACTTACTAAATTGCTGAATCAGTTTATAGAAACACAGAATATTGTTTCGAATATGATAAATTTAAAAGTGAAGTTATAATGTATTATATATAACACTTTATTTATTTCAAGGCAATAAAACTGTAAACACTGCGATCTGGATGATAACCACGTGAAATTATAAAACCAATACATTAAAAAGAAATTAAGCTTTGAAATATGGAATGTAATTCCGTCCTGTTAAATTCTTATAAACCTTCATTATTTTTGTTTAATAACCTTCCAGCAACAATCATCCGCTTAGCCAAATAAACATGCCCGTACTACTGCATCACGCCATAAAAGTCTGAACTACACTTACTATCAGTTCTGGACTCTTTTTCAAATAACTCCAAAACAAACTGGTAAATATCTTCTATATTTCGAAATTATTCTTTAAAAAATATCAATTTTGTGTTAATTTGTCTTTTTATTTCTGGTATGATATTTCTATTACCAAAACATAGTAATATTTAATATTTAACGTTGTTAAATTTAACATTCTCAAGACAAATAACATATATACTGTAATCATATGTGAACAGAGTAGTATTTATCTTTCTTACCTACTACATTACCGATATTCCAGGAATGTTTAGACTTCTCAGTGTTTTTCTACACTGTCCATCGATATTTACCGAACCAGTGGATGGCGTTATATATAATATAAAATACAAGGAAATTTAACCGGAAAGTATTTAAAACACTCGTCATATTAATGTAGGGTTTATAAATGTGTATTTAATTTAATACGCAGAAACGGCAACGATACCTTATGAATGGATTAATGGTTACTTATATTTCAACAGATTGTCAATTAATTGCTCTTAGCTCTTCTATCACATTTAGATTAAAAAGTAGGGTTTCTCATAAACAACGAGCCTTAAGAAAGAATCAGTTATTTTGATATTACTACTGCAGTTAAAAATTAAATATTAAACATTTCATTCGTGTCATTTAATCACATGAATATACATGTATTTTAGTTAAGAAGAAAACATAAGTTCTTAATGAGTTCTCTAAAAACTTAAAATAAACAAGGGAATATAATTTAAACGGTTAGAAATATGAATTAAAATATTAGAGCTTAGTAACTGTGGAAGAAAGAGTAGTAATTCATATTTAATTTTAGGAAGTTATATTTTGAGGTTATTTTAATTATATTTTGTTTAATGACATGAAATAAGTAGGTAGCGCGAATTAACTTTATTTATAACTGATTTTAAGAGCATTTGAATAAATTATTATTTTTGTATATATATATATATATATATATATATGAATTGAATAATAAACGAATGGAGGAAAACAAAACGGGGATATAAACCCATCTATAGGAACCTCAAACTCGATGCTATTCTTTTTGCAGACGATTTGGCTCTTCTGGCACTTTCCGAAATTGATTTGCAACAATCAATTTATAACGTACAAAAAATAGCTGCCAAATTTAATATGGAAATATCAATTAACAAAACTAAAATTATGGTAATATATATACAGTCAATATGCCCATTTCACCAATAAATATTTAAAATGGTCAACTAGTTTCTACAGCCAAGCTGTCATTCTCAAGACCAGATATTGACTGGTCTTGAGAATGACAGCTTGGCTGTAGAAACTAGTTGACCATTTTAAATATTTATTGGTGAAATGGGCATATTGACTGTATATATATTTTAATATTGTATCACCAAGAAGATCAATTGTGTACTAAAATTATGGTATTTAATTGGAAGTACCCAATACAAACTAAAATCTGTCTCCAGAATAAAATTTTAGAGAGATCTAATCAATATAAATATCTTGGATATTATCTGTCTATCTGGGATGAAAAGGTTATCCCTAAAAAAATACTAGTTTTAATAAAAGTTTGGGAATTATTAATCAAGTTATGAAACCATCACTTGTACAAAAAAAACACCAGATTACGTTTATATAACACTTTGGCTAGACCAGTGTTGACCAAAGGTAGTGAAGCAAGGACACTAAAAAAGACTACATGAAAGCAGAATAACGGCTTGTGAAATGAGATTCATGCGCAGAACAGCGGGTAACACCAGATGGGATCGAAAAAGTAACACCGATATCTTAAAAGAATTGAAGACTACGCCAATTTTGGAATATATTAAACAGTACCAACTAAATTGGAAACATCATCTTGAAAGAATGAGTTCAAATCGGATCCCCCAAAGCTGTTTATAATTATATATCAAGAGGATGAAGAACCCTGGGCCGTCCTATGAAACTCTGGAGGGAAAACTCTCTATAGGATCGTAACAGCCCTAGGCCTAATACTTGGAAGGAAGAATAAGAAGAAGGTCATACTGAAAGTCATGAGGAACATTTTTTTAAACAATCATAATATTTATTTTAGACAAACCAAATACACCATGTTAATCTACAGACCTTTGTGCTACTTTTCAACATAGTCTCCATTTCTTTGCACACATTTTGTCCAGCTTTCTACAAGCTTGAAAATTCCCTTATGATAGAAGTCCGTTCCAGCTGCTCGAAGACACTGACGCACTGCTTTCCGAATATCCTCCATCGTCTCGTAGCGTTGGCCTCTCATCTGCTCCTTCACAGAACCGAAAAGATGGTAGTCGGAGGGTGCCAAATGGACTATAGGGAGGATGTGGAAGAGTTTCCCACCCAAATGTCCTGATCTTCTCCACAGTTTCACGAGCAGTGTGAGGACACGCGTTATCGTGTTGCAGAATGATCTTCCTTCCAGGGAGTTTGTCGTGCAATGCACGACGGAGCTTCACAAGTGTCTGGATATAGCGGGCAGCATTTATGGTTTGTCCTGGTTCAAGAAATTCAACCAGAATGCAACCTTGCGCATCCCAGAAGATGCTGCCCATAACTTTCCCAACAGATTGCACTGTCTTCGCTTTTTTATTTAATGGCGAATTCAAGTGGTGCCATTCCATACTCATGGCATTTTGTTTCAGGCTCGTAGCGCTGAAACCAGCTTTCGTCACCTGTCACAATACTCGTCAAAATAACGAAATTATTATAATGTCAGGAGATTTGTATGTAGTGTCGTTTATAAATATGCTTTTATGGATAGTAGCATACTTAAAAATGGTTGAAGGGAAGACAAAAAAAAAAAAAGAAAAAAAAGAAAATCCACTTCAATTCAGTTCAGGAATCGCGGGATAAAAAGATGGACATATTTATCAAAGCTTAGATGAATCTGAAAGAGGTCCCTTCTGGAGACAAATGCCCAGAATTATAGCATCATAAAATTTGTTACTTGTAAAAGCGACCAATTATTATTATTTAACCTATTTATTTCATCTTATATTGTGTCACAAATTTCATTTAAATTTACATAGAAGCCATTATTATACAATGCAAAACTATATATACAGGGTGTAACATAACTCAAATGCACAATTTCAGGAACGTGTTCCTCATATGGAGAGAATAAAAAAGTGTATTACAACATGAGTCCGGAAATTGATAAGTGCAGAGTTGTTCGAACTTTTATGAATGTTAGCACATGGCGACAAAAATGCAAGGGGCTTGTTGAAGTGCTCTGTTCTGTCAGATGAAATGTTCAAAGTGACCTCCTTGTGCCTCAATACAGGCATATTTTTCATTTGTGTACATCACAGCAACCTACAATCAACAGCAAACAGACTGTCAATAACAACTGTAAACCTTAATAACCTAACATCCATAAAAGTTCGAAAAAATAACTCTGTAATTATCAATTTCTGGACCCATATTGTAATACACTTTTTTTATTCTCTCCATATGAGGAACTAATTTCTGAAATTGTGCCGTTGAGTTATGTTACACCCTGTATATATATAAACACGCATATAAATTTTATAAAAACTGTTATTCTCTAATTTTAGCTAAAAGTATATCATCGGTAGATAATTAACTTTTTCTATCTAGGATTAACAGTTTAATGTTAATATAAGTTACATTCCGGGGAGATGTCCCCAGCATAGGGTATCCTTCATTATGGAATATTTCAGCTCTGAGAGAATAAGCTTTGCATCTCGTCATTGGTTGTAAAGAAAGATATTTTTGACATTTGTAGAAATGAGATTGTAGACAAGTTTCAATTTTCAGTAATGCCAGAGAGAATAAAGATAGGAGGAGAATCGCTTAGACGGCATTTTCTAATTTGTAGGAGGGTGTGTTCTACAGGCTGCAGGGCGTCCAGGGAATGACCACCATCACCGAATAGCTTGGAAATCGCTAGACAAGCACGTACGCTTTTCATGAGTTTCCTGCGACCTCTCTTCCCACATGGTCAAGTGCAAACCATTTACAATGATATTACAACGTAAAAACTGCCACATAAGCCCAAGAAAACATGACCGTTACTAAAAAATATCGTACAGTAATCTCCACATTTTTATCTTATTTCTCAGGTTTAATACCTTGTTGAAGATTACATAGAGATATTAATGAAAATGCGGTAAAAAGCAATGAAAATAATAACCAACGATACTTTTGATATAAGCTAGAAATCGGAAACGAATTGCCCGCTGGTAACTTGGCACCTTTCTTACAGGTATTACTTGCCCGCCTTTTGTAATGCATTAGAGTTTTTTAAAGTTGTTTGTTTTAATAAATTTTGTTGTGCTTGGTGAGAATTATTTTAAATTCAATTTGCAGTCCTCAAATTCTCATAATTGCATATTTTGCTATCCCCAGAGTAAACCACATTCTTAAGACAGGAGTTGCAAGCTTAAAAGTTTTCGACCGCTGATGTAGACTATAGTACGTACATTCTTTCTCATATAAATCTCAAATATGGATTTTTTTATCAAAAACATGACTAACGTTGCTCATGAGCAACTAATAATAAACCAGCAAAAAAGTAGTAATAATCCAAATGTGTCATTTAAGACCAACGTTCTGTTGAAATATTATTTTAGGCTTTCACGGGCGGTGTCTTGATTCTTAAGTTGGTCTTCGGGGTGATTAGTCATGATTCAGTTTTATTTAAAGTCGATGTTTCATCTACTACTGCGATAGATAACTTCAGGAGATTCTCCATGCTGTCAGTGAACTCCTCGACTGTGGCTGCAGACTGGCTTTTGAAGTTTATTTTATTTTTATTTATTTATTTTATCTGATGGAGTTAAGACCGAAAGGCTTTCTATTTCACCAGGGTTAAATAATACATACAATAAAAATTATAATTAATGGTACATAATAGATACAGACTACACAATATATGGTTGACAAGGGAAAGAAAAAAAAATAAATATCCTATAATTAGATTAAGTAAATGGCTTGGTAACGAAAGTTTAAAATATAAAGGAATAATAAAAGTATATATAGAACACGGTTATATATTATATTGTCTAAGGAAATATGAATTGAGTTTCTTTTTAAACTGTTTTTTGAGTCGGGCAGGTCTTGATTACTATGAGAAAAGGACATAGTTTTTACATAAAAACATTTATGAATATCTCAGGCTTTCTAATTCCTTTTTTTAAATGAAATAAACACATGAGATATTATATGTTCTGTTAATCTATAGCCACTAGAAGCAAGGAAAATTATCTCATTCACAACTTTAAAGAGCAGGGGTACATATTCTTTGTAATAAGTGATTGCATTCATGCTGTATGCAAACCTACGTATACAGTGGCGATCGCTTCTCATGTGTTGAAGTGCTGCAGCACACGTAATTGTGATGGGAAAAAATACCAGAAAAATATTATATTTATTTATTTATGCTGGCTTTTCACGCACTCCACTTGTTCATTCCAAACTCCAATATATTTGGAATGTGCTGTGAATCGTACAGCTGTATTGAATCTCGCATCGCGCGCGCGCAGAAACAAAATTTTATTTTTTTGAATTTTCCATCGTATCAACACGTGCGCAGAGCCTAAATTTCGTTTTGCCTGTTTCATCGCGTCTGAGACTGTCATTTCTCCAGCCCGACGTTCAGATAGCGATTTTTTTGCACTGTTGTACTGATTATTTTTATATGATTTTTTTTTTTAGTTTTCATTTTAATGCAAACTTTTACCTCTCATTTTTTCCTGCTATAGGCATTTTGCATTTATTAGACATATAATAACAGAAAAAAGAATGTTGAATGTTTAACATTGATATTTAATTGTTTCTGAGTACGTTTAGCATAACTTAAGAAAGCACAGTTGGCAACACTATCACATATTCGCGCGGTTCTCCTCTTCAAAAATTTGTTCATACAGTATGCATATGTATATTTTCTGTTTTGAACGACAAAGTGCAGTTGAAAGTAAAGTGAAATTTGATCGGTTCGAACTGCTATAAATTATAATTAGTATTTGAAAGAGGTATGTAATATCTATAAGGGATGAGAAATTCTGTAGACAACTTATTAGAAACATCTTTCTCCAGCAGGAAATTCGAAGAGAAAATTCAAATAAAACATTTAGGTAGGTCAATACCGGACCTTATTATAATATATATATATATATATATATATATATACATATATAAATAAATCGACTTACACACGAAAGTTCAACAGACAGATGTATGAACATGATTGGGTGTGTGGATAGGCCCAATGACATTGTGAATGGTCTCTTTTGTTTGCCATGCCTACTTTTTGGTAACTGATGCATGGCTTACAGTCGGTGTGACGGATTCAGGGCATCTTAAAGCGTTAATTAAAAAAACTGAAACATGTGAAACCCATGAATATTGTTATAGATCTTTGTGTTTTAGGAATGTGAATATCGCAACACAGATAAGTTGTGTCAACACACTGCAAAACACAATAGACAAGTAAAAAATATATATGTACCTTCTAGAATAATTTATTGTATCATATTCTCTGGTGTCTTTGAGTTCACGTTAAGGGGGCGTGATGTGTGTGACATGTCTGATAATTCGGGGGTTTTCTTGGGATAAACATATTTAATTTCTAGTGTAGGCAGTGAATTGAAATAACACATGAAATCTCTAATCAGATTTTTGAGGGAACATCAAAATCCTTTCAACATTAATATTGAATTGCATTTTGGAAATTCATCGCGAGTTGATAATAGAAGAAATGAAACGAACCGAATTATAGTAATAATGGCCGATGAGACCACAGATATTTCCGATCAGACACTGTCAGCGATAGTGTTTCGCTACGAGATGAGAGACTAATGGTGTTCCATATGAAATATTCTAGAGATTTTTTTAATCAAGAGAGACAAAACGCGGATGCAATTTCTAAATGAATGTTTAATTAATTAGGTACAATATTGAAGGATTCACCGTGCAAAATCATAGATCAAGCCTATGACGGTGCAAATGTAATGATTGTGGAACAGGAGGAGCCAAAACAAAAATAAAACATTTTCCCAATGCTCATTTCATTCACTGTTATGCGCACCAACTGAAAGTAATGCAAAATGATGCATCCCAGAATCAGTCAGCGTGTGTCAGCTATCCTTGTTTTCACATCAAGGTATCGCAGCGATTATCAGTACTACAAGCAAGTGACGGCTCATTGGATCCCTTGCGGACCACGAACAAAGTGGGATTTCAAATCGAGTACTATTAATATGGTATTCGAATACAAGGACAGTTTGATTGTTTATTAAATTTAGAGAAAACAACCTTCAACATGACTTGTCAAGAAGCTTGTCCTCCCTTAAAAGAATAAAAACTTACCTTCAGAACACCACGTTATAAGAACGATTAAGTGCACTTGAAGTGCTTTCATTTGAGAAGACTTGCTTTTCCAACATAGAAGGGTTCGACGCCAGAGTGATTGATACAGTTAGAATCGTCATATGGACTTTATTTTTCGCCGTTGAGTGAGTAGTATATTATTTATTCATTTGTTTGTACGATATTTGTCCACCGCTGTGGTCTCGAGGTAGCTTGCTGCCTTGTCAAGCAGTGGGCCCGGGTTCGATCCCCTGTCGGGGCAGTTTTTCTGGGTGAGGTTTTTATCGGGTTTTTTTCTCACCTGTAAAACTAATGTCAGGAAAACTTTAAGGCCTAAACGGTCCCCGATATAATATGGCCATCATCATCATCCTTATCATTAACATCATCATCCTTCATCGGTGTGGAAAGCAACGGTAAGCTACCACACCTACAATTCACTAGTAAAGCTGCAAGCATAGCATGAAAATGCTATGATTGCAGTAAAGGACTTGCCTTAGGACTGAATTACTATGGACGGATGGATACGATATTTAATCTTAATTTTTACAGCACACTCCAGATTTTCAGCACCAGCCGCCACTGTACGTATATTACCACCGTATTGAATTAAAAATATTAAATGACCAATTCTATATTTCTTTAATTCAAAGTATATGGAATTTTCGACTCTGTGCATTAGCGAAATACTGAAGAAAAATTTGAAACGTTGTAAGTAATCAATTCAAAATAAATAAAATATATGACTTAACAATACCAAGCAAGAGGAGAAAAAGGAACCAGTTGACAGAAATATATGACATTTTTATGTAAAATGTGCTGTAAGTAAAAAAGTGCAATTATTTTCTTTAAAACAAATTACCGACTATTAATGATTTGGCCGGGTGGGAGACGACAAGCTTTTATCTACCCACTTTAAGAGTACCTAATTGCAAGAAATGTTAATAAAACACTATATTAAACATATTTACCTAAGAGATGTAATTATCAATTCATTATGTTACTCGTAAATATGAAAATATTGTGGGACTATTTCCTGTCACGACCACAATGATTACAACAGTTCTTGCTTCTAACCAGCGATATGCCACCGTTTATCAACATTTTAAGCAGCGATACACCGCAAATGAGCACAATGTGCCATATCTGTGGTTTGAACAAATTATGTCCGAATTTATCTTTTACTTATTTAACCGCGTAAAATAATAAAAAGGAAGTTCCCTAGAAATCATCTAGGTTAGAGTAATTTATATATGTTACTGTGATTAATTTAGGTTTGGTTAGCTTGTAGGTTCCTTGCATTTTAAATGCCCCCCCCCCAGGAGCTATCACCTTGACGTGGTGGGGGGGCTTAGTACCCGATGAACCAGACGACTCTACTGGGGAAGATTGACTTAGGTTAATCTTGCTGGTGGGTAAGAGGCGAGGGGAACTAAGTATAGCTCACAACGAAGGAATGGCGTCTGTATCCATATTGGGCGGCCACATCTTTGTCAAGTCTTCAACGGTCAACAGGGCGACAAGGAATAGCACAGCTAAACTTGTAGGGCTTGAAGAGCGGAAGAAGCAGCCCTCTCTTGGGGGGTGGATACCCAGAGGAGCATGTTTGGAGGCTCAGAGGAAGCAGCCCTTCCACCATCTTTGTCCTGTGAAGCGCTCGTAACGCTTCCAGGAGACATTTATCTTACTGGGAAGCTTCATGGAAATCAGCCGGATTGTATAAAAGGAACCGACCCAAGCAGATATAAAGGATACGATTTGGAATAAAGGACATTTTGAAATTAGGAAATTGGAACGTAAGGGGAATAAATACAAAAGAAGAAGAATTAGAAAGAGAATTAAAGAAAAAGAAATAAATATAGCAACAATAACAGAAACAAAAAAGAAATTAAAAGGAACAAAGGACTTAAAACACTATACTGTGTGTATAGCGGAGTAGAACAGACAACAAGAGCGCAGTGTGGAGTAGCAATTTTAATAGATGAAAAATGGAAGAACAAATTGAATAGCTATGAGTTTATAAATGAAAGAATCCTGATAGCCAGATTTAAAATTGAAAGAGGATATATGATGATAATTGTTGTGTATGCCCCAGAGGAAGGTAAGAAAGAAACAAAAAATTTTTATAAAACATTACAAACATTAGTTGATAAATATACAAAAGATCATCATTTAATAATAAGTGGAAACTTAAATGCCAGAGTAGGCAATGTCCCTATACCTAATGTAATAGGAAATAATGGAGAAATAACAATAAATGATAATGGACAGGATTTGAGACAGTTTTCAGCCTATAATCAATTAAAAATAATGAATACCTATTTCCGAAAAAAGGATATACATAAATATACAAGAAGTGGATATAACTCAAGATCAATAATTGACTATTTAATCGTAAACAACAAGCTAGGAGCCTTGGTAAGAGATGTGAGAGTACAAAGAGGCAGCGATATATACTCTGATCACTATCTCGTGATAAGCAAAATAAACATAATAGCTAAATGGCGGAAAAATAACATAAAGAACAAAAGAAACCAAGAAGAAGTATATAAAGTATATTTATTACAAGATCAAAGTATTAGACAACATTATGAAAGCAGAATGAATAAATATATATCAGAGATAGCGACGTCAGAAGATATAAATATTGAATGGGAAAATATATCAAATGTAATACATAAAACAGCAAATGAGATATTAGGAAAGAAAAATAGAATACGAAATAGGAAGGGATTGAGAACTTGGAATGCGAATATACAAAATGCAGTGAATGAAAAAACAAAAAGCATATCATACATACTTACGACTGAAAACAGAAGAATCTTATGAAGAATATAAAACGAAAAGGAGAATTGCTAAAAGCATTATAAGTAAAGCCCATCAGGAGTCATGGGATAAATTTATAAGCTCAGTAGAACATGATATGTATGGAAGACAAGAAATAGGTTACAAATTAGTGAAACATCTAAATCAGACTGAGAAAGATTCTGCCAGATTGAATATAATCCCAGAACAAGAATGGATCCAACATTATGAAAAATTTGGAAAAAGGAGGAAATTGAAGGAAAAGAGAACAATGAGGAAGAAATAAAAGTGGAAAATATTGATGTAATAGACATAAATGAATTAGAAATGGCTTTGAAAACCACTAAGAATAGGAAAGCAACAGGATTAGATAATATAAATATGGAATTAATCAAATATAGTGGAATATTGTGTAAACTACGAATACTTCATCTAATTAATATATGTTGGCAGACCTATGGGATTCCAACCACTTGGAAAACAGCAATTGTGAAGAATATATTCAAAAGAGGAGACCGAAGAAATTGCGAGAATTACAGAGGGATTAGCTTAATGAATACTGGCTACAAGGTATATTCGAAAATAATAAATAATAGATTGAGAAACATAACAGAAGTAATAATAAGTGAAAATCAAAGTGGTTTCAGAAAGGGAAGGTCATGTATAGACAATGTCTTTACACTGAAACAACTCATAGAAAAGAGAAGAGAGCATAACTTAGAAACTCACATAGGATTTACAGATTTGGATAAGGCCTTCGATCGAGTAAACAGACAAAATTATGGGAAATATTACGAATGAAAGGATACCCGCTGTGCCTTGTTGAAACAATAAAGACATTATATGAAGACACAAATATAATTATAGATACCGGATTCAAAAGAACAGATGCAATCAAAACAAATACTGGATTACGACAAGGATGTAGTTTATCACCCATTTTGTTTATATATATATATATATATATATATATATATAGACGATATTTTTAATAAATGGAAAGTTTTAGTAAATCCAGGAATAAGAATGGATAATAAAGTGTGCATAAATAATCTTCTATTTGCTGACGATGTAATCATAATACAGAAAAATGAAGACGACTTACAGAAATCGATGCATGCATTAAATGAAATATGTAAATTATACGATCTAAAGATTTCTGTAAGGAAAACGAAGACCATGGCTTTTAGAGGAAGAGATCCAGTGAGAACCAAAATTATTTTAGAAAATCAAAATATAGAACAGGTGTCTAGTTTCAAATATTTGGGCTGTGATGTTGGCTACAATGTGGAAAGAGATATTGACTCCAAAATAAATAAATTTCAGACGGTGTGTGGAACAATACAGAGAACATTCAAAAATAAAATTAGAAAAGAAACCAAGATAAAAATGTATAATATTATGGCGGTTCCCACAATATTGTATAGATGTGAAACTTGGGCTCCAGTGAAAAGACAGAAGGATAGAATACAGACGGCAGAGATGCGGTTCCTAAGACAAGTAAAAAGATGTACAAGACTTGATAGAATAAGAAATGAGGATATAAGAGAAGAATTGAAAGTACAGCCTTTATTGGATAAAGTCACGAATTACAGACAGAAATGGATTGATCACATGGATGGAATGAGTAAGGAGAGATATCCATTGTTAGCCAGGAACTATCAAGCAGGAGGAAGGCGTGATGTTGGAAGACCTAGAAGACGTTGGGCTGATGCAATATGAAGTCGGAACGGGCAATTGCCTAATCCCTGGAGTGATGATGATGATGATGATGCATTTTAAATGTGATTTCATACGTAAAATAAATTACATCTTTATATAAATTATTCTATGAAAAATGCAACATGTCTGACAGTTACAACATAAAATCATATTGCCACTAGTTCATTTCATGTTAGGTTTACATATTTTGACGATGGTTACTTCTCTCAGATAAATGGTATCATTAACACATTTTAATACTTTAAATTGCATTAACAATGGCATAAGTCGCGTAGGTAAAAAGCTGGTCTTGTACAACCCCACCAATGATTTATTAGCAGATCTTCATAACGCCCCGGACTCACTGAAGTACTTGTATTTAACAATTAAAAGTATCAAAATTTGTTATGATTTTCATAAATAGTTATTAAAATAAATAATACAGAGTTTTACTTCTTAAATACATTTATTTCGTTTATTAAGTACTTTCAGTAAATTAAACAATCAATGTTTTACAAGACTTTCATAAGTATTTATGAAAAAATAAATTTATCAATTTTTTTCAAACATATTTATGAACATTAGCCTATATAAAACTTTGATAGTTTTATTTATTAAATACATAATGTATTTTCATCAAATAAACACCAAATCAATTTATTATTAAATATTTAGTCCACCGCTGTGGTCTCGAGGTAGCGTGCTGCCTTGTCACGCAGCGAGCCCGGGTTCGATCCCCGATCGGGGCAATTTTTCTGGATGAGGTTTTTTATCGGGGTTTTTCCTCACCTGTAAGACAAATGTCAGGGAAACTTTAAGGCCCAAACGGTCCCCGAAATCGTATGGCCTTCATCAATATCATTATCCTTATCATTATCATCATCATCCTTCACCGGGAAGCTACCACACCTACAATTCCCTAGCAAAGCTGCAAGCATAGCATGAAAATGCTATTATGTCTGTGAAGGACCTGCCATCGAGCAGAATTACTATGGATGGATTAACTATTTCTTTTAATTCGGCGACCTTCCCTCCGATGCGTCGATAGTAGCGAAATCTGAAAGTAATAGTAGCAACTACCGTGCATTAATAATTTTTTGGAGCGGATTACATGTTTAAACTTTTGTGGATCACTTCCCGGGAACATATAATTTCTGCATTCTGAACATTTGTTTCTGAAATATTATCTAGCCATATTCAGATATTTCTAGATACAGTTGGCTATGTTACCAAAATATATCGCAAATTAAAGAATGACATCTATTTTCTTGGAACAAAGGTAGTAATCTCTCTGAAAATATTACAATATTTATCTAAGAGTTTCATTTATACCAATATAAAAAGTTAAAGCGATCCAAGTGCAGCCCTAAAAAATCTTTAGCGATAGTATAATATTAAGTCTCTCTAGAAATCGCCAATAGATATCAGCGTTTTTACCTCTGCGTGACGGTCCCTTACCCCCAGAATAATCATTTGGACTCATTTATGTTAGAAAATGAGACGATCCCAGGGTTATAATGAGCCAGAATATTTATTTCAGTATAAAGAATCTGTCTCTACCGGGACTCGAAATCCCAACTTTCCGGTTTGCAGAGTAATGCTTGAAGTAACTTCCACTATAGAGTGTCCATTATTTAATATAGTGAAATTTAAAATAATATTATTAAACAACAAGAGTTTAGAATGTGATAATATGCCTTTTGTCCAAATTCTTAATTGACCAAAATATAGGATTGAGCTCATTTTTCAGCAATCAAATAAATTATTTTATACTGAAATTTAATTGCCATGCTAGTGCTACATACCATCGGTCTCTCTCTCTCTCTCTCTCTCTCTCTCTCTCTCTCTCTCTCTCTCTCTCTCTCTCTCTCTCACTCTGTCTCTCTTCTTTTAACCTCTCACGTCATTTGTAATTTACACGCCCCACTCTCCTTATCCTTAGCGTAGCACGACCTATGCGGATAGTATTTTATGTATTAATCAATATAAAATTCTTTTTTACTACTCATGCACGTGAGGGGCGGTTCCGGATGAGTGATCAACGTAATACAATGGCCACTTCTAAGACAACATGAAGTGCAAACTAGGACACCATTTATTCATATCTTTATGCTAAGAAGCGGAAATATGATGCTGATAATTTTGTCGGTACGTGATCGAAGACTATTTAGGTTTTAATATTTTATAATATTTTTTTTCATAAATGTGAGGAAACAATCCCGAAAAATTCACATACGTGACTTTTCCCGACCGAGGATCAAATCCGAGACGACTGAAGTCGAGCCAAAGACATTTAATCTGTACTATAACCTTCACTACACCATTAATCTTATCATAAATTCATCAGTGAACATTCAGACGACGCAGTTAATACAAACGTACGTATATCCAAATGTTCCAAATACGTATCCAAGCAGTCAAAATATATATGATTTTCAAGCCACACTAGATGGAGCAAAAATTACATATTTATGTTCGTAAATATAGTATTAATACAAAATGCTATGATCGACATGAGTAAGTTCTTTTAAGGTCCTATCCAATAATATGTCCAATATAAATATTATTATTTTAAATTTCCCTAACATGTTTACGAAACTGAAACCGTACAAGTTCAATAAGTAAAAAAAAATAAGTATTACATAATCTGTCCCAAATTAATAATCACACTCTTTGGCGAGTTTTATTGACTACTTAACTCATGCCCAAAAGGGAGTCAATGACCAATCACGTTTCGCTGAATTTTGTTTTACAACCAATGACAGTCATGATTCCCTCGATCCATCCATAGTAATTCTGCCCGAAGGCAGGTCCTTCACTGCAATCATAGCATTTTCATGCTATGCTTGCAGCTTCACTAGGGAATTGTGTAGGTGTGGTAGCTTCCCGTTGCTTTCCACACCGGTGAAGGATGATGATGATAATGATAATGGCAAGGATGATAATGATAAGGATGATGGCCATATGATTTCGGGGACCGTTTGGGCCTTAAAGTTTTCCTGACATTTGTCTTACAGGTGAGGAAAAACTCCGATAAAAACCTCACCCAGAAAAACTGCCCCGACCGGGGATCGAACCCGGGCCCGCTGAGTGACAAGGCAGCACGCTACCTCGAGACCACAGCGGTGGACATTCCCTCGATAATTATCAAATTTTGATTTCCAAAATGTCTGTTTTTTCATCATTCTTTAACGATTTCCGTGAGTGTTTTTTAAAATGTTTACACACATTTTATCGCCGAGTTTAGTTACAATAAACTACCCGAGCAGCTGTCATATTTGTAACTGGCATTCAACTTCCTCTCAAGAATCTTACAGTTTGAAACAAATTCGAATGTTTAGTTACTCTCCGACGTTCGAAGAAACATGTAGGTGTATACTGCATTCTGATCAACTGTAGTTAACGTAAATAGATTTAAATACGTAAATATATTAATCGAGTACATTATATATTGTTTTCGCTTCCACTGAACTGTGTGGTTATGAACGAATCGCAGTAACTGTAGCAATCGTATTGCTTCGGGGATTTCCCATCTATTTGTTATCCTCAAGCGTGTTTCTTAGGCTGTGCAGAGTATAGCTAATACCCGGGGTGCGAATATGTGTCTTTATTTTTATTTGAAGAATTAAAAAGAATTTTCATAAAGGTCTGTTGAGCGGTTTAAATAAATCATTTCCCGCTAGCGCAGCACATTCCCCGGGTTTCTCTTCTAAATTTCATTCATTTGCAGTGCGTTGAAACTTTGTCAATTTTCTTTTACAATTTGAACAAATTTACACGAGGTATTTTTTAAATTAAAACCTCACACTCTGAAGGATTGCCCTTGCACTTTGTTCATAATCATAGAGAACGCAAGGCGTATTGGAAACTGAGTTCGTTTGAACTCCAACATGCGCATATTCGAATGCAACGATGTGTCAAAATTTCAAGTCATTCGACACAATACTTTTTGGAAGATTTGTTTATCTTCTCTCTCTTTCTATAATTAATTAATTCAATATAACCAAGAAAGCGATGGAGTATTGGGTAGGAAAAGGCCATAGAGCCTATACCGTGAAGATGATGATGCTGATGATGTTCAATATAATACACTCTTGCATGGAAGCTATATTCCAGAACGTTCTTACAAGCGTAGACTCGGAAGTGACGTCAGAGTATTTATGTATAATTGCAAGTCATCTAACTATTTTTATTGAATTAAGTTGTCCATGGTGTGGACTACCTCCTTGTGTGGGAGTTGTCATTTAATTATTATTTTCTGATTGGATGTTATACCTTAGCGCCCGATGTCTTGTTAATACAGTGCAGCCAACATAGATTATTAAATATTAAGCATTTTATAGAAGCTTGCCTTCATGCATTTACATACGCATGTAGTTCCAATGATTCTTCAGTTGGAGGTTGACAAGTGCCAGGTGCAGAGCTGTTTTGCCCCACTCCGTACACATGCACGTTAAATTCAGAAAAAAAATATTAAAACCTAAATACAAATAGTTCAACAGTAATCAGTGATAAAATCGTACGTGAAAAGTGAAGAAGTGTAGTGAAATTTTTATTATGTGAATTTAATTATTAAAGAGTTTCTGTTATATAATTTAGTGCACTATTCTGTAATTTAAAGCCTTTGTTTTCCATCAATACATTCCACTTATTTCGTGGTCGCTATAAAAATTCCTGAACTGGAATCAGGTCACAACCCTTTTCGAGTTTTGCCAATACAAATATACGCTGGTTGAATTTTTATATAAAAATATATTAATTTGTTTATTATTACATTTAATTAATATGAAAGACCATCGACCAAAATAAAGAATTTAATACGTGTGTGTGTGTGAAGTATCTTGGCAGGATCTCGGATATTTAAATGTTCGACTTCGTACAGTCTTTTCCAACATCTCCTCGGTTCTGTTGAGATCCACTTCCCATATTTATATCGCAATATACTAAAGATATTCTATCGCTAATTAAAGAACTTGAAGATGACTAAGTAAATTATAAGAGTGCATTTAGGACATGTGTACTCTGGCATTGTATAACGGATTTATCATGTTTATGATAGCCTATTTCAACGATTATGAAAATGAATATCTATCCTTCAGTCTACTTCGTGAATAAAATAAGATTTACTCAATAATTGATATGAACTAACTCACTGGCACTATCGAATCCTTATGTTTATGGCCGCGCGGACATAAGCTCTCCATATATCCTTATACTGATATAGTATTTTTCAATGACCCCTCAAATCCCTCAAATCATGGTTTGTTATTCTCCCACCTCATTCTTGTCCTCCTAATGGACGCATTCCCTCTGATTTTCCTATATTGGGCTTCTATGTCCCCTTTATCATTCCCCATTCGTGCCACATGTCAAGCCTATCGCAATCTACGAGATTTAACTCTCCCCGTTGTATCTGGTTACCCATAAGTATAATTGATATTAAATTTCTTAGTCTATGTATCGATATATTTTAATTGATATTAGCCTATGAAGAAGAAACGTGGACTATAAGTGCCAAATCTTAGTCAAAATTGCTATGAAAGGAATTGATTTTTCATGAATATTTGCACGACGTTCTAAATTAGACAGGATCAAATACAATATTATCCGAGAAAAAATAAATTTTAACGAAACAAATATACACTTTGGGTGGGAAATACAAAAAAAAAATGCAATGGTTTGGACACATGAAGAGTATGAATGAAGATAGATTGCAAGTTAGGAGTTTGGAGTGGATTCCAAATCGGAGGAAAAGAAGAAGGAGACCTAAGAAGATAGAGAGAATTTCATGAAGGACAGGGAACTGCAGCGTGGTGACTGGAAGGATAGAGATGAATGGAGGAACAGAAATAAACTTTCATATGGGGCACAGGGAGATGTTGTATACACATGTTAAATATAAATATTTTAATGCATTAATGCCCATTGTACAACATAGAGAATGAAATACATGCGTGTGAAGGTCTGAATACAATCTTCGAAGTAAAAAAAAATCGACTTCATCTCTTCCTTTCTAACTTCTCGATTCAGATAAGACGCAATTCCCATACCTAAATTGCAATGTAGTATAAACATGTATAGCATATTAAAGACCTTCTAGGGAAGGTAAAGTGATCCCACTACAGGCCTCAGGAGGCCTTTGGGGCAGTAGGAGGTTAAGGCTCCCACTTTTTCTTGACAATCGTCACTTGATGTCAGCCGGGTTGTCAGCCCTGCGTGACGGCCGCCTTTACCCCAGAACAAGCGTCTGGTACTCATTTCAGTTAGAGGCTGAGTCGACCCCAGGGCCATAGTGCCGCCAGAAGGTTTGGGTCAGTTTAAAAATCCTGACCCCACCGGGACTCGAACCCTCGACCTTCCGGCTTGTAGCGCAGTGCCTTAACTACTACGCTACGGCGTGCCCCCTAGACCTTCTAGGAGGGTAAGCAAATTTTACGAGTGATTTTAGAAGAGGTGGATTGCACCATAGTGGAAAGGATTTAACGTCTTCACATTGGCCTGTTTCAACGTAATAAATGATGAAAGTGAATTGATCCTCTGTACTAAATTGTGAATAACCTATTATTTATTCAATGTTTTATTTATTCAAATAAATTTACGTATTATTTATATGAAATTCATAATAATAATAATAATAATAATAATAATAATAATAATAATAATAATAATAATAATAATAATAATAATAAAGTAATAATCATATTAATAATAATAATCAACATTATCATAATATTAATATTATTGTGTATTATTATTAATATTGTTATGTATTATCATTATTATTATTATTATTTTTATTATATTATTATTATTATTATTATTATTATAAAAATGTGTTGAAACAAATGTGTAGTTAACTGTGAACATGAGTACCGGAAAAATGTATATTCATTGTAAAAGCCAGAATAATAAAAAAATATTATTATTATTATTATTATTATTATTATTATTATTATTATTATGGGAGCAACAAGATATTCAAAATTAGAATAAATAAGAAATACTGTCATACGAGAAAAAAATATTTGGTATTTAATAGTACATTTTATAAGATATAAGTAATTAAATTGATATGCGCATGTATGGCGAATGCAAGAATAAAGGTTACCCAAAAAACATGGAATGGTGTCCACCTGGAAGAAGAAGGAAGGGAAGACCATGAAGAAGGGAAGGACTAGAGGCATGGAGTGGATAGAGACAAATGGAAAAGGAAAATAAAACTTACGCACATAAAGATGTGTAAACATTAAAAATCTGTGTGTGTATATATATATATATATATATATTATTATTATCATTCGGTAGCAATTGACTAGTGATTTATGCTCCTTGCCTCTGGTTCTGAGGATCGCAGGTTCAAACGTGGAGTGGTCTTTGGATTTTTTTTAAGATGGGGAAATCCAAGGAGCAAGTCCTATGATAGAGTTTTAAAGCCGTGGGTCCTAAGTCTGAATATATTAAGGCTCGTAAAATATCATTAAGCACCACATCATCCTAGTAATACCCGTACCTTAGTTGCCTGCTAGATATTTCATTAGGTCGTGATGCTGACCGAATTCCTTTCATGTCATCTATGGCCAATATGCGTAACTAAATTACTTATAACAAAGGGAGACGCTAAGGTTTAACACTGGCCTACGCCATTTAGATTATTATTATTATTATTATTATTATTATTATTAGTTAATACCCGGCGTGCGCTGCTACTCACAAATAAATGCTAATATGTTTTTACCACTAGCCGTGACTGGTCGGGAATCTGCTTATCCCGATATTTTTGGCATCAAAGAAAGACAAAAATGTTATTGTGTGTTATCCGTAGAAGATAAACATATGCTGTCGCCGACGTTTTTGTAGAGGTCTTTGAGATGTTCAATTCTGTGTACATTAATTTTGTGTATTTGTTATGATTTAGGCCGTTGAAGCCATTTAAGCGTCAAAATAGGGACTTTATTTCACGTTTTCAACCACAAAGGGTGATTTTTAGGGGTGAAGGGGTTGAATATCACAACTCTCCCTATGTTCATCCCGGTAATCGTCTGAGCATTTTGCAAAAAAACCATAAAAATCGGATCAACGGTATGGCCGCGCATAGAATACGAACAAACAAACAAACAAACATTGACTTTTATATATAAGATTATTATTATTATTAATACAAAAAATGGGGACTACAGATATATTATAATAAAACAGAATGCCTTTCATTGGATTACAACAGATGAGCTCAAATGTAATTCAGGAAGAATGCGTAATGTTAGAAATTTTAAATATTTAGGATCCATTTTAGAAAAAAAATGAGAATTCACTACAGAAATTGAAAGAAGAATTATTGATGGAAGAAGAATCATTGATATGTTGATTCAATGATTTGGAATAGAAATATAATATACAGAACGAAGAAATCTATATTTCAAGTTCTGTTACAAAGCATTTTATTACATGGGTCCGAAGCCTTGACAGTAAGAAGAAAAGAAACCAACAAGCTGTTAGCAGTATAAATTGATTTTTGGAGACGATCGACAAGAATTTCAAGAAGGGATTAGGTCAGAAACAGCACAATAAGGGAAATTTTGCAAGTTTAAAAAAACATATTAGAAATAATTGAAGAAAATGTTTGAAATGGTGTGGACACCTCTTAAGAATGGAATAAGAGAGAATACCAAAGAAGATGCTTAATTGGAAAGCTAATGGAAGAAATGGAAGAGGTAGACCTAGACAACGTTGGATAGATGGAGTGAGGAGAAATATAGTAGAGCTAGATATCTGAGGGAAGAATATGCTATAGACAAGAACCTCTGACGACAAATCACTTGGGTAGAAGGAGAGAAACACTGTTTTATGGAATATTCCTAATAAAATTATTATTATTATTATTATTATTATTATTATTATTATTATTATTATTATTATCAAATTAGGAGAAGATCAAAATGGATTCAGACCAGGAAGGTCATGTGTTGACAATATATTTGCAATACAACAGTTAATTGAAAAACGGACTGCAGTTGGAGAAGAAACCCATTTGACAATGATAGATTTAGAGAAAGCTTATGACTCAATTCCGAGGAACAAATTATGGGAAGTATTGGAGAAATACAATATTGACCGAAACCTAATAGAAATTATTAAACAAATCTATAAAGATAACTCCGCTTATGTTAAAATGGGAAATATAATGTCTAATGCTATAAAAACCTCAAAGGGATTGAAACAAGGGTGCAGTCTATCACCAATTTTATTTAATATTTATGTAGAATTTATATTAACGAAATGGAAACAAAGCTGCAAAGGTATGGGGATCCCAATAGGCAACAGATTTTTGCTGACATTACAATTTGCCGATGATCAACTGGTTTTAGCGCAAGAAAAATTTGATATGGAATTCATGATAAAAAGGTTGAAAAACACATATGAATCATGGGGTCTCAC
Source organism: Diploptera punctata (assembly GCA_030220185.1). Taxonomy (NCBI): domain Eukaryota; kingdom Metazoa; phylum Arthropoda; class Insecta; order Blattodea; family Blaberidae; genus Diploptera; species Diploptera punctata. The sequence goes on along the minus strand of JASPKZ010001213.1, from coordinate 186,149 downwards.
AGTAAATTTACAAAAAACAGAATATCTGGGAATAAATAGCAATGAAAGAGAAAATTTAATATTGGAAGAAGGAATCCAAATAAAGCAAGTGAAACAAACTAAATATTTGGGAATGATTATGCATAACACAATCGAAGGTATAGGAAAAGAGAACATAAAACATAGAATTGAATTGAGTAGCAAAATAATATCATCATTAAATTCCATATGGTGGGATAAGCATATTTGGAAAGACACACAAAAAATATATTGGTAAACCATTGGTGGAATCTGTTGCAATGTACGGAAGTGAGGTATGGACAATCAATAAGTACTACAAGAATAGACTAATAGCTCTAGAAATGGATTATATACGAAGAAGTGCCAGAAAGTCTAAATTAGAACTTGTCACAAATAAGGAAATTAGAAACATAATGGAAGCAGACGAAAGCATAATTGAAAGAATTGAGGAGAAGGAATTAAAGTGGTTAGGACATGTTTTAAGAATGGAAGAAGAGCGATGGCCCAAGCAACTATATGAATGGCATCCGAACAGAAAGAAGAAAAGAGGAAGACCAAGGTTAACATGGAAGGAAAACATGAAGACAGTAATGCAAGCTAGAGGGCTAAGCATCGAAGATGCCCAAGACCGTAGGCTTTGGAGGGTTTGGCAACGGGAAGACGGCAGCAAGCTGTAAAAACCCGAAGATAGATAGAGATTATTATTATTATTATTATTATTATTATTATTATTATTATTATTATTATTATTATTATTGATGTTGTTCTTAATTATTTCTTTAACTTTCAAATTGACTAGGATCGCGAGTGTTACGTACCTCAGCGGAGTTGAAGATAAAGTTCTAGTCCTTTTTTTTTCTTGAACACTTCAGACGTAAAGTCTCGTCTTTTATAAAATCATTCCTATATGAATATAAGAGTAAGATTAATAGAATTTTCCTTTTTCGCTCATGAAATAGAGCAAAACACAAGAAGGATGACAACGCGTTGTATGTAAGTTTGTAGTTGAACATTATCTGCATGCTAATGAAGCATAAACTTGAGCATTGTATATGTAGAGGAGGGATATGTACTCGCATTCCATGCCATGCTACCGGATTCCACACCCCCTGTTGCTGCATATCACCGCATCACTTCCCTGACAGTCTGAATGCCTACATGCATTATTACATAAAATTTCAGAACCCCACTGACTGTATAACTGCCTGCCCGATACACACACTCTGGTACAGTGATTCACTATACTCCTTGTTCCAACAAATCTTCACCTACATGCTTTATTTTCTTTAAAATGTGTTCAATGTTATCACAGATATTCTCAATAAGGCATCGTATCCAAACTATAGGATGTTCGCAATATTTCCATTGATCGCGTACATGATTTTATGTTGTGATAAATCGGAACAAAAGCCTTACGAAACATAAGAAGCTGCTGATGGTGAATAACTCGAATCCACGAAATTTCGGGAATGACTGCTGAGAAATGAAGATAATTTAAGGTCTGATTAAACATGTAGAGAAATTTAATTAAATTTACAGTAGGAGGAAACACTATGAGGTATATATATTAATAAATGAGTTGGAGAAAATGTTTTAACATCTCACCTCACAAAGTTGCGTGTCTTCACGATACCGGTTTCAGAAGTATAGTATTACTTCCATCTTCAGTCAAATTCCAACTGTTGAAATTTGACTGAAGATGGAAGTAATACTATATTTCTGAAACCGGTATCGTGATGACACGCAACTTTGTGAGGTGAGATGTTAAAACATTTTTTCCAACTCATTTATTAATGTAGAGAAAGTTCGGGTAATGTGGACCCTTCGGTTTGAGTGGACCCTGTTAATATATTTTGGTTAACATATTTTTTAATTGCTGAAGCACTGGACCAGAAAACATTTGAATTTCTTCCCATCATCAACTTGTTCAAGGCCAGTTTCTTTTTCTTTGTGTGAATAAGAGTTTACTTATGATATTTATAAAAATGACCACATTAAAGCCGTTTCAAAGGCTAAGAATTAATTCTTAATTTCAGCTATTGAATATTACAACATGTTGAAAAATCTCATAAATATATTACAATTATGTAGATGCAGTTTTAATTTACTGACGGATTTGGTTTGATGTTATGTATGAGTAGACCATAGCTGCTGCGATAAAATAATTAAATATAACAACGGGATCTTCGATAATACGTAGACCCTCCGCCGCGAGGCGGTTAAACTTGACCCGGGGTTAACTTTACACGAATACGTATATTTTATCAATAAGGGTACTATATGTAAAAGTCATACACATTTTATTTATTATTCTTGTAATTTTACCTAAACCCAAAGACTGTCACTGTTTGCAGATGAATGACGTGTGAATATTATAATCAACGATAATTTTTCAAAACATTAAATAAATATCAACGATTTTTAATTACGATCAGCCATAAATACTTTCAGATTAATTTGTGCCTGTCTGTATAAATTACTAGAGTAAATAAACTTAAAATAGTCTAAAGGCTGCAATGGAATCTGCGGTCCACTTTACCGGAATATGGAGGTTAAAGTTGTTTTTCCTTCTAAAGCAAAAAAAATATAAATTATGAAGATATTTCCATATTTGAATAAAATAATAATGTTATTTCATAGTTATAACACAAATGATAATCACTGTAATTGAACAACATTCAAATTCCTTAATTAAAAGATGAAAAAAACAACAAATTATAAATTTTAGTCCAATTACCCGAAGTTCGTCTAAATGAGGAACGTTCTTTGCAGTTTTACACAAAAATATTCAAGGAAAATCTAGGGAATCGAAAAAAAAGAAGAACCTTTTGATGTCGAAATAAAAGAAGAAAATGGACATGGATTGGTTATGTTGTTAAAAAAAATCAGGATGATACTGAGATATGACCTCGGTTTTATATTCCTCAAAGTCAGATGAGAAGAGGAATCCACGAATGTCATGGAGAAGAAGCGAAAAAAAAGAGGAAAACTTGGGGAGCTGAAAGTTTCAGCGAGAAACTTCGTTCAGACCCTATACTAATATTACTTTTAAAAATAATAATTGTGTTTTTTCATTATATTATAAAAATAGTTTTAATGTTTGTCATTATATTTACCTAATGCCATGTATAATAAACGATAGATCAATTCATTATAGTTTAATATTTAATTTTAGGAAGTTATATTTTGAGGTTATTTTAATTATATTATTTTTGGTCTGACATCTTACCTCAATATTAATGTTGATTTGTTCTTGGACATGTTTCAAAACAGAATGGTTTTGAAACATGTCCAAGAACAAATCAACATTAATATTGAGGTAAGATGTCCAGACCAAAAATAATATAATCATTATAGTTTATTACTTTCTTTGTATTTTTTTTCTTTTCTTTTTATGTATAGTAGATTCGAGCTGTTATTCCTTTCTGTGTACATTCTATCATTAGTTTAAGTATAATTCTATTTAATTTTATTGTATTATTAGACATTATTTTCATTATTACTCAATTTGACAGATAATTAATAGTTTAGTATATACTATTATTGTAATTTTTTGTATTTATATGTAACATATGTTTGTCCTGGTGAGTGAAGGAGAAGGCCACATGGCCTTAACTCCACCAGGCTAAATAAATCTATCTATCTATCCATACTCTGAATAATAGTAAGAGAAAGTATTACTACTACAGAGAGGAGTTATAGGAATTAATGCTAAGCATATAAATGGAGAGGTATGAAAAAGTGTATAAAGATAATTATAGGGAATAATTTAATTGAAAACAGTGAATGATGTGATTAAAATATTGTTCGATGCAAACCGATCATTAAGAAATTAAGAATGAGCTGGTATGGTTTGTAGGAACTTTGTAAAAAAAGTAAAGTGATCCCACAACAGACCCGGAGGCCCTTGGGGTAGTAGGAGGTTAAGGCTCCCACTTTTTCTAGACAATCGGCACTTTATGTCAGGGGTTGTCAGCCCTGCGTGACGGCCGCCTTTACCCCCAGAACAAACGTCTGGTACTCATTTCCGTTAGAGGCTGAGTCGACCCCAGGGCCATAGTGCCGCCAGAAGGTTTGGGTCAGTTTAAAAATCCTGATCACAACGGGACTTGAACCCTCGACCCTCCGGCTTGTAGCCAGAGCCTTAACCACTACGCTACGGCGTGCCCCCCACGAAATTTGTAATATAATAAAAATAATTTTGAAGTAAATATAAATGATTTTTTTGTATAACTTATCTTGCGTACCTTAACTTGTTTCTATAAAGTTATTTATAATTAAATAAAGTAGAGGAATTTTAAGGAGTAATACTACGAGAGTTCCCCTCTAAATGTCGATTTCCGATCGGAGCACAAGGGCGGTAGTGAGTTCTGCACAGAGATGGAGACTTTCTTCATATATTAAAATAATGTTTAGTAAATGCGTTTTTAATAAATAATAGAATGACAATAAGTTAAATATTTATATAGGCCTAGCCGATTGTCCAGAAATAGTGGGAGCCTTAACCTCCTACCGCCCCAAGGGCCTCCTGAGGCCTGTAGTGGGATTACTTTACTTTTTAACATCATTTAATTCAACTTATTGTTTTCGTAGAACAGGAGTTTCTTCCAAACGGTCGTGCGGTCGATTTTGATCTTGATTTTCAACAACGGTACGAGTTCATGAAATCTTGAGGGTCGAAGGTTCAATCTCGATGGGACCCCATATTGCATAAACAACCATGACAAAACTCAGAGTCAGACATCGAAGTATAGTCATGATTAATTTGTTGCGTGAAATTTCGAAAACGTTGAAAACATTGATGTCGTAGAAATGGGTTCAATGCATTCTTCGGATCAATAGCCATAAACCGGTACCGTCACGGTATAATAAACCTCGTTGAAAAATTTAATCGAGGCCATTGAATCCGATGGTCCCTACTTTGAAGAGTAGTTTAATTTCGAGTTAGAAAACATTCCAAAATAAAAGTCTGCCAAAAAAATGATTACTTGTTGAAGAGTATCTGTATTACTGCTTTTAAAATACTGAAAATTATCACTCGGACAATTGTACCTTTACTGCAGTTGTTATTTATAAATGACATATTTGCCAATATTTGAATTTATTTGTTTCTCTGAATTCGGTTACAACTTAATTTAAATACTTTCCTCTTTAAATAATGATTTAGGTAAGTTGAAATTGCAAATTTTTAGTCATCTCTGTAATATTCGAGATAGCTGATGTAATTATCTCTTTCGAACATCCCGCGTTTAATTTCCAACAAGTCAGGTATTTTATCTTCAATTGGGGTTATGTATTCTACGTTGTTTCAAGTCGAGGAATTAACGGTCCGCTGGTCACATATTCAAGAGGAAGTAGTACTATAACCGATGTTAGTATAGCACTCCGGTTTAAATTGATAACGATGAAGTTGGCTTCCTCATGACAATCGAGAGTTCACAATGTTATTTTCCCTCAGGAAAGATCATTCTACACAAATAAATTTACTGGATTGTCTGAAAAATCTCTGGCAAAATGTAATAAAAATAATATGAAACTGGAGGCAAGTGTCACACACATATATGAATCTTCTACTATGGAGACGAGTAATTGTCAGCTTGATCGAAAGTGTTTTGTCATTTTGTACGAAAAATTAACAATTATAAATTGTGTAAAGTGCAACTCCAATTGTTTTAGTGTTTCCTTGCTCATTTGGAGTAACGGTTGTTACGTTTACCAGACTCTTCTTAACGGTCAATACCCACACAACTCTTTCCATAGATTTCTTCGTCCATCTTTTCGCTCCAAATTTTACTGACGTCATCTTCAATCTGATCCAATCTTAACCTGGGCCTTCCAATTTTTCTCCTTCCTTCTAGCTCTGTTTGTTAATTATTTCTAAGTGTTCTATTTTCACGAATCCTCATAACATGCTATATCAATTCCCATCTGCGAGCTCAAATTACTGTTACAATATTTCATTAATTATAGTTTTGTACGATAGTGCATTCTGTTGTACTTACAGCAATGGTGACCATAATTGAAAGTTCAATTTCCTAAAGTTCGTGGTTGCCAACCTAAATAACTATACTGTAATATTACATATTACCTACCTCGTGCGGGAAATATAACCGATGCCGTTTATATTTACTGCGTATAATGTATACACAAAAATATATCCAAAAGGTAGTGTTAATATACATTATACGAAACAAATCACTGCATCTCAAATGAAATAAAACAATAAATACGTACTTTCCATACTTTATGACGGATTGGTGTCACAGCCTGATGTAGTCTCAAATAATAAACATTGACCACACTGTTAACTTTAGTCAGTTGTTTAAAATAAACGCAAACATTTCCAACAAAGATTTTATTTTACTATTATTTATTATTTAGAAAACACCATCGCGAAAAAAAGAATGTACAACGCACGTTTTTGAAGTGTTTTACAGGATGTCGGAAATTAGAAACCTCGCTATCGCTCGGTGTTTAATCATATCCTCGCTTCTGTAAAAGCCACTTCCCAACCTCGCACTGTAATATAGACGTACTATTATTTTCTAACTCATCATTTATTCTAATTATACATCCTCCATTCTCACACATGGGTCCATATATTTGATGTAAAACCTTTCTTTCCTGCGTCTGTTCTTTTTTTTTCAGCTGTCAGGTAAAAGATTCAGATTCATACTAACCTATTTGACTTATTACTGTTTTATACAAACTTACTTTGGCTGGTAGTGATAAATACGTTTATCCGTCTCGGTATATGCGTGGCTAGCGCGAGCGGCTGCTCAGACTGGAATCCCAAGTTCAGATCCTAGCGATTTCAGATGGGTATCGATGATAAATCATTTCTATATTTTTGGGTTTTTCTCGGGTTCTTCATTTTCACGAATTCAATCCCCTAACACTTTATTCCCTCCTAACCATGCCATTTCATTTCTCATTTATTAATTTCATGTCACCCTTCACCTCATCTTAGTAAAAATAGTTTGGTTGCCAACCACAAGTGTAAGAAAATATTCGATTGCAGGGAAGAGGCATACATTTAACTCTACAAGAAATTTCCGTGTAACCCTATTGCTGAATTTCTTTTCAGTTTAAAACAGACTCATTTCTACTCAGAATATATTATAATATGAATTTATTCCGTTAAAATGAGCTAATTACAAATATAATATTGAAAATAATGTATTATAACTTTCTGTTCACATGCAACAGTCAATACAATAAACATGTCTAAACCAGGATTTGAACCCAATATTTCCAGCTTTAAGCACAGGCGCACTATACCATATTCCTACTTAGGCAATCCAAGAAGAGACGTACATTTTTAAAATTCACGTGTACCCTTATTAGTTAACTGTTTACATTATAAGGGTCGCTTCTACAAAGAAGATATTATAATGGAAATTTATTTAGTGGCATGTAAGCTAATTACAAAGTAATATTAGTATTAATGTATTCAGGCTTCCTGTTGGCATGCAATACATTTCCTAAATAGCTGTATGATTTAGTACTCCAGCGGGTAGGGATCTTGAGTTCAAATCCCGGTTACGCAAACTTTTTATATCTTTATTTCCATTAACAATATAATGAATGGGGTAATACGAAGACATTTTGGTAAACAGATGAGGACAGAGATAAAACTAAGATTACATAACATCACATCAAAAGCTGCTCTAAAATACGGAAGTAAAATTTGGATTTTAAATAAAAGAAACTCTCATAAACTTCAAGTAAGCCAAATGCGCTTCTTACGATCATTGTTAGGAGTTAATAGACTGGATCACCAAAGGAACACTATTATCAGAGGAAAACTTGGAGTAACAAGTTTAAATGAAGATATACAAAGATACTAACAAGAATGGAAAAATCATCTGAGGAGAATGGCAAGAAATACACTTCCAAAATTTGCATTCCAATATACCCCAAATGGACATAGGGACCAAGGAAGACCAAAACATCGGTGGAAAGATCAAGACCATCTTCGCTACGTTTACCGTACAGGCCACATGGCCTAAAACGAATTTGTTCATGATGATGATGATGATGATATTTCCATTAACTATTACATGCGAACAGCAAGTCTGAATACATTAATTTCAACATTACTGTTATTTATAAGTTTCTATCAATAGACCTGTAAATAGCAATTGCTACGTCAGATATTAGTATCTGAGGCCCTGATATCAGTGTTTAAAATTGTGTACTTTTAATTTCTGTCTAACCAGATAAATATATTCGGTTAATTTATGTTCACTATGTATATAGTCTAAGCAAAACTAGTTTCTGATTCAGTCACTTCTTTGTAACCAAATCAATTCCTTACGTTCAGTTCCTTTAAATCTCTTCATGTTTCCTTCAATGTTAATGATGTCGATGATGATAAAGGAATATATAGAATCCGGTATCGGTGGCCCCTTTGATGTCTATAAACAACCGGTCTTAACTCTTCATCAACGGATGAGTTAGTAACAAAAGAATTATAATGAACTCTCTCAAAATTTACTACGAATGTGTTTAGAATTTAATTTTGGCTTTCGTTCTTACGACTAGAAATAGTACACACTCATCTCTCTTATTCCAGTAATTCGATAATCGTCGGATATCCTGAACTGCTGATAGGCAGACGTGGTACTTCCTGACCCACCGCGAGAGCAAATTCGTTTAAGAAATATACATCATCAGTAGCAGCATCAAGGATTTGACCTTAAGGTCTGTACCTATCTCATGTTAGAATTGGTCTGTCAATCTTTTACTGGGTCTTCCTACATTTCTTTGTCCTAGTGGTTTGTAAAGAAGAATCTAATTCGGAACTCTATTGTTAACCATTCTATTGATTCGGTCCATCCATTCATCTCTGTGTTATGCAATTCTATCTAATAGTTTAAATATATTTACGTCACTTCGTATATTTTCATTTCGTTTTCGATCTGATATTTTATAGCCAGCCACATCCTCATTTCTTTGTTCCTGATTTTTGGTTAGGACCCAGTACTCATCCATATAGTAGTGTTGGATCGGAACACTGAGTCTTCACCAAAAACCAGGAACGAAGAATAGGAACTTAAAAAATGACATTTCTGCGGACTGTTGTTGGCCATACAATAACAGATCGAAAACAAAATTAATATATTTAGTTCACTTCGTATATTTACACAATATTAAAAATTGAAACACATTTATTTAAATTACGAAGTCCAAAAATACCGAAGAGAGATCAGATGCGTTTGCATTAACTCCACAACATATTTGGGACATAGAAAATAATGGCTGCGACTCATTTTTTGTGACTTATTCTCGACTCTGATTATTATAGTGTAGTTATATTTACTAGAATTGAGATTGCTATATTACAACAAATATACTTTAAGTTGTATCTTGTTTTATATTTTTAATCTGGCAAAGAATTCCTTCTTAGAATAAAAATTACATAAAAGGCTAAATTTATATTCTGCTAGAAAATGTCCTTGAATATCAAAATACAGTGAAATGTTTATCATAAAGTAATGCCCAAAATTTATCTAGAGGTTTTGGAAATTAAACTGACATTTGGTAGGACTATGTAACGAATAAAAGTAAGCTGTTTAATAAAACAAATAATTATTTAAATATAGTTTCCGGTGTTTCAAAATATGTATAAATTTAATGTAAATTGCGATGTTTGAAAATAATCAGAAATGTGAGGTTATGTTCATTCACTGCAACTTGATCATATTATTTATTGTCAAATAGGATCGCAATATTGTAAGAATGCACCCTAGTGGAGAAATTATGAAACACATCAAACTGCATATTAAAATCATTATAGGTTATTCATTTTTTTTAGTACACAACTCAGTAAAATCAAGGAATATGTTCATTATTTGCTATATCCAATGTATTTGTTGGAGAAAAGTAATATTCTGACCTGTTCAGAATATTAAAATGGATCAGCTTTCTTTATCATAAAATCAGGAGCTGATAAAGAGAAATCGTTAAAGAGGGAGGCGAAACACGACTGTCATTGGTTGCAAAACGAAATTAAATGAAACGTGATTGGTCATTGACTACCATTTGGGGCATGAGTTAAATAGTCATTGCAGGAGTAAACAGATGGCCACAGTTATGGGACTCAATATAGGAGTCATTAGTGAAAATAAAGAAATTAGAAGGAAAAAAATAACTGTGATGACCAATATCCTGCCATTTTGTGTAAACCAGTGGTTACCAAGCTCGTACCTGATTACGAGATTCGCGTTTACAAAACCGACCGAGGTCCATATGAGTTTCAGAGCGTAACTGTCTGATCATGGGTTGTGTCCGAAAGTACCTTGATTTTCGACACGAGAAAGAATCTAAAGTCTGATAAAAGAAAGCTCTGAACAACAATTTTCGGTCGCTTTACAACCAGATATGTATTGCGACGCAAATTAATTTATAATACGTTAAAAGACCGACGTTTAATAAAATACTGACTAAGAAATCAATAACAACGTAAAAAATGCTGGTACACTGTAAACTATACATTTTTTGTTATAGGGCGTACTGTAATATGGGACGTTTTTATTAGAGTAATATATAATAATATATCGGACCACTACTTACTTATGTCTAAATTTAACTTATTAAAAAGATGGAATAAGTTAAAACCTAGAGAGTTAATTTCTAAAGAAACATACGAGGTATACCTATTAAGAGCAAATAGTGTTGAATACCTATATCAAACAAGAATGAATAAATATGTAGAGGAAATAAATGATCAAACTTATGGAAAAAATATAAATTTAATGTGGGGAATGTTGAAAAATACTTTACATAAAGTAGCATCAAAAACTCTAGGGAAAAGAAGGAAGAAATATACGAAAAGGGGAATAGATATTTTGAATGAAGACAGCGGAAAAAAAATAAGGAAAAGAAAGAAGCATATCTTAAATTACTACAGAGCAGATCTACAGACAATACTATTGAATATAAAAGAAAATCAGCAATTGTTAAAAGGTAAATTAGAAGAATAAAGAGAGAGAATTTGGAACAGATATGTGTCGAATTTAGAAAATGATGTACATGGACACCAAGCTAGAGCTTATAAAGTAATTAATAATTTAAATAAAAACGAAAAGGACACAATACGGTTAAATCATATACCTCTTAAACAATGGGAACAACATTATACATCGTTGAGGACAAACTAGAAGAAAAATAGTAGCCTTAAGAGAAAATGACCCAAATGTGGATAGTATTAGTTTTGAAGAGCTAATGTAAACAATTCAAAATTTTAAAAACAAGAAATCGCCTGGAGCAGATAATTTAAACATAGAATGATTCATATGTGCATCGATTACATTTATTAAGTTTCTTGAATTTATAAACCTTTGCTGGAAAACGGGTTCTGTTCCGGATGAATGGAAGGACGTAATAACTGTTCCAATATTTAAAAAATGAAACAGAAGAGAATGTACAAATTATAGAGGATAAGTTTATTAAATTCAGCTTATAAGGTATAAGCAAAAGTGTTATCATATAGAATAAATTAAATAGCTGAAACAATATTAGGCGAGGAACAAAATGGATTTAGAAAGGGTAGGTCAACTATAGATTGCGTTTTTACAATAGCTCAATTGATAGAAAAAAGAAAAGAATTTAATTTAGCCACGTATATAGCTTTTGTTGATTATACTAAAGCATTTGATAGTGTAGGTAGAAATAAATTATGGAATATATTAGAAAAGAAAGGAATTCCTCAACACCTTATAAGAGCCATTCAGAGTGTATATATAGAAACAAATTTTAACATAGACTGCGGAGATAAAATTAGTAAATACAAAATAGAAATAAACCAGGGAGTAAGGCAAGGGTGTCCGGTGTCACCAGTATTATTTAATTTATACTTGGGCCATGTCATAAATGAATGGCAAGCACACATTAATATAAATAGTGTATTGACAACTCTGCTTTGTGCAGACGAGTAATAATGACAGAATCAGAAAATGCTTGACAACTATTCCTTTATACTTTAAATAATATATCTCTAAAGTGAAATTTAAAAATATCTACATCTAAAACAAAAATATTAGCTCTGAAAGGAAAATGTGCAATAAGAACAAAACTACTGATAAACTATGTAATTATAGACCAAGTTCAGAATTCTAATAATTTGGGATGTCATTTAGGTAATGACAGAAATTTAAACAAACACACTAAAATACAACGATTCAGTTATCTATGTTGCACAATTAAACATACTTTATTGAATAAAACTATTTTAAAATTTTACAAAGTATTGGCAGATCCATCTCTTATCTATCGATGTGAAACCTGGACATTAACAAAGGCAAACAGTAAACAAATAGAGGCTGCAGAAATGAAGATGTTGAGAGAAATAGCAGGATACCAAAGGATTAATAAAAATAAAAACGAAGCTATAAGAACAGAACTTAATATATTTAATCTCTGTGAAAGAATAAAATACTATCAAAATGCTTACCTTCAGCATGCATCACGAATGAATGAACGGCGCATACCAAGAAGAATGTTTAATTATAAACCAAAAGGGAGAACATTGTTGGGAAGACCGTTGAAGAGATGGAAGGATCAATTCGACCTAAAATGAGATTGGAACAGGCCATTGGGCTTAATCCTTGTTGTTGTTGATGATGATCTATGGAATTTACGTTTTTTATACGTTGACATAACTAAATACCTAACTAATTAACTCAGTGGTATTTTCATCTTACCCGAAAATCGTGGCCGCGCGGACAAATGCTCTCCATGCATCCCTATTCTGAGCTAATGTTTTCCAATCATTCCCTGAAAAACTACTTCCCTAAAAACATAGCTAATGTTATTCTCCAACTTCAATCTTGGTACACCAACTGGGCGTTTTCCCTCTGGTTTTCCTACAAGCAGCTTCCATGCACATCTTTCATTCCCCATTCGTGCCACATGTCCTGTCATTCTCAGTCAATTATACTTAACTTTTCCTATTAGATCTGGCTTCCTATAGAGACAATACGTTGTCATTGTCTTCTTTTTCTTCTTCGTCACGGTTTAAGCTTATTTACTAGTTTGTTCCGGCTCCAAATTGCTGCTGTTTCCATCTTTTCCTTGGTCTTCTCAAACTTCTTCGTCCTCGTGGTGAATAGCTGTATGCTGCTTTTGGTATTCTACTCTCAGTCATCCTTGCCAAGTGTTCTTTCCAGTTTGTTCTCTATTTCACTATTGTTGTGTTTAATTCCTTTACATTTAGTTGTTTTATTATTTGTGTGTTATGTTTTTTTGTCTGTTGTTTGATATCCTGCTATTGATCTGAGGAATTTCATTTCAGCAGCTTGTATTCTGGCAGATTGTTGTATTGTCACTGTCCATGTTTCGGATCCTTAACGTAATAATAGGCACTGCCATTGTCTTGTATAATTTCATTATAGTCTTTCCTGGCTTTATTTTTCAAAGTTCTTTTTAGTGTTCCTGTTATATTATTAAACTTATTAATTTGTTACTTATATCTGTTAGCGCTGTGTATGATATTTCGTAACCTAGGAAGTTATATCTTACCACTTGTTTTATAGGTTTATTTTCTAATATTATCTGTGTCCGAACTGGATGAGCGCCCTTGAAGGCCATTGTTTTTTATTTTTCTGATGATATTTCCATGTTGTATTTTTTTATATTTCATTTAGTTTATATAGCATTCTTTGTAGTTCATCCTCTTTGTTTTTGCTATTAAAATCAGGTCATCTGCAAAGGGTACTCTTTTTATTACTATATTTCCTAAGGTAATTACCCAAGTCGTCATTTGCTTCCATGATCTTATCATGTCGTCAAATTAATCTTGAAAGAGTGGTTGATAGTGGACAACCTTGTTTAACTCCTCCTGTTATATGTATTGGTTCTCTAGATATATCTTTATTTTTGATTTCTCATACATTTTCTTAATAACTGCTATCAAGTGTAGTGGAATTCCTTTTTCACTTAATATGTTCCATACTTATGGTCTAGATACTTTATCTAGACATTGTATTATTATTATTATTATTATTATTATTATTATTATTATTATTATTATTATCATTAGGGGACGAATTTCTGTGACATGCCATATTTTTAGGAGGTTTAATTTGAATTTGAATAAGAAGTAACATTTATGTAAGTCTTCTGACGAAAATTAGTTATGTTTCACTTAAATTTAGATTTTTCTGCATTTGTTTCTAATATTACAGTAATTAAATAATAATTTAGAGATTTTTATAAATCCTCAGCCAAGTTTAAATAATAAACATATTTTTTGCGCCATAGTGCGTATTTACAGAAATGGCGACCATGGTTGAAATTTCAACTTCCTACATTTTGGGGTTGCCAACCTAAATAACTATACTGTAATATTACATATTACAAATTACGTGAGTGAAGTAAAACCACTGTCCTTTATGTATACTACGTACAATGTATATACAAATATTTATCCAAAATATAGTGTTAATATACTTTCTATGAAAAAATCAAAGCATTTTAAATGAAATGAAACTTATTTGAAACTATATAAAACAATAAATACGTACTTACCGCCATTTTATCACTGAATGGTATCACGGCCTGCTCTAGTCACAACCAATAAACATTGCCCACACTATTAATGTTAGTCAGTTGTTTATCATGAACGCAAATATTTCCAACAAATATGTTATTAGTTTATAATTTTTTTAAAACACCATCGCGCAAAAAATAATGTACAATGCACGTTTGTAAAGTGTTTTACAGAATCTAGGAAATAGAAAACCTCGCTATCGCTCAGTTTTTCAACATTTCCTCGCTTCTGTAAAAACAACTTCCCAACCTCCCATATACTAATATAAGTCGCAAGTTGTTTACTCACTAGTTCCAAGATAAATTTTTATTTTTTGAAAATTATTTGAAATACCCGACTATTAAAACAACCGTTTTCCTGACTGGTAATAAGTCGAAAAATGCACCTAATATGAATGAATCTATAGTATAGAATATTGAGTAGATTTATTAAAATATAAGGTCATACTTTCTGTCTTTTAGGATCATATTTAAGCAATTTTCATATTAAAAGTGCCTTCATACTTTCTGATATATTTTAGGCTACATAAATACACATAATAATTAACATATTAATTTTAATATTACTGTTATCACTCACACTCACTCACTGGCACTATCGAACCCGTAGGTTCATGGCCGCGCGGACATAAGCTCTCCATACATCCCTATCCTGAGCTAATGCTTTCCAATCATTCCCTGTATAATCTACTTCCGTCAAATCATAGTTAATGTTGTTCTCCCACCTCATTCTTGGTCTCCCAACTGGGCGTTTTCCTTCTGGTTTTCCTACAAGAAGCTTCCATGCACGTATTTCTTTCCGCAAACGCGCAACATGTCCTGCCCATCGCAGTCTACGAGACTTAACTGTTCTTATTATATCTGGCTTCCTATAAAGACCATGCAGTTCATTGTTATGTAGTCTTCTCCATTCACCTGTCTGTTCATCTCTCTTTGGTCCAAAAATTTTCCTAAGAACTTTATTCTCAAATACTCGTAATCTCGTTTCCTCCCTTAAAGTAAGAGTCCATGTTTCGCACCCATATAATATAACTGGTAGAATAATAATTTTATATATTTTCAGCTTAACGTTTTTTGAAAGGAGTTGGAACATCAAAGATCTCTGCAATGCATAATAGCATGCATTTCCAGAATTGAGCCTATTTTTAATTTCTTTGTGCATCTCATTCCTATTTGTGATTATTGTTCCTAGGTATTTGAATTCAGCCACTTCCTCAAAATTTCCCTCATTTGTCATTAGCTGTCCATTTCCATTATATACTGAATTTCTACGTGTGGCCATATATTTGGTTTTACTGATATTTACTTCCAGTCGTAATTTCTTAGTGTTACTCAATAGTGTGTGCTTGTTGGCCTTTAGTATATCCTCGCTATCGGCCAGTAGTACTACATCATCAGCATAAACTAACAGCTTATTAATACCATTGAGTTGTAAGCCTTCCTCATTCTCTAAAGATTAATATTACTGTTATATTATTATTATTATTATTATTATTATTATTATTATTATTATTATATCTAAAATGCTTTTAGTGATATTTACTCTACACATATGGAGTTATAAGAAATTATCAATCCGGCTTAAAGCGAGTAGATAAAAAAGTAATCAAATATTCAGTATACGGAAATTTTGAAATAATAAATGGAATATAATTTTAGAGTACAACAGATATTTCTATTTAAATATATCAGAAAAATGCTTGGTACTACCCTAGTCGGTCTCGTAATCTAGTAGTTACTTTCCTTGTCTCGAGTCCCGAGGATCGCGGGTTCAACCCGGCTGGGTTCAATGAACTATTATGGTGGACAAATTTAAGAGACAAGTCCTCCGGAAGGGAGTTTCAGTCGTGGACCCCGAGTCTGAAGATTTTCTGGCTCGTGAAAGAACCGCAAGGCTGAATAAAAATGCCTCTGTGTATAATTTAAACGGATCTTCATCCTTCAAATTAATACCTTAGTTGCCTATTAGATGTCTCATTGAAGCTAAATTAGCATGTAGGGAACATCCGTGTCCACATGTGGGACGTACGAGTAGAGTACGCACAGTCGTGTAATATAAGAACAGATACTTGTATGTCATATAGCTTCTCCATCATGAATTGATTTAAACAGGGAGATGCATTATCACCATTTTTATTCAATTCCTCTCTAGATTATGCCGTTAAAATTTACCAGGAATAATCTGTGTTTAGAAATGGAATGCATTTGCATGGTTTTCTTATGGTGCAGAACTTTATATCATAAATTAAAGAAAGAATAAAGATTTGGGATATATAGGCATCCATAGTAATTCTGCCCGAAGGCAGGTCCTTCACTTTTACTAGTGAATTGTGGGTGTGGTAGCTTCCCGTTGCTTTCCACGCCGGTGAAGGATGATCATGCTGATGATAATGATGATGGCCTTATGATTTCGGGGACCGTTTGGGCCCTCAAGGTTTCCTGACATTTGTCTTACAGGTGAGGAAAAACCCCGATAAAAATCTCACCCAGAACTACCCCGACGCTGCGTGACAAGGCAGCACGCTACCTCGAGACCACAGCGGTGGACTATATATATATATATATATATATATACATACATGATTTAAGATCACAGATAACCCGATGTGCCCTTGTCGCTTAGATGCATAAACAGTTGACCGTCAACTGTTGGAATGTCCAATATTAAATATCGAAAGACTAGAGCTAAGAAACTGTATAACACGCGCTGGCGGACACTCGCCAGTAAACTATACTGATTTAGTTGAAAAGTACTTAAAACCGTTCCAGAATTTTTATAAAAAGTATTAAATTTGACAATTTATAAATATTACCCAATCAACATAGAATACACTCAGTTAATATTGTGTGTATATATTGTGAAATAAGACTTAAAATAGTGTATTTTGAAACACATTAGCATGTAGGCCTATTATTGAAATTTTGTGATGGAACATATTCATGGATAAAGTTGTATTAAAATGTATATATATATATATATATATAGATGGCATGAAAAAAATCAATGCCTGAACCGGGATTTAAACCTAGACCTCTGAATTCAGAGATCTTAGTTCAAACCCCGGTTCAGGCATTTATTTTTATTTTTATATCATATTAGGCCTGCATTGTTCAAAGTCAAAAATATAATTATATATATATATATATATATATATATATATAAGATTGAAAGGGAGATCAGGGCTTAAATGATTTAGGTTGGGGGATGGAAATTTGTACAAATTACCGAGATTTACGATATGCGATTAAAAATCAAATGTGCGGGAGTTCTTAACACGAAATACGTATTCTAGAAAATTACTATGATTTGGAATATTAGAGGCGTCAGTTGTTGCTAAAAATATTTATAAATTCTAATCGTGATAGATAGGCATGCTACGACTTAGTTGTAAAACCAGAAAATTTAATAAACATCAACAGATTTCTGGATAAGTCACGGGAAATAAGAATAACGCTCAATCGTGAATAAATATGCAAGTAAATAAAGTGTAATATTTTGAAACTAAATAATTCTACTAAATTTAATTTTAATTCCTAATATAATTGAAAAGCTTAGGGCAATAACATGATAAGCCATGATAACATGTTCTTTCTGGCATATAAGGATTTAAATCTTTAAAAAAATTATAAATACTAATTGGGCAGTATTGTTGTTAATACAGTGTGTGCCTAAATGTTTTAATTCATCACTGGCGTAATTAGAAATGATTTTATGCATATTTCAATACATTACAATATTACTATTAGATTGCATTACTTAACAGAATGTGGCTTAAAATGTTACTGCCATAATCCCTTCAATTAATATATAAAAATTAATGTGTGTTTGTTTCTATTTTAAGCGCGGTTTGTATTTTAAGTGATTCGATTGTGATGGGGCTTTTTGCAAAAAGTTCAGGAGATTTCCGGGATGAACATAGGCTATAAGAGAGTTGTGATACTCAATTCTAACACCCTTAAAAATCGCCCTTTGCAGTGGAAAACGTGTAAAAAAGTAGCTCTTTGGACGCTTAAGTGGCTTACGCTGCCTAGACCATAACGAAATGCACAAAATTAATATACAACAGAATTCAATATCTCAAGAAGCTCTACAAAAAAGTCCGCCACAGCATATGTTTATCACTTACAGTTAACTAATAATAACCATTTTTACACGCTTTATATTAAACTTGACCTGTATTTGTCTATGTAACTGAAACTTTTAACGCGATGTTCACCCACTTAAAATCATTGGATCGACTTGAAACTTTGTATACTTGTAAACGGCCCGTGACAATACAATAATTTCATATTTTGTTTCTAAAATTATGGCCAGAATCATCAGAAAATCAAAAAAGTATATTTGTATCTATGTAACGGAATTTTTGAACACGATTTTCACCCATTTAGAAACATTGGATCGACTTGAAACTTTGTATACGTATAAAGGACCCGTGATAATACAATAAATTCATATTTAGTTTCTAAAATCCTGGCCAGAATCATCAGAAAATCAAAGATAGTGCCTTATATCTATGTAACGGAATTTGTGAAGACGATTTTCACCCACTTAGAAACATTGGATCGACTTGAAACTCTGTGTACTTGTAAAGGACCCGTGACAATACAATATTTTCATATTTGTTTCTAAAATCCTGGCCAGAATCGTCAGAAAATAAAAAAAGTGTCATTGTATCTATGTAACGGAATCTTTGAACACGATTTTCACCCACTTAGAAACATTGGATCGACTTGAAACTTTGTATACTTGTAAAGGACCAGTGACAATACAATACTTTCATATTTTGTTTCTACAATCCTGGCCAGAATCATCAGAAAAAAAAAATGAACACTGGTATAATAGTTTGCAGACTTATCGACTTTTTAGTCAGTCGTTGTAAGAGCTCAGTTGGTAGAGTGGTGGACTGTAGTGGTATATAATTTCAGTAATCCATAGGTCGCTGGTACAAATCCGGACCGGAGGATTTTTTTTAGAAGAGTATTATTTTTAGCTCACACTACAATAGTACCGAATTTAAAGATATTTACATTTTTAGAAACAAAACTAAAACATTGAAATTATAAAAATAAATAATAGTAAAAAAAACTAAAAACAACACACGCTTTATTAGAAAACCGAACTAAAGCATTGAAAAATAATTTTAATTTCCAACACGCTTGGGATAAATAATTTTACCATCAAAAGCGTGGGGTGCTTTTTATGATTTTTACATTTTCTTCTTAGAGACTTCACTTTTACTAATATATGTGTATTATCAAATATATTAATTGATAAACAGCGCCCCACGCTTTTGATGGTAAAATTATTTATCCCAAGCGTGTTGGAAATTAAGATTATTTTTAATTTTTTTAGTTCGGTTTTCTAATAAAGCGTGTTGTTTTAGTTTTTTAAAACTATTATTTATTGTCTTTCATTGATGCCAAGAAGATCGAGACAAGATTCCTGCGGAATGTTTTGTTTGTTATATTATTGCTATAGCTCTGTTACGTTTCCATTACCGACGGCAGAAGTAGTTACTATTGAGGTCGGATGGGAAAGAGGAACGTCGAGGGGGTGCTTGTACAGGACAGGTCAGTAGGAATGAATCGAACGTAGTCTTGTGAAATTGTGAGAGTCTTATTCTTCTTATTATTCATAATTCGCAGGATTTTCATCCTGTTTATTTCCAAAATCACTCCTCAAAGGAAGACATATTGTATGTGCATTCACTGTCTATCCATCTCTTGGCTGGCCTTCCTCTTGTTCTTCTCCCGTCCATTGGTCTATCTTCTCCTTTTTGCAAGTCGGTTGTCTTCCATTCTTTCTATGTGACCTTTCCAATATATTCGTCTATCTATAATATATTTGGTTATGCATTGTGAGAGTCCGGTAGCTAATCTTTAGACGGCACTGTACTGAATACTCTGACGTTTATCTCCAACCGTGTGCTCTAGTAACAGTGCTGCTACTCTGATCGGTAATCAAAATGTGAAAAAGCTGTATATATTAATTTAGTAATATGGACTGTCAACATCATTTCAACTTTCTTACCGTGCGATTCAGTGTATATAACGTTATATATATTAGTCTAACAAACCCCTACTAATACTATTTAAATAAAGGAAACAAGCTAAGATCATCGAAAATAAGATACTAAAACGATTATTCAATCCCTCAAGTAATGTAAGTGGAGGATGAACTATCTAGAGTTTATGTAATGCTCTTCTAATAATGTTTGAGCTACAGGGCATATAGACTGAGACATGCAGGCCATGTAATTGGAATGGATAACATTATAAATATTTTCATATTGTTTATTAGGAAACGCTTGGGGAAGAGACCATTATATGGATTTATTTATAGGGAAGATAATGTTTGCATGCATTTTAGGATACTGGATATCGGAGACATGAAATGGATTAAATCGCTAATCCCTGAACTATGATTTGAGGGAAGTAGATTATACAGGGGATGATTGGAAAACATTGACTCAGGATAGGGATATGTGGAGGGCCATGAAACTACGGGTTCGATAGTGCTAGTGAGTTAGTTAGTTAGTTAATCCCTAGGAAAAACCAGATAAGTTAAAAATTTGGCACAACAAGGTAGATCGATATATTTGCTTTTTTCCTCCAGTGAACTTCCTTCCGTTTAGACTTATCAAAAATAAAAATTGTTTGTTGTAGCTATTATAATGGAGAACTGACGTAACTTGTTAATAACATATGAAGTGACATAAAGAACAGTGCCCATTAAGAAATTTAAAAAATGGATAAAAATTGACTTATTTGATTTTTCCCGGAGATGAGTTTTTTTTTATCTGAGGGCAAAAACCAGTATAGGGCCTTAGAAATGCGGCTCTTATCCTACAGGTTCTGTAAAGAAATATTTATTAATAGGGCAAGGATTTTAGTGCACAATAAAATACAGGATAATAAATTATATAAATGTAATAATGCACTAACAATTGCCAAAATATGCACTAAAATTAAAAATAATGCAATATTTGAGAAGTTGATAATTAATTCAAATAGTATTGTGATAACGTTTTTATTTGATTGAATATAATTAATGTTTATAGGGTTTGTAATTTTCATTTCTTATCCAGTTATTCTTTATAGAGACGATTAGATGCATGGGGACTTAAATATTAATCGATTTATTTTTCTCGTCCTTTTTATTTATAATATTCACATTTGCAGGTAAATATAAGGTGTTCACTTTTTAGTCCTGCATCGCAATGTAGGCTACAACAACCAACTGCTGTAGATTGTAGAAGGATCCATTCCTAGCGATACTAAAGATGGGTATTTAAAATAAACTATATCACTGGATTGCAAGTCCCCTGGTAGTAATTCTACATAATAATTTTCACCTGAAAAACATCAGCTATTGATGACAGCACACCAAATCTTTTATTTTTACTCAAAATCATTATACTTTTCTTCAATGCATCATTTCCCCACTCACTTTTCTAGATAATTTACTACAGTTTTCACCAAGTTTCTTTGCTCCACTAATTGATCTCCTGATTTCTATAAACGAGTCCTATGTACAATTGGTTGGAAAATGGGAAGACAGAACCTCTTGTCGTTTCATAAAATGTAAGTCTATTTTATACTGGTAGAGACAGTAAAAGTAAGAAATGCACATTTTCTCGTGAAAACGCATAAAACTGCCAAAATGTATGTTTGAGTAGTTTAAATAACTACTAATATGCTAGATAATCCACAAAAAATTCAATATGGCAAAAAATGTACAATTACGCAAATAAATTCAACCACAAAGTTGCCTATTTAAGATCATTTTCTGCCAAAAAAAACATTTATATCTAACTGAGCATTATACAGTTCTCATAGAAATAAAATAATAGTTTAAAAAACTAAAACAACACGCTATATTAGAAAACCAAACTAAAAATGAAAAATAATTTTAATTTCCAACACGCTTGGGATAAAATTTAAAGTGGCCAACAAAAAAAAATCACCTCCAACACATCTGGAATAAATCAAGAGTTATCTACAAAAAAAAATACCATCAAAAGCGTGGGGTGCTGTATACCAATTAATATATTTGATAATAAACAGATATTGTTAAAAGTAAAGTCTCTAAGAAGATAACGTAAAAATCATAAAAAGCACCCCAGATGGTAAAATTATTTTTTTTGTACATAACTCTAGACTTATTCTGAATGTGTTGGAGATGATTTTTTTTGTTGACCACTTTAATTTTATGCCAAGAGTGTTGGAAATTAAAAAAAAATTAATATTTAGTTCGGTTTTCTAATAAATCGTGTTGTTTTAGTTTTTACATTTTTAGAATAATTGATTGTCATAAACCGGAATCCCATGACATTTTAATTGCTTAATACTCATCTAAAAAAAAATCATCCTGGCCGGATTTGAACCAGCGACCTATAGATTACTGTAATTATATACCACTACAGTCCACCGCTCTACCAACTGAGCTCTTACAACGATTAACTAAGAAGTCGTTAAGTCCGCAAGCTATTATACCGTTTTTTTATTTTTTTGATTTTCTGTTTATTCTGGCCAGGATTTTAGAAACCAATTATGACATTATTGTATTGTCATTGGTCCTTTACAATCACACAAAGTTTCAAGTCGATCCAATGTTTTTAAGTGGGTGAAAATCGTGTTAAAATATTCCGTTAAATAGATAGATGGACAGATACAGATCAAGCTAATATAAAGCGTGTACAAAAGCTGCAAATGCATCAAAATACTTCCCCTAGTTATTAATATTGTGAAACTTACATAATTGACGTATTGTTTTTATCTATGTATAGTCTCTAAAGGAAGCTCAATCTCAGGCAGTTAATTAATACAATTGTTAATGTAATTGACGATAGGAAGCACTCTTATATCATATTTATGTAAACCGATTGTCTGTGTGTTATCAGTGTCAATTCAATTACTTTTATCATATAAACAGAGCACATAGCTGTATTGCCCGGATGTGTATTTTCCACTATTCTGCTCGTTCGCAACTCTTTTCATAAATAAACTGAAATTCGCTTCCATATATACGTTTGCTCTCTCATTAACCGTTCTAAAACCAATCATGTGTGAAAATACGCTTTTATTTAAAAGACAATCCATTTACAAACTACCCACCTGACACTCTAATAGCAATATGAATTGTTGTAAATATCTGTGTTTTGAATGCAACTACGAACGGATATGTGGAATATATGATCACTAATCAAAGGAACACTTTAGTATTTTGTTATTGATGTAACCACACTTTGTTGGCAACTAATTGCTCCATTTAACAACATGATACTAGTTCATTACTTCAAATTCTAAACAAAAATGTGATAATTTAATTTGTCGAGCTGCAGAAAGAAAATTACGGATGGCCTCTATTCTGGAAAAGCATGCTAATACGTTTTACATGTATCGTACTTGTCATCCGATCATCATTCAAAAAATAAATACTGTAGTTTTTTTCTAATACCACTAAATTGTCTTTTATGGCATTTCTGGTTTTTCCCCAGGCATTGGCGGAATTGTAATCCATTTCTTAAGTTGGGGCACCTGGAAGGCGGAGTTACATTTCCCTGATGATATGATAGGTGATAAATGATAATGAAGTGCCAGGAGAGTTCTTAATCTAAACTTAACCTAAACTCCAGACCATGGTCGACCACAGGAATAATTCCCTTTAAGGAAAAATTCATATGGTTTGACCGGGACCTCATGAACTGTAGTCAGAAACGCTGACCACTATCCCATGAGGCTGGCCATACTGAAGATATTTAAAACTGTTATTCTCCGTGTTAGCGGATATGGATGCGAAACGTGGATTCATATTTTAAGGGAAAAGAAAAATTGAGGATTTGAGAATAAAATTCTCAGGATTTTTTTTGACCAAATAAGGCTAACAGGTAGGTAAATGTACAATACTATATAACGTGATCTTTTTGGGACGCCAGATATAATTAGAACAGTTAGGTCTCGTATACCGCGATGGGAGGATATGTGACAAGAATGTTGAATGGAAAAAGGACATGGAAACTACGTAGGAAAACCAGGGATGAAGCAGCCAGTAGGTAGGCCTAGAATAAGATGGGAGATTATGTATTAACCATGATATGAGGGAGGTAAATTATGCAGAGGTCATCATCATCATCAACTTCACGGATTAGGACTTTGCCTGTTCCGATCTCACATCTGTTCAGCCCAGCGCTTTCTTGGTCTTCCTATCGATCTTCCTCCTACAAGATTATACATCAGTGGCATCTTTGGTATCTTATCCTCTGTCATTCTTTGCAGATATTCTATTCAATTTTTCTGTGTTCTTCTATTTGTTGATGATGTTGTTGTACTTTTATTTCCTCTATAATATTCTAATTTCTAATATGTTCTCTTGAAGAACGTTTCACAGCCCGTAGGAATCTCATTTCTGCTGCCTGAATTTTACTTTTTTCCTTTTCCATTAGGATCCACGCCTCACTTGGATTACGGAAAAAGGACAAACGATTAGGCAGGAAATATAAATTAATTATGCAGAGGATTATTGGAAAATGTTAGCTCAGTATGGGGATATGTGGAGAGCTTATGTCCACGTGACCTTGAATCTACGAGTTCGGTAATGCCGATGAGTTAGTTAATTTAATTTGTCTGTAATATAATATTCTAGTCATACTTGTAAATGGGAACCTCAGACCTGATTTTTTTTTCAAGTTTCAGTAATTTAATATCATAAATTTGTAAAAAATGAAAAGGTAAAAACCTTGTGGTAGTAGGAAACTAAAGTTGCCACATATTAGATTATCGGCACGATATACCAATGGATTTGTCAGCCCTGCGTGACGGCCTCCTATACTTCATGAATATACGTTTAATGCTCACTTCCGTTAGTGGTCAGTTGATCCCAGTGCCATAGTTCGGCAAGACGGTTAAGTTATTTTAAAAATTCCAACCTTACCTGTCATACATAAATCGAATGAAAGAAGAACGCATAACAAAACGGATGATGAATTATAAACCGATGGTAGTAGAAGAATAGGTAGACTCAAAGCAAGGTGAGAACAATAGTGTTGAAATAATGAGCCCATGGCAAGTCTTATAACAATTCGTCTATGAAATTATTATTAGATCTGCCCGGCTGTTCATTGCAATTAATACACCAAAGAGGTTACCAGCCTCTTGTGGAGTTTATGATAGAGTTATGGCTTAAACTATTTAGCCATCATATATTAGACCTACATGAAGAGATGCTCCTTCCGCTCTTATAAGGGAAGTGAGTCCTGGGTAACAAATAAGAGGAGTTCGAGTAGAATACGAAATGCAGAAATGAACTTTCTACGAAGGACCAAAGGATGGAAAACATTGGACCACATAAGAAATAAATAAATAAGAAGTGAATTAGAAATATATGCAATAAATGATAGAGTTCAACAACATCCCGTCAGCTGGGAACAGCATGTTCACAGAATGGAAGAAACAAGATTACCCAAGATAGCATATTATTATAAACCAAAAGATTAAGGGATGTAGGAAGACCGAAGAAGAGATGGAAGGAATCATTGTGAATTCAGATCAGGCGAATCGCATAAACCTTGAAGTGAAGAAGATAATGATCCATCAATAGAAATTCTGCCTGATGGAAGGTCCTTCACTGCAATCATAGCATTTTCATGCTATGCTTGCAGCTTTGCAAGATGATAATGATATTGATTGTTGTTATTGAAGATGGCACTACCTCGGCTTTAATACTTCGTGTCGGTACCGATGGTCTCAAAGTTGCTCTTAGTATGTATATATATGTATATATATATAATATATATATATACAGGGTGTTTCATAAAAGATGGCGCAAACTTAAATGGTTGAAAGTACACGATAATAGAAGCAACAATGTCCCAATAAACATGGGTCCGCAAACGAGCCGTTTGCGAGATAATTACGAATGTATGGTTACAAGCCGCCACTGACGTCATTTTAATTAATTATAACTAACAAAGTATGCGGAATTATGAAATTAGGCCGGTATTAAACAACACAGAAACTCAAAAATTTTCATTGTCACACACTAAAACACCTCTATATGTGCACCATTAGTAGCACAACAATATGAAGTCTGTATTCGATGTCGTGCCACATTCTATGTAACATGTCCATTGGTACTGTTGCAATTGTGTCAAGGATACGGGTTCGTAAATCATGAAGATCTTGTCCTGGAGTCGCAAACACACGGTCTTTTACATATCCCCAGAGGAAGAAGTCCAGTGGTGATGTCTGGCGAACGTGGCTTTATGTCATTATTGTCCAACATGCGACAGATGAATTAACTGCAACAATGAAAACAAAAAATCTTTGAGTTTCTATTTCTTTTAATACCAACCTCATTTCTTAATTCCGCATACTTTGAGAGTTATGATTAATAAAAACGTGGGAGGTTTGAATGGGACATGGTGTTTTTAGTTTGTAATAAAGATGGCTAAATTCGCTTAAAACAGTTATGAACATTGTTTTAGTATAAAATAATTGGATATTTTGTTTCTAGAACTGTCTTAAATGATAGTCATAATTAAACTACTTTAATGTAGAAATATGCCTGAAAACTTATGTAATTGTAGTAGTGTTCACGTTTGCTAGGCATAGAAACAAGTCTTTGCCAATTTAAAGAAAGCCTACAAAAATTATTTTAGGTATCACCAGGGCAATGAGTAATATATATTTTGTGTGATTTGCCATATTAAGCTAAAAACTTGGTGGAAATGTAGAAGTAGCTGGACATCGTCTGCAGTACAAATAGAACAAAATTGTCACATTGCAGACATCTCTATATTCTGTTTGACAAGTGATCAACATTTTACAAATCATAAATCTAGGAGACACATAGAGTACCCCAATGTGTCTTTTGCAATTATACTAATACCACACTAGAATCTGTTTATGTATATATATATATATATATATATATATATATATGTATATACATATACACACAAGACCAAAAAATGAACATGGAAGAGAGATTTGTTTTGCAGAACTGTTTAATAATAATAATGATAATAATAATAATAATAATAATAATAATAATAATAATAATAATAATAATAATAATAATAATAATAATGAAAATCATGGGCATCAACTATTAGACCTCCGCCTGTTCCATTTCAAAGTAGTTGTTTACGCCATCACGTTAATGGTCGCGGTCGACCGGCTTATATTTACTTTCCTTAAGGTTATAGGGTAGAGTAGCGGTTCCCAACTATTTTAGACTCGCGAACCACTTCCACAACGGTCTGAGTTGGGTGAACCAATAACTTTTAAATATAGGTACATACAGTAGTACATAAAATTAAAGTCAAATCAAAAGGTTCAATAATCTTCAATTAACTTAACTCTTAACGGTTAAAATCAAAAGTTACTCTAGTTACGGCTTAAAAGTTACAAAATATGTAGGCCTAGTTGCAACCACAGAAGTTAAATAAAGTTTCAAATCGCTTTCGGCACAAAGTCTGTTTCTGTATTTAATATTGTAAATAGACATATGAAGAAAACGACTTTCGCGGTACTATTGTTAGTAATCTTAGAACACAAAGAAGCTGTCAGACTAAATTCCGATTGTAGCTAAATCAAATGCATTCCTAATGTTGTTACATAACTATAAATCAGGCATTCGCGGTAAATATTAATTTATTGTGGAAATAATGTGATAAATTCCCTATGTTACACATATGTAACAAGGGACTATTTAACTCATGCCCCAAATGGGAGTCAATGACCAATCACGTTACAATGATTTTTTATTTACAACCAATCACAGTCGTGTTTCGCCTAGAATTTACCAACTAAAGTTTATCATAATAAAGAAAGCATCTCCTTTTTAACATTCTGAATGGGTCATAGCATTATTTTGCATTGACTGACTCACTAAGAAATACGGCTACCACATTGTATATATAGTGCATGAATGTCAACACATACCGCATGCAGGAGTTAATATAAAAACATTTGTAGCAATTGATTATACCACCAAAAAAAGAAACCACTGTTTGCACTTTCTTAAAGGTATTTTTTCCCAGAAAAATATAATTGTCATATTTACATCATAGGACATCAAAAATGAATTTACAGTTTGATGTGTTTCATTTTTTCTCCACTAGAGTGCATTCTTACAATATTGCGTACCTTTGGCAATAAATAATATGATCTGGTTGCAGTGACGAACAAAAGAATCAAATGAAGCGTACTGATCGTTTCTCATTTGTTTTCAAACATAGCCGTTTACATTAAATATATAAATATTTTAAAATAACTATATTTAAATAATGATTTGTGAGTAAACAGCTTAATTTTATTAGTTAAATAGCCCTAACAAATGCCCTCTTGATTTCCAAATTCTCTAGATAAATTGGAAATCACTCGTGGCATTACTTATAATAATTTAATTTTAAAATAATAATAATGATAATATAGTATAATAATATATATTTCCTGCTTTAGCAATGTTGACACATTTTTCCAGCACCAATGATTTGTCTTCAATTTCGCTTTATAATTTTCCTCCATTCGTCTATATTATAACACATTTCTTCGTCTACTTCCCAGTCCTTCAAAGTTTCTGTAATCCCTTGGATCCACGTGAAATTGGTCGTCCCATTCTTCTCGTTCCTGACGGTGTCCATTCCATTATTTTTTTTGGTAATCTTTTATTCTCCATTCGCCTAATATACCCTACCATTTTAGTTACTTTTCTTGGATAAATTCTAAATTTGAGTTTTGTACATTCATGTTCTCTTCTTTAACTTTATTTCTAATTATCTCTCTCCTTGATATCCGAGCTTATCTTCTCCAATTGTCCATTTCTGCTACCATTAATTGTCTTTTCATCTAATAATTTAAAGTCCAAACCTCTGAATCATAAGTCATAATACTTCTAACTATTGTTTTAAAAATGATAACTTTAGTTTCTCTTTTGATATGTTTATCTAGTATAGTGATGATAATAATAATAATAATAATAATAATAATAATAATAATAATAATAATAATAACAATCATAATTAGAAATGAAGGAAACAACAAAACTCCTAACCTTGAAACCCGCCATTACGGAAAAGTTTTGGTGAACTCCTTGAAATATTTTCCGAACCCCCTGGGGGAAACAATGGTTTAGAGGATTCAATACCCTCCAATGTAACATTCGTTGAGTGTGATCTCTCCAGTTTGTTGTGTAGTTTTCAACTATAGATATAATTGATTCTATGAGGTATATAATTATTATCTAATATATATGTCCCTTTTGTGGTCTAGTAATTTATAACCTGATACAAATCACTAAATATAATTTTCGATTATTCGATTTGTCTTAATTGACTTAATATTAAGATCCAGCATTCACTATCATAAAATAGCAAAGGCAATTATTTTCTAAGGTTCATGTTTTAAATAATATTTGTTTCTGCATATCGTGTTTTAATGTATTTTGTATAGTCGCGCAAAAATGTCTTAATTCATTTTGTATTATTTGAACTAATTAAAAACAATGAAATTAATAATAAGAAGAATAATAATATAATACCAAATTTGCAGAGCGAGTTGGCTAATAGTAGCTTTAACACTTGTAATCGGAGATTGCAATTTTCAAAATACGGACTGATCAAAATGACTGCCGTTACTTCCTAATTTTCCTTAGTCTTCAAGGCAAATCTTGAAATGAAATTTGATTACTGGGACACATTTTCTGATATTCACCACTTCATAGTATCATCGTAGAGATAATTTTACGTATTTTACTCGATGATACATCACTGAATAAATTAAATCACATCATGTACACATATCACAAGAGAGACACAACAGTAATATACAGTTTACTCGATATAACCTTTTTTTTTCAATGCCACCTGTTTGTCATTCGACATTTCAGGTATTCTCTCCTAACATTGGCGTATTATAACCCACTTCTGAGGTTGGGGCGCCTGAAAGGCGGGGTTACGCTGCCACAATGATATTATGGGTGATGACGATGGGTAATGATGCGCCAGGAGAGGCCTTAAACCTAAACTTAAATCTAGTGAGGAGAATATGATATTGATGATAATGATAGCCAGATGATATTCGGGGACCATTTGGGCCTTAAAGTATCCTGACATTTGTCTTACAGGTGAGGAAAAACCCCGAAAGAAAACCTCACCCAGGAAATTTGTCCCGACCGGGGATCGAACACGGGCCCGCTGCGTGACACGCTACCTCGAGACCACAGCGGTGGACATATAACCAAATATTATATGCGTGATACGATCTTAAAAGTTAAAAGTCTATAATGTAGATATTTAAATATTTTTAAAAATGTTTTTAAATGTATGAGTATTTTCCTCTTTACTGAGATTATTTTTCAACCAATCTTAATGCTCTTTACATAGTTAAACAAATAAACATATTACAAGGAACTATCAATTCACAAATTTCCCTTGATTAAACTGCTCCAACGTGCTTTGTCCTGTGTTTCTTGATATATTACTCCAAATGTTCCCACTAATTGTTGAAATTAGTTAAGCGGAACATAATTTCATTAGAAACAATTTTAAATGCAGCAAATATATGTAATTTTATTCATGAAGTTAAAAATATATGTA
The DNA here is from genome assembly GCA_030220185.1 of Diploptera punctata. Taxonomy (NCBI): domain Eukaryota; kingdom Metazoa; phylum Arthropoda; class Insecta; order Blattodea; family Blaberidae; genus Diploptera; species Diploptera punctata. The sequence continues at coordinate 154,995 of JASPKZ010001213.1, read as the reverse complement.
ACGTTAGGAACAAAAGAGCTACCTAATTTTGTTATTCCACAAATAATATGTTGGTATTTATTATGTTCATCACTTTATAAGTGCGTTTAATAGAAACCAAACTTGTTACACAGCAATACATTTTTAAATATGTAATGTCGAGTTTGTTAACCAGTAAAATCGGCCTATTATATGGAAGATATCACATATAATGGATATTTAAAAATAGTACAACGAAACTGAATATAACATGTTATAAAAAACCGAGGAAGGTACTGCATTCTCCAAACATCAGAATCATTCGACCATTAGATGTAGGAGTTACTTGAAACCCGAAATTAAACATTTCATCTAGAATTCACTATGTTTGGTTTGTCGTAATATATACATACAATAAAATGTTATTAACCATCACATTGCCAATGCATCCTATAATATACATTAGTTTAATTTATCATCATCAACAACAACAACAAGGATTAAGCGAAATGGACTGTTCCGATCTCATTGTAAGTCGAATTGGTCCTTCCATTTCTTGAATGATCTTCCCAACATTCTTCTCCCTTTTGGTTTATAATCATACATTCTTGGTATGCGCTGTTCATTCATTCGTAATACGTGCTGAAGATAAGCATTTTTATAACATTTTATTCTTTCACAGAAATTAAATATATTAAATTCTGTTCTTATGTCTTCGTTTTTCTTTTTATCGGTCCTTTGGTATCCTGCTATTGCTCTCAACATCTTCATTTCAGCAGCCTCTATTTGTTCACTATCTTCCTTTGTTAATGTCCAGGTTTCACATCCATAGATAAGAGATGGAACTGCCAATACTTTGTAAAACTTCAAAATAGTTTCTTTTCTAGTCTTATTCAATAAAGTGCGTTTAATTGTGCCACATAGATAATTGAATCGTTGTATTTTGGTGTGTTTATCTAAATTTCTGTCATTGCCTAAATGACATCCCAAATAATTAAAATTCTGAACTTGGTCTATAATTACATTATTTATCATTATTTTTGTTCTAATTTCACATTTTACTTTCAAACTAATACTTTTGTTTTAGATGTAGATATTCTTAAATTGTATTTTAGAGAGATACTAACTAAATGATTAAATTAGATCAAGTAGTTCCAATAATAATTTAGTTGAGGACGACAGACTTATCAGGTACCAATTTTATATTTAATATCTTATTACATATATTGAACTGTGTTTTAATATGAATGTTGATTGTAACTAATAGTCTGTACCTACAGTTTTCACGTGATCTGTGCGGAACATACATTCCACTCCGGCGTGGCGGCTCTAGTTCGATCCTGGGAATTTAAAAACTTTAAATCTTTCATCAGGGCGTGTCCATTGACTTTTCGTGTTCTTTGAACTGACATACTGTTAACAGCAGATCCAGAGGGTATCGCTGTAGTATACCTATATCATATGTGGTTCAGAGTTCCTGTTGTCCCCCACAATCTGTCGTTACAGTACCTTTGTAGACCGGTGGGAATTTAAGCCGTAAGAAAACAACAAGAATAAAAAAAAATAGAAAAGAAGAGAAATGGAGCATAGTATGTAGTCTACTGTTTAAATACAGTTTTATTATAGCACAACGATCAGTAGCTACTCATGAACTGTTTTTCATGTTTCTTTGTTTGAATAGCTTTGGCATAGAGAAGTTTTAGTGTTCCTAAAAGAGCGTTGTATGTATTTAAGCGCTACCATTACAAAAGTTTATGTGTGTCGGATATACTGTCCTCGAAGTTTATACTTTTAGGATTATACCTCTATTATCATTCATAATCAAACACATTCATATACATAAATATTTACCCTGACAAATATTTGAATGTTTTATTCTATGTTGTAAAAATCTTACCAGCAGTGTTAAACAATAAAATAAATTGTCAATACCATTAAAAGGTGGCTTGTAACAGAATGGCTCTTACTATTATTATTATTATTATTATTATTATTATTATTATTATTATTATTATTATTATATTTTGTGACACAGAAAGACTGAAATGTTCTCATTGATGCCATACAAAGCATCTATTCAGTTTGAATGATGTCACAATGGTAAAAAATATTTTTTCTGTCAGGTATGAAAGCTAATAGTATCCTTTTGTGATTCTTTTGGCGTTACAACTCTAATCGACTCACCGTTCTTCCACAACTAACGTAACAAACTCATTTCGTTTTCTGAACCATCTCTAAAATAGACTTTCTTCGTAAATTATGTTTTATTAATGCCCCCAGATTGTCATTTCAGCATTCAGGTATTCTTTCCTGACATAAGCCTTATTGTAACCCACTTCTAAGGTTACGGCGTCTGGAAGGCGCCCCGATGATATATGATAGGTGATGATGATGATTATCCGCCAGGAGAGGTCTTAATCCTTAACTTAGTATGATTAGGAATATGCAAATGATGATAATGATGACCGACGATGCTCGGGGACCGTTTGGGCCTTAAACGTTCCTGACATTTGTCTTACAGGTGTCCACTGCTGTGGTCTCAAGGTAGCGTGCTGTGTCACGCAGCGGGCGCGGGTTCGATTCCCGGTCGGGAAAGGGCTCCTGGGACAGGTTTTTTTTGGGATTTTTCCTCACCTGTGAGACAAATGTCAGGAAGCTAAGATGCTTAGGGACCAACGGTCCCCGAAAATCATCCGGCCATCACCATCATCCTTATTATTATCACCATTCTTCACCGGCGTGGAAAGCACCGGGAAGCTAAACACCTACAATTTCCTAGTAAAGCTGCAAAGCATAGCATGAAAATGCTTTAATGCAGTGAAAGATCTGCCCTCGGGCAGAATTGTTATGGATGGATAGATGTCTTACAGGTGAGGACATATCCCAAAAAAATCACTCAGGAAAATTGTCCCGACCGGTGAACGAATATGGGTCCACTGCGTGACAAGCAGTAGGCCTACTGTTCCTCGAGACCACAGTTGTAGACCTCTTCGTAAATTATCGAACTATTAATTTTGCATACACATTTCACTATGCGAGAAGAATATTATGTATAAAAAATATTGAAATATAATATGATATAAGGGTTATAATTGGGATATAGATCAAAGAATTAACCACGTGCCTAGCACTGAAGGGAGTAAGTATGCTGATCGCATGGGGAATCGAATACGACACCTTCCTACTTGCAGCGTGTTGCCTTTACCAGCTATACCAAGACGAGTCCTCAACTTCAATTGTCTAAGAGTAGTAATTCTATATAGGTATTAACCAATAATATAAATTAAAAAAATAATTACCTCTCTGGTACCATTGAACTCGTAGGCTCATGGCAGCGCGGGCATAAGCTCTTCAGACGTCCCTATTTACAGTTATTATTCCTAGGTAATGGAAATGGACAGCTAATGACAAATGAGGGAAATTTTGAGGAAGTGGCTGAATTCAAATACCTAGGAAGAATAATCACAAATAGGAATGAGATGCACAAAGAAATTAAACATAGACTCAATTCTGGAAATGCATGCTATTATGCATTACAGAGACTCTTGACTTCCCAACTCCTTTCAAAAACCGTAAAACTATTATTCTACCAGTTATATTATATGATGCGAAATATGGACTCTTACTTTAAGGGAAGAAAGGAGATTACGAGTATTTGAGAATAAAGTTCTTAGGAAAATATTTGGACGAAAGAGAGCTGAACAGACAGATGAATGGAGAAGATTGCATAACAGTGAATTGCATGGTTTTTATAGGAAGCCAGACATAATGAGAACAGTTAAGTCTCGTAGACTGCGATAGGCAGGACATATGGCACGATTGGGGAATGAAAGACGTGCATGGAAGCTTCTTGTAGGAAAACCAGAGGGAAAACGCTAAGTTAGTAGACCAAGAATGAGTTTGGAGAATAACATTAACTGTGATTTAACGGAAGTAGATTATACAGGGGATGATTGGAAAACATTGGCTCAGGATAGGAATATATGGAGAGCTTATGTCCGCGCGGTCATGAAACTTCGGTTCGATAGTGCCAGCGAGTTAGTTAGTTAGTTAGATAGTTAGTTAGGTATGGTACTTGAATTCTTTGACTTCTTCAAAATTTTTCTCATCTGTCGTTCACTCCCCATTTCCATTATGTAATTATTTCTTTGTTTGACCATATTTAATTTCATTGATGTTTACTTCCAGCTCCAATTTCTTAGAAAAAGTAAGAACAATACTAAGAAAAAAATAATAATCTGATCTAGATGCGGGGAAAGTGTTCTAGAGTTCTCTGCTTATTTATTGCTTTATTTATATGTTTAGTAAAATGAAAAAGCATTTGGAATAAACAAATTTAGAAACTGCTGAAAAGAAATACTAAGAAAATGAGTTAATCATTTAAGAATTTAAATTTATTACTGACTTATTTTCGTTATCAAGACGGGATCTCAAAGCTGTATCAGCTAAACACTGTATTTTTATTCCAAGACAGGTGGCTTTTATAATATATAATTTTTCAAGCTCTGTGAATTCTATGCGGATTAAAATTAATATCGAAAAGTAATTTTAGATAGTACACGAGTAAATTGCATTAATATCTGCTGTATCTATTGAACTTGATGATATTAAACGTCTTCCAATATTTGCTACGTTCAATATTTAATAGAAACGAGCCAATTGCTTGGTCATATGCTCGCGTATTCATACGTTCACGCTTTCTACGATAATTGTGATAACATTTGTCTGTTTTTAACCAAACGTGACCTACATGATCTTTTGTATTCTGGGAATAATTAGAATTTCCTTGAATTTAAATCTGTTAACTGTAAAGGCATAAATCAAACGAAACTTATTGCGTTTCGAAACCTTAAATACGAAGTACGTTTATTCTTTAATGAAATATACTCTATTCTCGAGTCACAATCTCTGATAATACATGCCTTTGTTATATAGACCTGAACTTCAATATCCAAAAAGCTTCAATATCTAACAGGAGAAGAATAATATACAGCATTTATTACTCATCAAACCATATCCTACTTCATAACGTGTAAATTATTTTAATAAGAATTAATAATAATAATAATAATAATAATAATAATAATAATAATAATAACAATAATTCAATTCTATTCCTATTAACTAAGTTTAACATCTCACCTTATAGGAACTTATGCCACACACCTTACTGTCGCACTCCCTATAGGGAGACGAATTTTGAACTATGGATCACATACATCCTTATGACAACTCAAAGGCACGAAAAGTCTCGCCGAATGAGTGATAACAATAATAATAACAATAATAATTTTTGTAAGTCCTTGTTTCCCTCATTAGTTACATTTGTTTCCCTAATTTAGTTACACTTGTTTTTGTGTAGATGTCATTGGAGTGGTCCGTGGTCAGCGTTCCGCTTCATACTGACATCTAGGAAACCAAGTTAGTACTAGGACGGGAAAATTCGGTAAATTTTGCTTAGAGGCCATTTTAATCAGGCTTAAAGATCTGTTACGAGCCTGAAAATCTTCAGACTCGCGACCCACGGTTTAAAGTCCCTCTCGGAAGACTTGCTCCTTGGATTTTTCCATCCTAAAAAAATGCATATACCCCGGCCGACTTTGAAGCCTCGGGACCAGAGGCAAGGAGCATAATCACTAGTCCACCGCGGCCGACTATAATAATAATAATAATAATAATAATAATAATAATAATAATAATAATAATAATAATAATAATAACCATTATTATAAATATTTAATTTAAATTGTCAGAATTAAGACCATACGGTCTTATCTTCCACTCAAGTTTTAAAGTATTTATACACTATATTTAAAAACATTTGCCTTCTTTTTCTTCTTCTTCTTCGTTACGGTTTAGGCTTACTTACTAGCCTGTTCCGGCTCCAAATTGCTGCTGTTTCCATCTTTTCTTTGGTCTATACAAATTTCTTCTTCCTCGTGGTAAATAGTTGTCAGTATCCTTCTTTTGGTATTCTGTTCTCAGTCATCCTTGCCAAGTGTTCTTTCCAGTTTGTTCTGTATTTCACTATTGTTGTGTTTAATTCCTCTACTTTTAGTTGTTTTATTATTTCTGTGTTATGTTTTTTGTCTGTTGTTTGATATCCTGCTATTGGTCTGAGGAATTTCATTTCAGCAACTTGTATTCTGGAAGATTGTTGTGTTGTTACTGTCCATATTTTGATCCATAAGTAATAATAGGAACTGCCATTGTCTTGTATAATTGCATTATAGAGTCTTACCTGGCTTTATTTTTCAAAGTTATTTTAGGTGTTCCTGTTATATAATTAAACTTACTTAGTTTGTTATTTATATGTGTTTCCGCTGTGTCCTTGAAGTTATATCTTAACACTTGTTCTATTGGTTTATTTTCTAATATTATATTTATCCGAACTGGATGAGCGTCCTTGAAAACCATTGTTCTGATTTTTCTGATGACATTTCCATGTTGTATTATTTTTTTGATGTTTCATTTAGTTTAAATAGCATTATTTGTCTTTTCATCGTCTTCTGTTTTTACTATTAAAATCCGGTCACCTGCAAAGACTACTGTTTTTATTACTTTCTTTCGTAAGTTAATTCCACCAGTCATTTGCTACCATGAATGTATCATGTCAAAATAAATGATAGTGAAAACCTTATTAACTCCTCCCGTTATATGTATTGTTTATCTTTGATTTATTTTTATTTTTGTTTTCTCATACATATTTTTAATTACTGCTATCAAGTGTAGTGGAATTCCATTTTTCACTTAATCATGTAGACTATAGTTACTTTATCAAAGCCATCTTATAATCTATAAAGAGGATGTGAGTTTCTAAGTTACATTATCTTCGCTTCCGTATTATTTGTTTTAGAATACATTGTCTGTGCAGCTTCTTCCTTTAATAAAAATATTTGTAAGTGTATAAAGTATTTATACGCTATATTTAAACTAAAATTAAAAATAAATACTAAATTACTTACAGAGATATGCACTTAAAATAAATATTAAGTATTACAATGCCAGGCTTACACCCTGTTAAGGCCTGAAACCAAGAATCTTTCTAATTTTTTTTTTTAGTCTTCCATGTGACCTCCTTCCACCTGTCGGTAAATTTTCTATCTGGTGCCATTCTACACACGTGAAAATTTCATTCATACTTATCTTATTTACCCACTATTTTGTTTACTTGAATGTCCAGTTGATTCCTTATGTCCTCATTTCTAATTGTATCCTTCCTTGGTGTATTCATTTCACGTGTTTTCAAGATATGTTTCGTTCTTACAGTATCAGCTCTAGTCTAACAAGCACGGGTCAGTATCTCTGCATCATAAATTATAATTTTCATTTGCCAATTTAATTATTTCTTATTTCAAATTATGTTATTCATTCTACCTGCTATTCAGCAAGCATTATTAACTTGAATTGTTACTTAATTTGCAGGTCATCCTCAACTTGTTCTCTCAATTCCCAGACATCGGGACCAGCTCAATCATCCCTCCTTCGATTTTCGACTTGCATCTCAAATTAATTTTTTGTTGTTGTTTTATATTTAGATTTATGAGACAATATTTTCATATTAAATTTTTGACAGCTGAAATGAAATTTTAATCTTTGGACGCCATCCTTATTATCTGTCATCAGCACAACAGAAAACGTTTACTTCACACTTCCCCATTTTATACCCATTTTTGATGTTAACATATTTTATTAACTCATTATCAAATTATACAATAATGGACTTAAAGTGTCTCTGTTGGCAGGTGCCGTCGTTCTCAACTTTCTTAAAATTATGTATATAAAATATTAACTGTAGGCCTTTCGGAAGTTAACAAAGTTGAGGACGACGGCACCTGCCAACAGGTACACATTAATGTTTAACTTTTATCTTATGTCTATTCACCTCAACGGAATTTGATACGAATTTTATTAGTATTGATTAGAGAGTCTCCTTTTCGGACACCTTTTTAATGGTATGTTTTTAGATAAGTTTCCTTTCACTTCAATTCTATGAAAAGTATTTAGTAAAATATATTTAATAATAAAATAAGAAATGCGCATAACGTGCAAGGAAGATTGTTTTTAGTCACTGCAGAGTTTCAGCAACGATTCTGATTTCATCCTACAGTTTAACATATGATATTTCTCACACTGTTCGCCACATCTTTAACACACGCAGTCTGGGCCATCTCCTGGAATATCTGGTTGCTGCACAGCTTGTGGTGAAATCCATGCACAGCGAGTCTGGTCACTGTGTGGTGCAATTCATATCCTCCCTGAGTCCATTCACGGTTTGTCATGGCATCAGCAATATAGAATTCTTCCCATATTTTGTGTTTCTTTTCGTAGAGCTCTTGCAGGAGATCCTGGTAAGCTGGTGTCACTGGTAGTAGGAACTTTAGCCTCAGCTCTTCTATGTAGAATGGTTCTCTGGATAATTCATAAACAAGTCGTGAGGGCGTGTATTTGGAGAGACAGAGCACCCTTTTTAGGTATGTTGCTTTTAGTTTCTCTAATTTTTCTAGGTTCGGTTTCTTTAAATGGGCCCATATATTCTCTAACCCATATGTTGCAACGGGATCAACTTTAAGTTCAGAAAGTAATATATTTAATAAGTACAAGCATCTCACTAGATATATTATTTTGTTATAAAATGTGTAAGACATATTTCGGTTGCAGTCTGTCCAAAATCTTCTAGTCAAGATACCTGAACTAGTATTATTAGTTATCTGTAGGCCCTAATAAATTACATTTTCAATTATTTCTTGTTTTTCGTATATAACTGTAGTCTACATATTGCTATGCTCATGTATATTACACATTAAACGTATAAGATCTGAATGTACTTGTGAAACGTCATACATCACAAACCCCGCCTTAGAAGGGGGAGGTTCAACGGTTTGAAAATAGTGGCGGGACCTTTCATTCCTTAGGAAAAACAGCCTACAGTTACCTTTATTGTTAACGATACAAGTTTTCCTTCATCATGTTTTATTATTTAAGTCTCTTATTAATATTAACGACTTTTTATATGATATTTCTAGAATCACATTTGGGGGAAAAATCAATTATAAGTAATTTGTGAACAAAGAACTTACGATATTACGACAAAAACTGACACTACTGTAGGTACCTAAGAAATTATATTATGTTTTCTTGAAAGTGGTTACTGTCAGGGAGCTCCTGATTATTGGTGGCAATTCCAATAAAATGAAACTGAGACAGTGAAAGAAGACTAATAATAACAATAATAATAATAATAGATATAAACTAACTAACTCACTGGCACTATCGAACCCGTCGGTTCATGGCAACGTGGACATAACCTCTTCATACATCCCTACTCTGAGTTAATATTTTCCAATCATCCCCTATATAATCTACTTCCCTCCAATCATAGTTAAACTTATTCTCCCACCTCAATCTTGGTCTACCAACTGGGCGTTTTCCCTCTGGTTTTCCTACAAGAAGCTTCCATGCGTGTCTTTCATTTCTCATTCGTGCCACATGTCCAGCCCATCGCAGTCTACTAGACTTAACTGTTCTCATTATATCTGGCTACCTATAAAGACCATCTAATTCACAGCTATGTAGTATTTCCAATTCACCTGTTTGTTCATCTATCTTTGGTCCAAAAATTTTCCTTAGAACATTATACTCAAATACTCATAACTTCCTCTCCTCTCTTAAAGTAAGAGTCCATGTTTCGCATCCATATAATAATTGTTTTATATAATTTCATTTTAACGTTTTCTGAATAATAATTTTATATATTTTCATTTTAACGTTTTCTGAACAGTCCGGCTATCACTTTGGAGCTTGTAAGTATTTTAAAGTGTCCCCTGAGTTTGCTACTAACGTTCAGCAGGTTTAGTCCTTTGGGAGGGGCTGCCTCCTTAAAGCCTTTGGACTTGCTTCCTTGTGTTTTATCCACACAAGGAGGGTTGTCTCTTCCGCCTTCTGCCTTTGAGGACTTCACTCTTGTTTTCCTGAGCTGGGTCTCTTATTTCATCCCCAGAAATTTGTGGTAAGATATAACTTCCTAGGTTGCGAAATATCATACACAACGGAAAGAGATATAAATAACAAACGAAATAAATTGAATTACATAACAGGAACACTAAAAAGAACCTTGAAAAATAAAGCCAGAAAAGACTCTATAATGAAATTATACAAGACAATGGCAGTGCCTATTATTATTTATGGATCCGACATGGACAGTGAAAACACTCCATTAATCCAGAATACAAGCTACTGAAATGAAATTCCTCAGGATATCAAAGAACAGGCAAAAAACATAACACAGAAATAAGACAACCGAAAGTAGAAGAATTGAACACAACAAGAGTGAAATACAGAACCAGCTGGAAAGAACACTTGGCAAAGAGACTGAGAATAGAATACCAAAAGCAGCATACAGCTATTCACTACGAGGAAGAAGAAGTTTGGAAAGACCAAGGAAAATATGAAAACAGCAGCAATTTGGAGCCGGAACAGGCTAGTAAATAAGCCTAAACCGTGATGATGATGAAGAAGAAGAAGACGTTTTCTGAAAGGAATTGGGACGTTAAGAATCTCTGAAATGCTTAATAGCACGCATTTACAGAATTGAGCCTTTGTTTAATTACTTTGTGTTTCTCATTCCTTTTTGTGATTATTGTTCCTAGGTATTTTAATTCAGTCATTTGCTCAAAATTTCGCTCATTAGCTGTCCATTTCCATTACATAATGTATTTCTACGTGTGACCATATATTTAGTTTTACTGATTTTACTCAATAGTGCGTGCGTGTTGGCCTCCTCGCTATCGTCCAATAGTACTACATTATCAGCATAAACTAACAGCTTATTAATACCATTGAGTTGTAGGCTTTCTTCATCCTCTAAAAATTTGATGGCATGCTCTAGTACAAAATTAAAAAGTAGAGGAGACAGTGCATCTCCTTGCTTCAACTCGTTCTGGATTTCAAAAGTATCAGAAAAGTGTTTGCCTATACGCACCCTGCTTTTTGTGTCATTTAGACACAATCATGTAAGTCTAACTAACATTATAGGAATTCCGAACTCCAGCAGGATACTATATAACTTCTCCCTCTTAATTGAATCATATGCTTTTTTGAAGTCTACATATAGTTGATGTACAGTACCATTATATTCTATCTATCTATCTATCTATCGTCGGGTTTTTACAGCTGCTGCCGTCTTCCCGTGCCAAACCTCCAAAGCCTACGGTCTTGGGCATCTTCGATGCTTAGTCCTCTAGCTTGCATTATTGTCTTCATGTTTTCGTTCCATGTTAACCTTGGTCTCCCTCTTGTCTTCTTTCTGTTCGGAAGCCATTCATATAGTTGCTTCGGCCATCGCTCATCTTCCATTCTTAAGACATGCCCTAACCACTTTAATTCCTTCTCCTCAATTCTTTCAATTATGCTTTCTTCTGCTTCCATTATGTTTCTAATTTCCTTATTTGTGACATGTTCTAATCTAGACATTCTGGCACTTCTTCGTAAATAATCCATTTTTAGAGCTATTAGTCTATTCTTGTAGTACTTATTGATTGTCCATACCTCACTTCCGTACATTGCAACAGATTCCACCAATGTTTTACCAATATATTTTTTTGTGTCTTTCCAAATATGCTTATCCCACCATATGGTATTTAGCGATGATATTATTTTGCTACTCAATTCAATTCTATGTTTTATGTTCTCTTTGCCTCTACCTTCAATGTTATCCATAATTATTCCCAAATATTTAGTTGTTTCACTTGCTTTATTTGGATTCCTTCTTCCAATATTAAATTTTCTCGTTAATTGCTATTTATTGCCAGATATTCAGTTTTTTGCAAATTTACTGTGAGACCCCATGATTCATATGTGTTTTTGAACCTTTTTATCATGAATTCCATATCAAATTTGTCTTGCGCTAAAACCAGTTGATCATCGGCAAATTGTAATGTCAGCAAAAATCTGTTGCCTATTGGGATCCCCATACCTTTGCAGCTTTGTTTCCATTTCATTAATATTAATTCTACATAAATATTAAATAAAATTGGTGATAGACTGCAACCTTGTTTCAATCCCTTTGTGGTTTTTATAGGATTAGACATTATATTTCCAATTTTAACATAAGCGACGATTATATTCCCATTTCTTTTCTAAAATCTGTCTTATACTAAAAATCGGATCTGTAGTAGACCTGTTTCTTCTAAATGCACATTGATGATCTCCTAAAATGCCATCAATACAGTATAAGGAGTAAATATGCTTACTAATATATTTGTTAGAATTTTGTACGAAGTTGAAAGTAATGAGATGCCCCAATAATTGTTACAATCCGTTTTATCTCATTTCTTATAAATTGGTACGATAATCGATTCTTTCAATTCATCTGGAATAGCTTCTTTTTCCCATATCATATTAAGCAATAGGCGTACCTTTTCCATAATTTTTTCCCACTGATTTCATCAGTTTTTCTGGGATCTCATGTGAAACTGATATTTTATACATCTTCAATTTTTCTATCGCCATTTCAACCTCTAATGCACTAGGTTCTGGGACTAGCATATCTGCTGTCTCTAAATTGTCTTCTTCAATATCCTGTTCTCTATCAAGATCTAAAAAGTAAACAAATGTAACGGGAAATATTATCGTAGAAGAAAAAACATAGCATTAGTTCCTCTGAATTTTTTAAATATATTTAAGTATCTATATTTAAGAAAATATTATTGATAAACATATTTTATATTTTTGAACTTAATATTTTATAATGAAAAATATAACAACCAAGTATAATGATCTATCTTTAATAATAATAATAATAACGATGACGATGATAATAATAATAATAATTGTAATAATAATAGTAATAATAATAATAATAATAGTAAATTAAAAGTAATCTATCTTATTACAAATGTATCAATTATAGCATTATTCTTAATTTACAGAGATTTAAATATTAGCGTTTTGCCCAACCAGTTCATTTCGAGAAGTAGTTCGTTCATTCTCACTCACTTTTGTGAACCATTCAATTTAACTAGTTCGTTCACAAAATTTAGCGAAGCCCTTCATTCGCTGGAGGGGGAAGCACGAAGGCACGAGCATGGGGTGACTTCACGTTAACCAACCACATGGTAGCCGTGGATTTTAAAGATAAATGTAAATAGTTCTGTAAATTCTATTTTAATTTATTTGAGTATGAAAAATTCTAATATGACTGCTACCATACTTTTGTTTTATTTTATTATTTCTCTAGGAACTTGGTTTCGGGCTATAAGATCCATACGTGACTCTACTGAAGTCAGATAAACAGACTGGTTTATATCGCCCCACAAATTAATCGAGAGGGTTAAGATCAAGTGATCTCTGAGGCCATAGGACTGGTCCCCCTCGATCTGGATGTCTCCTCACATTGGCATCGAAGTAAGCTGGGGCTACGCCGTGTTACAGCCATATTCCTTTGCGAAGCCAAGTATCGTAGGCTCGGTAGCTGTGAGTTGTTGTAAAGTAACAAGTCTTCAAATCCTTCGAACCAATACTGATCTTGAGACATAATTAACTAGTTATAGAGTGAAACGCATATTTTCCGATATTTGTACCTGATTAAAAATGATCAACAAATCTCAATATGTGGAAAGTTATGGGAAGCTATCACACCTATAATTCCCTAGTAAAGTTGCAAAGCATAGCATCAAAATGCTATGATTGTAGTGAAAGACCTGCCGTCGGGCAGAATTACTATGGATGGATATCGCAATATACTAACTCACATCTGTTGTCGGTGTTTTACAACACTCTGTATAGTGCAGGTTTATTATTACAGTTAGGTCATATTTCGGTTGTGTGTTAAGATTATTTCGTTTAAACGTTTGAAAAAATGACTAGTGTTATTTAGGTGTGGATTGTAAATATTTTTTTAAAAGTAAAATTACCTCAAAAATTGGATGTTCACTTTTTGCACCGTAACCTACATAAATTTATAGTTATACTTACATTAGTACGAAGACATTTTGGTAAACAGATGAGGACAGAGACAAAACTAAGATTACATAACATCACATCAAAAGCTGCCCTAAAATATGGAAGTGAAATTTGGATTTTAAATAAAAGAAACTCTCATAAACTTCAAGTAAGCCAAATGCGCTTCTTACGATCATTGTTAGGAGTTAATAGACTGGATCACCAAAGGAACACTACTATCAGAGGAAAACTTGGAGTAACAAGTTTAAATGAAGATATACAAAGATACCAACAAGAATGGAAAAATCATCTGAGAAGAATGGCAAGAAATAGACTTCCAAAATTGGCATTCCAATATACCCCAAATGGACATAGGGACCAAGGAAGATCAAAACATCGGTGGAAAGATCAAGACCATCTTCGCTAGGTTTACCGTACAGGCCACATGGCCTAAAACGAATTTGTTCATGATGATGATGATGACTTACATCAGTATTAGATATTTTTAAAATTACACTACATAATATATAATTCTCATTACTCTATTTTTATTGAAGAACTAACTAATACCCGGCGTGCGCTGCTACGCCTAAATACGTGATATATAATGTGTTTTTTATTTAGTTGAATAAGGAAAATGAAAAATATTTTAAAATGTATATCATAATTATTATTAGATATTCCTGGCGTTTCTCTAAAATATACTTACTGTATCCCGATCGTCTTGGCATAAATGAGCTGAAGGACGAAAATTAATGTGTTTTAATGCGCAAGTAAAATGAAAAAAAATATATGGTGATTAGTTTTAGTTACCCCGTGCTGATTACTCGGCGTTATCCGGGAATCTACTTATCCCGATCTACTGGCATAAATGAGCCGAAAGGCGAAAATTAATGTGTTTTTATGTTTAACTGAAAATGCAAAAGGAACATTTTATATCGTAATTTTTTACAGATATCCCGTGCTGATTACCCAGCGTTACCTGCGAATCCTATTGGCATAAATTACCGGAAAGACGAAAATTAATATGTTTTTAAGTTTAGCTGAATAAGTGAAAGGAAAAATTTATATCCTAATTATTTTTAGATACCCCGTGCTGGTTAACCGGTGTTGCCCGAAAATTTACTTATCCCGATCTTCTTGGCATAAATGAGCTAGACGAAAATGAATGTGTTTTTATGTTTAGTTGAATAAGTAAAAGGAAAAATTAATGTCATATCGGTAATTATTTTTATATACCCAGTGCACGGGAATCTACTTATCCCGATCACCTTGGCATAAATCAGCTGAAAGACGAAAGTTAATGTGTTTGTGTTTAGTTGAATAAGTAGATGGAAAAAATTGTATCGTAATTATTTTTAGATACACCGTACTGATTACCCGGCGTTGCCCGGGTATCTACTTAACCCGATCTTCTTGGCATAAATGAGTTGAAAGACAACATTTGTTATTGGGAGTTTTTTGTAAAATAATTGCCATCGTGCGCTGCTACGCTTGCCCGGGAATCTACTTATCCCGATCTCCTTGGCATCAATGAAACACAAAAATGGTTATAGTGAGTTATCCGTAAAAGATAAACGTATGCTAGCCAGGACTCTTTTTTATAGATTCTTTGACAATTCCAATTCTGTGTACATTAATTATGTGTATTTGTTTTGGTTTAGGCAGCGTAATCCATATAAGCGTCCAAAAGAGACTTTTCACGTTTTTTTACGAAGGGTGATTTTAAGGATGAAGGGGTTGAGTATTAAAACTATTTTATAGCCTGTAACCATCCTGGGAAACTCCTGAACATTTTTGCAAAAAAGTCGCATCACAATCGGATGAAGAGTATGGCAGCGCATAAAATACGAAGAAACAAACATGCATTTTTTTATATTAGATGATAATATGAAAGATCGCTCAGCCATCTGAACAATATAATCTACGACATTTGAACATCACGATTTTAACAATGACATCAGGTTACGAGGTTACGACATGAATAATAACTGTCTATTCTGTGGCGATATTTCGAAATTCCTTCTATTATAAATGCGATTATAATTCCGTGTCCTTTCAATTCATGGAGTAATCGAGATAATACAGAATGTACTTAAAATTTCTAAATTATTGTCATAAACATATAAGGCTATTAAAAGTGTTTCGTTTTAAAACGTTTAAAAAGAGTAAATGAGAGCGGTAAATGGCGTTTTGTATCAAAAGGTTTGAGTATCAAATTTCGCTAAAATATAAGGTAAGTTCTATTTGTGTTATAAAGTTAGTGTAGATACGAGAATTATAATGTAGATTCAGTAGTGCTGTAAAGTACACTAAGGGCCAGTTTCACCAAGAGAGGTAACTGTATTACGCCAGTTTAAGCTATGCATTATACATGGGGAAAACTGGCGTAATACAGTTCCCTCGCGTGGTGAAACTGACCCTAAGGGTCGGTTTCACCAACAGAGGTAACTGTATTACGCCAGTTTTCTCCGTGTATAATGCATAGCTTAAACTGGCATAATACAGTTACCTCTGTTGGTGAAATCGACCCTTAACCAAGAAAAGAATGAGTAAAGCATTTTACTATTGATGGAAATCCAAAGATATATTGCGCTATACACAGCAATTTTGGTCGTGATTGCAAGATGCGAACACAACAGCAGCTATCCTCGTATTCTTTTTTTGATTCTTCTTTCTATCATGTGATAGATCTAGGGGTCTGTTAAGGTCTGAATCCAACGTTTGAAGGGTCTCTGTCCAAAGATCTCTTGCGTGGTGGCTGGTAATTTAAGATTTGAGCTAATATTCTTGTTCTGCTTATTCATCTTACGTGAGATTTACAGTTGTTTCTGTATTTTTGCACATATTCCATGATTGATTCTGTTTGAAATTCTTTGAGAATCTCAGAATTCATTTTATGGTATGTTCTTGAGTAACCTGCAGTACGTCTGATGAATTTTATTTCTGCCGCAGTTAGTCTTTGTTCATCTACACTGCGATTTGTCCAGGCCTCACTGCCGTAACATAATATGGACCTGGTCAGTGTCTTATAAATTGTAGTTCGTGTGTGTTGCTGTACTGTGTTTGGCTTGAAAATATTATTTATAATTCCTGTTACTCTTAAATATTATAATTTTTTGACTAAAACCTATTTCCTCTTCGCTTATAACTTGGTATCCAAGATAGTTAAATGTGATAGTTTGTTCTAATATTATTGTTCTATATGATCGTTTTATAGCTCGCAAAGCAGCGTCATATATGAGGAACCGTTAACCGGGACATCTCGTGTTCGACACCAGACGTATTCTCTGTTTTTTTATAAGTTTGCTATTTACACAGTCGTCTATTTAAAAATTATAAAATAATAATTTATGCCTTAACGTTGGTAAAAAAACATACAGTAGACCTAATTTGAAGCTGATTTTACTTTCTTAGATAACAAAAATAAAAACAAAGTAGAAAATAAAAAAGTGGTACTAAAGTATTTAAATAATAGTAGAATAATAAATTCAGTAATTTGTTCTTATAGCTATTCAAATTCAAGTATATTTACATAAAGTAAACATGTCAGGAAGATGTACGATGTCATTACATTAAGAATTTCAGGTCAGAAAGTAGTCTATCACGGAAGCTCTGTTTTTTTTAAACAACTGTTTTAATACATATAGAAATATTATTAGATTTTGGGGACATGTTTAATTGTTTTTTCAATTCCACCACGTTGTCATTTCGATATTTTGGTATTATCTCCTGGCATGACGTTATTGTAACCCACCTCTTAGTTTGGGGCGCCTGAAAGACGGAGTGACACTGCCCCGATGATATATGATGATGACGTTTATGATGCGCCAGGAGAGCCTTTAATCCTAAACTTAATGAATATGTTTATGATGATAAGGATGGTCAGATGATGTTCGGGAACCGTTTGGGCCTTAACATTTCCTGAAATTTGTCTTACAGGTGAGGAAAAACCCCGAATAAAACAATCACCCAGGAAACTTGTCCCTACCAGGGATCGAAACGGGCCCGCTGCGTGACAACGCAGCACGCTACCTCCAGACCACAGCGGTGGACATACTTTTATTTGTATTTACCGAAAACATTTCATACATTTCCCTTCAAGTATTTCATCTCACAAAAGTAATATTTAGATGACAGCTAAGAATTCATTTGCTTATAGAGTTCAGACATGCGCATTCTCTGGAATAAAGTGTTTTACATTTGTGACTGAATCATTCTTTTGTTGTTAAGTGTACATTTGATAATAGAGGACACAAATAAGAGAAGTGGATGTTAGCGCAAATGGCAGACTACAGAACTTGGAAGAAAAATATAACAACACAAAATTATTAGTGTAGCAGTTTGTGAATAATGATCTGAGGAAATAACACCTCTTCTGATTTGAGAATTGTATATAAGAAAGGGAAATTAATGTTTGTACTGGGATGCCTGGATAGTGTGGTCGGTAAGGGCACTAAGTATAGAGATAGAGGTCCCGAGTTCAACTCTCAGTTCGGGTATTAAGTTTTATTTTCATGGCATATATATATATATATATATTTATTATACAGTATTATATTTATTTATTTATGCAGTATAAGTGTGTGTTTTATTCGTAGAAAGTACTAAAAAAGTTTTAATTTGATTCAGAAGTTGAGATTGAAATAATCTAGAAACGCCATTATATTAAGACTATAGCGCGAATTATTATGGGTAAAATTAGGATCACCATAAAAATCAAGAATAGCTTATTTCAAACTTAAACATAAAAATATATCCAAATAAATCACCCTAACTTCTCTATCAACATGGCTGGTTTGTCGTGCCGATTATCATTCAAAATGGCGCATATTATTGTTGAGTGTTATCCCAAGATTAAAAAACTGTTAATTGCGTTAGACTAGCCTTAGAATTAGATGGAAAGAAAAAACAAACTATAATTTTAAATGATTCATCCAGTTGTTCTTATATTCAAGTATGAAACTGTATAATTAAGTATAAAAATAACAAACAATCACATGTTTACAATAATAGTAATAACCTAATGGAATATCTGATTGAAAACTATTCAACATAAGAATGAAACCACTGATATAAAATATCTAACAGTAAACAACACAAAATTCTATATTAAAATATCGATGGTAAATAAGATTGTTAGATTAAAAATGGAGGTCAACTGAATTAGGCGATACTTAAGAGATCGGATTAGTAGGCACTAATATTGTAATACTAGGTACCCGAAGTAATATCAGAGTTTAATAAACTACGCTATATTCAGTAAAACTATACATTATATGCAGTATGACTAATGCTTCAAGCTTATTTATTCCACCGAATTTAACAAAATATAGCCTACATTAAAAGTAAAAATATGGCAAAAGGCTTATATAACAAACAACTGTAAAATATAAACACAACTACACAAATTTAATTTATTGCAGAAAATAATTACTTGGATCCCATGCCCATTCTATTTATTTCATAATTCATTTACTAGCGGACCCGGCAGACGTTGTCTTTCACGAACGTTCAATTCTCGTGTCATGGTCGGAGATAAAAATATAAGTTACCTTTTTACCATAAAATTCACTAATTAATAAGTTCGCAAGAAAAATTCTCACTGCCATCTGTTGTGGCGCAAGAAGCGCGCATTTGAACGTCACTTTGTTGTCGCGCAGAATGTCGGTAATGGACGTTGAAACAGAAGGATATACAGAGACTTAGATCTGCTGAAATGAGATATCTTCGGAGGACTGCAGGATACACACTACTAGATCACAAAAAAATTAAGACATCTTAGAAGAATTACACATGGAATCTTTAGAAAACAAAATTTCTGATTATAAGTCAAGATGGATACAACATGTTCATCGAATGGAAGATCACAGAATACCCAAACTAATGTTAAGATATCAACCTGCAGGAAGAAGAAGACCAGGACGTCCACTCAAAAGACTTCTGGATGGTGTTTCTCTTGAGGCCGAAACAGGTCAACAAATGGCCTAAATTCGTGAATGTACTATGATGATGATGATGATGATGAATGTCGGTAATGCAGATGACTACACATCTGACATTAAAAAAGTATTTAACCTGATTGCAGCGCTACCCACCGGGTCATATTGTGAATCCAAACCATCCAGGGGCCCACACAAATACACACACTAAATTTCATCAAAATCGGACAAGTCGTTTACGCAGTTTCAATTTCGAATTTAATGTAAACCTCCAATTCTAATTGTCTGATTTCGCTCACTTTTGGATAATATCTACCTCGGTTAATTTTAATAAGATATACTGAGTTGATTGTGAAACATCGAAAATTGTGACCGCTACAGCGATTTTTAAATTTTCACTTCATGTGAATTCCTACACGTAATGGTTTTAGAGGGCCCAATTGTGAATCTAAAACATCCAGAGACCGAATCAAACAAACATAACAATTTTCATCAAAATCGGTGCAGTCGATTAGGCAGTTTTAAATTAAAAACTCCATTTCTAACTGTCAGTTTTCGCTCATTTTTTGACAATACGTACCTCGGTTTATTTTAATAGAAATACTGAGTTTCGCTGTGAAATATAAAAAATTGTGAACGCTACAACGACTTTAAAATTTTCACTTCTGGTGAAATCCTACACCTAATGGTGTTAGAGGGTCCAATTGTGGATCTATACCATCTAGGGATCCACTCAAACACACAAAAAAATTCATCAAAATCGGCCCAGTTAAATAGGATTTTTTTTTAAATTTTGGTTTTGAATAAAACACTCACTTCTAACGGTCGGATTTAGCTGATTTTTTGATAATATATGTATCGCTTTATTTTAGTAAGATATTCCGAGTTTTGTTGTGAAACATCGATAATTGCGTTTGTTAGAGTGACGTTTTTTTTCTAATTTTCGCTTCTGGTAAACTCCTACACCTAATGATTTTTTAATATAATAAATAACGTCTAAACGCTCCCCGCATCTAAAATTCTTTGTATAAAAATTTTCACGAAGATCTGCTGAACGTTTAGAAGTCTAAAGGACAGACATACATACTTTCAGTTACATGTATTTATATGTCCACCGCTGTGGTCTCGTGGTACCGTGCTGCCTTGTCACGCAGCGGGCCCGGGTTCGATCCCCGGTCGGGGCAGTTTTTCTGAGTGAGGTTTTTATCGGGGTTTTTCCTCACCTGTAAGACAAATGTCAGGAAAACTTTAAGGCCCAAATGGTCCTCGAAATCATATGACCATCGTCATCACCACCATCCTTCACCGGTGTGGAAAGCAACGGGAAGCTACCACACCTACACAATTACCTAGTAAAGCTACAAGGATAGCATGATTACAGTGAAGGATCTCCCTTCGGGCAGATTTACTATGGATGGATATATATATATATATATATATATATAACATCTGTACAACATACAGCCAAATGTCTTTTTCTAAATTCTACAAAGTTAATATTTGCCCTGTCTCAGTGTGAATCATTTTGAAAGCATCAAAACTTTTTTCTTCTAAAAAAATGGCATGGTAGCAAATTTTAAAGAGTAGGAATACCTATTTACAGAAACACTTACATCCGCCCCCCCCCCAGTATCACTCTTTATACTTTTTCCACCAATGAAAGTCCTACATACTTACTTGTTAGTAATGCTATCCTATTCATTATGTTAACATTTGGTTTGACGAATGTCTTTATTATTGTTCACCAGCATAAATCGACAGCTTCAACCATATTTCATAATTCCGCATACTTTGTTAGTTATGATTAATTAAAATGTGGGAGGTTTGAATGGGGCACCCTGCATATAACAGTTGCGGGGAAACAAAGCAAGCCATTGGACAACTATCATAGTGAGGCTACTCTATCAATTAAATATGCAATGTCATTAGATATCATCTAACATCAGTCCTTGAAGAAAGACGACAAGATTTTATATACGGTGTAGAAGTTCATACAACTAACTGGACGAGGAGTCCTCAAGATTGCAAATAACAATCACTATGATAACAATATAGCCGGCAGGCGACAATTAAATACTCACCTTATATATATTGTCCCACTTTCTCTGAACTCTTTTCGCCAGTTTCATCAAATACAAAATATATAATCATCTGGGTTCCCTTCTTTATGCTATTCGACTACAGACAGATTTTTAAATTATAACTATGGTACTTCCAACCATTGTATGTCCAAACCTACCTTGCAATTTTTCCCAGGGAAGAGTTTTGATGTTACAAGACTGTGTCAAAAAAACATATACCTATTTTAATTGAAAGGTACAGAAATCGAATTCAGAAACCATCAATATTAAACCACTGTGCGAAGCACATCAAGTTGCTTGAATTCAGGGGGCTGAAGTGAAGGGTAGAACGGCGAGGCGCGGATGACAGGTCATGGTTATCCAATTCACCACGTCAGGAGTCGTATTACTTCTCCGTAGTTTAAATAAGAGATCCGGTTCTGGATTTCTGTGCCTTGCAGTTAAATGCGGCAGTTAATATTTTGGATTCGGCCTTAGTACATCCATCACAAATACTTCTCTGGAAGAATTTCTAAGGTTGGTTTCGGCATGCAAGGGTTGAAGGTTCTCTTGTACTATTCAATGCTTGATGAAGATCTGATGTCAGTCACGTTTTATATTATGTAAGCATTTTTTATTATTGGTTGATTCAAACACTTCCACTGTTGTTACTTTAATTTTTCTATAAAATTGTACCTTTATTATCAATCTTGAATATGTATGAGTTACAAAGAAATCAATGAAGATATTTAAAATGTTAACCAAGTTATAAAAGTAGATTGGTCTTAGCAATAAATATTCAAATAAAATACTAATATTTTCTTTAATATGATCACCATTATGCTTCACAACTTAGCGTTTAGAAATAATTTAGAATCAACAGTTAATAATGGGTTACGTGAATAAAATTGAGTAGCCCCTACGGTCTTTCGAAAACATAAAATGAACATGATCACATTAAAGAATTATAGGCATACAATAAATTCCATTATAAATAAAACTGCCAAGTGTTTATACTAATGGCTTCAATTATGCTCTTTAATCCCCTATATTTCCTTTATTCATCCTGGCTTACTGATAGGAGATAATGATTATATCAATTGTAAATGAATGAATATTAAAAGAAGGCGATAAAACAAAGCCAGAAAACTGTAGAGGCATAAGCTTACTATGTGCAGCATACAAAATATATGCAAAAATGATCAACCAAAGATTAACAACTATAGTAGATGCAATAATATCAGAAGAGCAGACAGGAATTAGGAAAGGAAGAAGCTGCACAGACAACGTATTCACTTTAAAACAAATAATAGAGAAGCGAAGAGAATTCAACTTAGAGACGCACATCCTCTTTATAGATTATAAGAAGACCTTTGATAAAGTGTCTAGACCAACGTTATGGAACATATTAAATGAAAGAGGAATTCCACTACATTTGATAGAAGTAATTAAGAACATGTATGAGAAAACAAAATAAAAAAAATCAAAGTGAACCAATATATATATAACAGGAGTAGTTAGACAAGGTTGTCCATTATCAACCACGCTTTTTAACATTTATTTTGACGACATGATAAGATCATGGAAGCAAATGACGACTGGGGGAATTAAATTAGGAAATATAGTAATAAAAACAGTAGCCTTTGCAGATGACCAGGTTTTAATAGCAAAAACAGACGACGAACTACAAAGAATGCTATATAAACTAAATGAAATATAAAAAAAATACAACATGGAAATATCCTCACAAAAATATAAAAAAATTACCTTCAAGGGTGCTCATCCAGTTCGGACAAAGATAATATTAGAAAATAAATCAACAGAACAAGTAGTAAGATATAACTTGCTAGATTGCGAAATATCATACACAGCGGAAACAGATATAAATAACAAAAATAAATAAGTTTAATTATATAACAGGAACACTAAAAAGAACTTTGAAAAATAAAGCCAGGAAAGACTCTATAATGAAATTATACAAGACAATGGCAGTGCCTATTATTACTTATGGACCCGAAACATGGACAGTGACAACACAAAAATCTGCCAGAATACAAGCTGCTGAAATGAGATTCCTCAGACCAATAGCAGGATATCAAAGAACAGACAAAAACACAACATAGAAATAAGACAACAACTAAAAATAGAGAAATTAAACTCAATAATAGAGAAGTACAGAACAAACTGGAAAGAACACTTGGCAAGGATGACTGAGAATAGAATACCAAAAGCAGCATACAACTATTCACCAGGAGGACGGAGAAATTTGGGAAGACCGAAGAAAAGATGGAAACAGCAGCAATTTGGAGCCGGAACAGGCTAGAAATAAGGCTAAACCGTGAAGAAGAAGAAATGAATGGTTCTTTTCTTGAGACATCGAGTTTTACAATCGTTAAAATACTTACATCACCAGAATCAGAAATAAGTAAGTCAAGAAAATGTTGATTTTATGCTCGTTACTTTATAAATCTGCTCTTCGTTATTAGTTCGAATTTTAAAAAATTATCAGCGAAAATATATTTTGTTCACATAGATATAAAGTTTTATAATCTGCTTCCCTGCACTACTCTTAAGTTTATATATATTTGGCCTCCCATAATTATATGAAAAGTCAGCCATTCTTATTTAATATGTTTATAATTTGCATGAGTCTACTCATCATAGAACTCATAAAAATATGAGAAAAAACAATTGTGATGCCCATGCTTCATTTTATTTATATGAAAATGGAATACAAATATGTGTTCCGTGGATTCAGGTATTTAAATAAATACATAATGGAACATTTACTACATTATTTTTTTATTTTTATTGTCACCAGTTGGAGTATAAACAGTGCGCACGAGCATATAAATTATAATGAAGATAATAAAATACAAACGGTAAGTTTATATATGCTTTTATTATTTTATGGTATTACGTGAATACATTTTATGGTAGGTTTGGTATATAATATTTTCAAAGACAAAATGCATATTTTCTTATATATCATGCAATTGAAGGATTCATGTTAAAAATAATCATAAATGCTGAACTGTTTGTTGATCACTATTCTAAATTCATGATGTGTTGTTAGTGGAAGTAAACATATGTTACAAGACTGCCTTGACCTTTCAAGTGTTAAGAGAAATTATGCAATTACCACAAAGACATTGGAAATATACATATCAGCTTATTTATCAGTTGTAAACTTTTACCTTTCTAGGAAACTACATTTGAAAGTAAATATGATGCGACGAAGTAAAACTAGGCGATTTGAAGTTGGTCAGATTGAAAATGATAGTACGAGTATATTGAAGACAATCAAATAATCTCAAGTTTATGAGAGTGTGAAATAAATTTTATGAGAAGGGAAAAATATAGAGTTACTGTACCGGTAAGAGTATGTAATAAGAAGGTTTTAGCTTGGAAGGAAACAACTCAATGATTGCTTTCATTAAACAATGTGTAAATAAATAATATAAACTGTAGGGAATGAAATAGTTTATCTTGTATCAATTCGCTATTCTATAAGATAAAATTCATTATATCTATAAGATACATTCTTTTACATGCTTAACCATTTTTTCAAGAATATACAATTTAAAACGAAAGAAGGTTAACATATTACAAGGGATTTAATTCCTGTGTAGAGCTACCAATTACCGCAAATTTGTGTCACTTTGCATCGTTTACCCTTGAGGAGAATTGATAGGTTCATCATGCACACCCTGACACTCACTTTGATAACATAACACGGGACACATCCGCTGTACTTCTGATAATGAGTTATTACTAAACGAGAATTTTCAGGAAATGCAATACAGAGATGCAAATAAGAAAATATCATCCACATAAACAGATATTGTTTGGCGTTATGGATTAAGTAGTAATTAAGGTACATGCCAATCCTTGTTTCACAAAAGTTCCACAACGTTTCGTCCAAGAGAGTCTTGCAGATGACAGTAGTATGTTTGGTAAATTCCATTTTATTTAATATTTTCTTTTGAATTTTGAGATGATGTAGATTTTTCGTATTTACGAAATGAAAATTAACCTAAATATTCGGGGTATAACTGCGATTCTTGAGGGAACATGAATATCTGAATCTCCGAGTGTTGTGCCGACGCTACGCCTTTCTTGTTTTCAGGCTGTCAAAGTGAACCTGCAGGTGGAGTGCAAGTACCATGGAGTGTCCGACAGTTGTAGGATGGGCAGAATAGCAGTAAAGTGGACGACGCGTCAAGCTGTGTCAAGTAAGTGGACCCAAGAGTCTGGGGGCAAAACCGGGCCACCCCGATTCCCGAGGGGATTAAATATCGGGATCCCCGAGTGTTGTGACGGGGTAAAATAGCAACACCGCGGACCACGCGACTCGCTTCGTCGAGTAGATAGGCCCAAGAGCCTGGGGGTATAACCGGGTGACCCCGATTCCCGAGGGGATTAAATATCGGGATCCCCGAGTGTTGTGACGGGGTAAAATAGCAACACCGCGGACCACGCGACTCGCTTCGTCGAGTAGATGGACCCAAATGCCTGGGGGTATAACTGGGCGACCCCGAGTCCCGAGGGGGGCATA
Organism: Diploptera punctata; assembly: GCA_030220185.1. Classification (NCBI taxonomy): domain Eukaryota; kingdom Metazoa; phylum Arthropoda; class Insecta; order Blattodea; family Blaberidae; genus Diploptera; species Diploptera punctata. Next base: position 128,536 of record JASPKZ010001213.1, on the reverse strand, counting down.
AATATCGGGATCCCCGATTGTTGCCGGGGTAATTAGCAACCTTTAACAGGTATGTACCAATAAATACTCCTTTGACTCTAATTTCATTATTGTGAAAAATGTTGCAGTATTGTTATATATTTCTATAATATAAACTACGTATATTTCAGGTTAAAATTATTGTGCAGCACAAGTGGCTATTCCTGATATGCCATGGAACCATACAGGTAATAATATTTCTCTTAAGGACTTTACAATATAATTTACAATGAGAATATGTTGTAAGTTATAAAAAATGTCATTTCATGTTTCCCTCAAGTTGAACTCTTTGGGTGCATTAATTATTGTCTTCAAAGATCACTGATTCTCTGTTCAGACATTCACCCTGCACATTTTTTTATCTCAGCCACAAGATTATTTTGGAAGAATCGTGAACTTTTTGGTAATATAAGATTCACAGTACCTTAAATATAATTTTACGTCAAACAATATCTACTTATGTGGGGTGATTACATATATCATATTTTTAAAATCTCATTTTGATGTATCATAGTATTACAAGAACAGCATACGTGTCTTGGTAATGTTATTCAAAAGAAAGTGTGTGAAGAAAATATCAATTCTCAAGGTGAAAAAATACCTAGCTACAAAAAAAGTTCCCGTGTAAGAAATTTACTTACTTCGAGAAATGTTCAATTTAATATAAAACCAACTTGTACACGATTCTGTTTAAGTTGTGATTTCTTGAACAATGATTATGTTCACATTTGTATATATAATTTTCCAAGTACTTGTTAAAGATTACAAACTCTTTATATCGTATATATAATCCGGGAATATTAACCTTATTTTCAGTTGACATGGCAGAATTTCAAAACTTAATATTTTGAAGCGAATTATATAACAAGATTCTCTAGTTTCTATATTTCTATTTTATAACAAGTGATTTGAAATTCTTTGAAAATATTTATTTTTTCTTTACAGAATACAATTAATTTCATAAAAATTATAAATACTTACTTACTTACTTACTCACTGGCACTATCGAACCCGTAGGTTCATGGCCGCACGGACATAAGCTCTCCATACATTCCTATCCTGAGCTAATGCTTTCCAATCATTCCCTGTATAATCTACTTCCCTCAAATCATAGTTAATGTTGTTCTCCCACCTCATTCTTGGTCTACCAACTGGGCGTTTTCCTTCTGGCTTTCCTACAAGAAGTTTCCATGCACGTCTTTCATTCCCCATACGCGCAACATGTCCTGCCCATCGCAGTCTACGGGACTTAACTGTTCTTATTATATCTGGCTTCCTATAAAGACCATGTAGTTCATTGTTATGTAGTCTTCTCCATTCACCTGTCTGTTCATCTCTCTTTGGTCCAAAAATTTTCCTAAGAACTTTATTCTCAAATACTCGTAATCTCCTTTCCTCCCTTAAAGTAAGAGTCCATGTTTCGCACCCATATAATATAACTGGTAGAATAATAGTTTTATATATTTTCAGCTTAACGTTTTTTGAAAGGAGTTGGGACATCAAAAGTCTCTGCAATGCATAATAGCATGCATTTCCAGAATTGAGCCTATGTTTAATTTCTTTGTGCATCTCATTCCTATTTGTGATTATTGTTCCTAGGTATTTGAATTCAGCCAATTCCTCAAAATTTCCCTCATTTGTCATTAGCTGTCCATTTCCATTATATAATGTATTTCTACGTGTGACCATATATTTAGTTTTACTGATATTTACTTCCAGTCCTAATTTCTTAGTGTTACTCAATAGTGTGTGCGTGTTGGCCTTTAGTATCTCCTCGCTATCGGCCAGTAGTACTACATCATCAGCATAAACTAACAGCTTATTAATACCATTCAGTTGTAAGCCTTCCTCATTCTCTAAAGATTTAATGGCATGCTCTAGTACAAAATTAAATAGTAGAGGAGATAGTGCATCTCCTTGCTTCAACCCATTCTGGATTTCAAAAGTGTCTGAAAACTGTTTGCCTACACGCACCCTACTCGTTGAGCCATTTAGACACATTCGTATAAGTCTAACTAACTTTTTAGGAATTCCGAACTCCAGCAGGATAGTATATAACTTCTCCCTCTTAATTTGAATCATATGCTTTTTTGAAGTCTACATATAGTTGATGTACAGTACCATTATATTCCCATTTCTTTTCTAAAATCTGTCTTATACTAAAAATCTGATCTGTTGTAGACCTGTTTCTTCTAAATGCGCATTGATGATCTCCTAGAATGTCATCAACATAGGGAGTAAGTCTGCTTACTAATATATTTGTTAGAATTTTGTACGAAGTTGAAAGTAATGAGATGCCCCTGTAGTTGTTGCAATCAGTTTTATCTCCTTTCTTATAAATTGGTACGATAATTGATTCCTTCCATTCAACTGGAAGAGCTTCTTTTTCCCAAATCATACTAAGCAATCAGCGTATCTTGTCCATCAATTTTTCTCCCCCTGATTTTATCAGTTCTGCTGGGATCTCATCTGAACCTGATGCTTTATACATCTTCAATTTTTCAATTGCCATTTCAACCTCTAATGCACTTGGCTCTGCGACTAGCATTTCTGCTGTCTGTAACTTATCCTCCTCAATGTCCTGTTCTGTATGTACATTTAATAGCTGATTAAAATAACTTTTCCATCTATTTAATATACTCTTGGAATCTGCAATCATATCCCCATTTTCATTCCGAATTATGTTTGTTCTAGCCTGAAAACCTTTCTTCTCTATACTAATTCCTTGATATAATTCTCTAATGTTCCTATTTTTTGCATTCATTTCAAGATCATTAATCTTCTCTCTCAAATATTCCCTCTTCTTACTCTTTAGTAACTTGGTGGTTTCCCGTCTAACACTACCCAATTGCTCTAAATTTACCTCATTTGGCTCGTGTAACCATTTCATTTTTGCTAGCTTTCTTTTCTTTACAATGTCGGCACATTCCTCATCAAACCATTTCTTGTTTTGTCTCTTTTTTAAACAACCAATGCTTTCTGATGCTGACAATAAAAACATCAATTTATCATCCACACAATGACGTCAACTGAAGTGTGATGTGAAAACAAGACAGTGAAATACCCATTAGACTTATTTGTCGAGTAAATGTGCCCAAATGAAAGGGCCCATTCCAATACCTAAAGGGGTTTTAATTCGTTCGCTGCTCTAACTAAAGTAGTTATGAAGAGATATATTTCTTCTTTGAAATACGAAAAGGAATCCTTATTTTTGGTTTATAAGACCACTATTTTAATATTAAGTTACTAACTAATACCCGGCGTTCGTTATTACGGCTAAATTAATTAAATGTGTATCTATGTTTAGTTAAATAAGTAAAAAAAAAATTATAAATTTATATCGTAATTATTTTTAGACATCTTGGCATAAATGAGCTGAAAGACAAAAATGTTATCGAGAGTTATCCGTAATAAAAACCCGCCGTGCGCTGCTGAGCTTGCCCGGGAATCTAATCATCCCGATCTTCTTGGCATCAATGAGCTGAAAGATAAAAATGGTTATTATGAGTTTTCCGTAAAAGATAGGCACATGCTGTCGCGAATGTTTTTGTAGATTGTTTTGAGATATTCAATTATGTGTACATTAATTTGGTGTATATATTATGGTTTAGGCAGCGGAAGTCATTAAAGCCAACGAAAAGTTCCGAAAAAAATGTTTTTCACTACAAAGGGTGATTTTTAAAGGGCGAAGGAGTTGAGTATTACAACTATCTTATAGCCTAAAACCTTCCTGAGAGACTCCTGAACATTTTACGAAAAGCCCCATCACAATCAGATGAATGGTGTAATAATGCATAAATGACAAAGAGACAGATAGACAGACGGACCGACATACATTCGCTTTTACATATACTATATGCACTATACCAATATGAAGAATTAAAAATATATTAAATGCTCCAATGGAAATTTCATGTGCAAACAACATTTTATACGATGGCAATAATAACAATGATAATACTTATGATAGTAATCATATTATTATTATAGTATAAAAATATAAATTATACAAGAAACACCAATCAATACAGTCTATGTACCTTACACTGGGTAATGATGAAGTCGAGGCTAGAGCAGATATAAACGTAGATTTCTTTTAAAAGATACCAATTATATGTTCTGTGATAAGGTATGTTTCAAATTTCGTTGAACTGAGATGTAGTGTTTACTTTGAGATTAAAGAAATAGAAAAGACGGACAAAAATATTATTTTATTTGTCCTTTCACGAAATAAGCGCAATGACGAAATAATAAAAAAAATAAATACAATGTACCTGCATTCATATTATATCGTGTGTCCTAAACTGGTTTCACAAATTTTCGATCTCTCTCTCTCTGTTTGTCTGTCTCTGTCTGTCTTTCTCTCTCTCTCTCTCTCTCTCTCTCTCTCTCTCTCTCTCTCTCCTCTCTCTCTCTCTCTCTCTCTCTCTCTCTCTTTCTCTCCCCCCCTCTCTCTCTCTCTCCCTCCCTCCTTCCTTTTGCCACATATGTTTGCATACATATATGAATCAACAATAATATAATAGTTGAATGCAGGCTTTCACGGCCGGTAATCATAATGTTGAGTGATTCCGGGTTATGTGGCCGTGGTCCATAGTTGGTGTTGATACTAGACGTTTCGCCCTCAACTGCGGAGGGCATCTTCAGTGGCGAGTGCTTCTAGGCGTGTTTCCTGGTCGGAAGATCTACTGAGAGTGAGCGCTGTGGACGTAGAGGACGTTGTATTAGTGGAGGGTGCAGGGTGAGTGGGCGTGGCTCTTGCTGATTGGCTAATGGTCGTCTCCTTGTTGTCACTGGTGTTAATGCATTTATTTTCTAGTGTATGAAACCAGGCCTTAGACAGTTTGATACCTTCCTCTTTTCTGTTAATATTTACCTTATGCTTGTATATTTCTATAGCCTCTCGGTATAATCTAGGGAAATAGTAGGAAGTTGTGGCTACAACTTGTGTATCGTCGAATAGAATCTGGTGTCCATTCATAATGGCATGTTCTGCTACAGCTGATTTATCCATTTCTCCTTGTCTGCAGTTTCTTTTATGTTCTGATAAACGGGTGGCTATACTTCGTTTCGTGGTCCCTATATATGATTTACCACACGAACAAGGAAGTCGATATACGCCGCAAGTGGAGAGAGGTGGCCGAGGATCCTTAGCTGAGCGAAAGCAGTCTTCTATTTTTCTTGTAGGTCTGTAAACTGTTTTTATGTTGTATTTTCGTAGTAGTTTTCCGATACGATCTGTGACTCTTTGTACATATGTGTAAACTGTTTTTATGTTGTATTTTCGTAGGAGTTTTCCGATACGATCTGTGACTCTTTGTACATATGTACAAAGAGTCACAGATCGTATCGGAAAACTACTACGAAAATACAACATAAAAACAGTTTACAGACCTACAAGAAAAATAGAAGACTGCCTTCGCTCAGCTAAGGATCCTCGGCCACCTCTCTCCACTTGCGGCGTATATCGACTTCCTTGTTCGTGTGGTAAATCATATATAGGGACCACGAAACGAAGTATAGCCACCCGTTTATCAGAACATAAAAGAAACTGCAGACAAGGAGAAATGGATAAATCAGCTGTAGCAGAACATGCCATTATGAATGGACACCAGATTCTATTCGACGATACACAAGTTTGTAGCCACAACTTCCTACTATTTCCCTAGATTATACCGAGAGGCTATAGAAATATACAAGCATAAGGGAAATATTAACAGAAAAGAGGAAGGTATCAAACTTTCTAAGGCCTGGTTTCATACACTAGAAAATAAATGCATTAACACCAGTGACAACAAGGAGACGACCATTAGCCAATCAGCAAGAGCCACGCCCACTCACCCTGCACCCTCCACTAATACAACGTCCTCTACGTCCACAGCGCTCACTATCAGTAGATCTTCCGACCAGGAAACACGCCTAGAAGCACTCGCCACTGAAGATGCCCTCCGCAGTTGAGGGCGAAACGTCTGGTATCAACACCAACTATGGACCACGGCCACATAACCCGGAATCACTCAACATTATAATAATATATAATATAATGGTTGTCCAGTGGCTCGCTTTGTTTCCCCGCAGCTGTTTATATAATTAATAGGGCAAGGATTTTGATGCATTGAATCTTGTTTTCTATGATAACCATACAATACTCAGTTAGTTATAAATGCGTTAAATGATCTTAAACAGGCAAGGATTTTGATGCATTGAATCTTGTTTTCTATGATAACCATACAATACTCAGTTAGTTATAAATGCGTTAAATGATCTTAAACAGGCAACTTTATTGTTGCATTCATTTGAATTTTTATTGATTTTTTGTGATATTACATTTTTTTAGGATTTTATAGCATGTCAGTGCTTTCTGAATCACTGAAGCGCTATGTTTGGTAGTTTTGTGCTTTTTTACAGGAACTGTGCATTTTTTAAACAATTTGCTTTTACTGTTTCGACCAGTATAAAAATTGACTTGAAATTTCATTTTATGAAGGGAGTAAAATGTCTGCCTTCTCAACTTTCCAACTAATTGTGCGTAATACAATGGATGTGGCCAAACCCCAACAGCAGAAAAGGAAGATATGTTTGCTCTTTCTTCAGGTTATAAACCAGTCACCAGATTATGGGTCGGTGTCCCTACACAATTACCAAATCTCCATATCTGTCATATGGTAAGAGTATAACAACAGTAGATCATTGTAGTTGCCCATATCATTAGTTTAATATCCATCCATCCATAGTAATTCTGCCCGAAGGCAGGTCCTTCACTGCAATTTTTCATGCTATGCGTGCCGCTTTACTAGGGAATTGTAGGTATGGTAGCTTCCCATTGCTTTCCACACCGGTGAAGGATGATGATGATGGCTATATGATTTCGGGGACCGTTTGGGCCTTAAGGTTTTCCTGACATTTGTTTGTCTTACAGGTGAGGAAAAACCCAGATAAAAACCTCACCCAGAAAAACTGCCCCGACCGGGGATCGAACCGAGGCCCGCTGCGTGACAAGGCAGCACGCTACCTCGAGAGCACAGCGGTGGACTAGATTAATATATGTAGTTTAATGAAGCCATGGGAAAAAATAAAGACATTTAAATTAAAACGTTATGTTTCACAGAATGGGGGAAAAGTGTTCAGCACGGATGGTGAAATATTGTATTACAAAATACGTAACATCAGAGTTGGAGTTAAAAAAAGTTCTCCGTATATCAACACGTGATTAGAGTAAAGCATATAATAAGTCTACAGCGAATTAAAAAAAAAGTAATGTGAAAAAATGATACGAAAGAAATACAGGATATTAGGGCAAAAGTGAATGCGGGGAAATGGGTATGCATGGACTAAACTGCAGATTAGGAATGATACTACGTAGCTAACGTTGTGGAAGGCACTTTGAAAGAAAATGTTCTAGTGACTTTTCTTAATAAATTGCCAAGAAGTGGAAAAAGTGAATTATGTGATTTACAAACCAGTGATATAGTTTATTTTAAATATTCACCTTCAGTATTGATAGAAGCGGAAAGGAGTTTATCGATGTAGAAGAGACAATTGACAGCTTTTCTCCTTCGAAAATCCACAACAGTTGTTTGTTGGGCACTGCAATGCATAACTAAAAAGTGAACACTTTATATTTACCTGCAAATGTGAATTTTACAAATATTATATTGACTTTTTTATTTGTGTGCATTTTTTGTAATTGTTAGTGCATTATTGCATTTTTATAGTGCATTGTATTCTATTTTATTGTGCATTATAATCTTTGCCCTAATAATTAAATACGAAGATGCCGACTACCGCCACTATAATGATTCCGCGTGTTAATCATTGCCAAGCATTGTCGCGCGGCACTCTATTTTTATAAATGGACAACAATCATAGTGAGGCGATAATACCAACACATACAGGTGTCTGTCGCGATTCAATACTGTTTTTCTATGGTTATGACAAATTGGTTCCGATGGTACTCCACGTTATTCTAATTTTCTTCCTCTTCAGTTAATAGTTAATCCGAACCCCTGTAATTGAAAACTATTTTATTTGTCACTTTGGAAGTTTAAACATAACCGCATAGATTCACCAGTTGTCTTGGAAATAGAAGGCGATGTTAACACTCCAACGAATGCATAGCTTCAACCAGGTCGATAAACTAAACCACTTAGATCCTGCTCCCTTGTTAGTGACTTCTTGGAATACACGGATACAAAACACAAAGTAGGTAATGAACGAAAGAACATGATCATGTGATCAAACAAGCCCAATCATACAAATTCCCTTTATTATATCACGCCGTGTTCCTAACAAACAATTTCTGTTTCTAGGGCTTCTTGTATCAACTTTATCACAACATATTTTCACTTTCTACAGAACGTGAATACTACGTTGAAAATTCAGGAAAAATCAGTTACCAATCTAGAAAATGGCATATATCCTTCATTTTTCATAAAAAATTAAACACGTTTTAAATATGTTTACCGTTAAAAAAGAACTTCAATCATATTACTTACAAAACCAAACATATTTTTTCAAAGTGCCTATTCTTTAATAATAATAATAATAATAAATAATAATAATAATAATAATAATAATATTAATAATATTAATAATAATAACAATAATAATAACAAAAATGATAATTTATTTAATTAATTAAAAATAAAACTTACGGTTTTATGTGATTTTCATATTTATTAAAATGTAGATTAGTTACAACTGTTATTTTTATTTTATTTTATTAATTATGTAATGGATTTTCATCAAATAAATGACAATTTAATTGATTAAATAATAATAATGATAATAATATTAATCATAAATATAATGATAATATCTGTTACATTTTTGGTGGAAGATCAAGTTGTTAATAACCCAGGAATAGAAGACATGATATATGACAAGAAAATTGGTTGAAGAATATAAAACATTGGGGTTGACTATTAATATTAGGAAAAGCGAATATTTAACTTTTAAGATGGAAAATGATGAAAAGCTGGAGATGAACTAGAAGAAATTCAGAAAGTCAATACATTCAAATATTTTGGATCCATTTTAGAAGCGAATGGAAGCTCAGTCGATAAAAAAGTAGACTACAGTTAGACAAATAACTGTATGCTCATTTTAGTTTTAGGAAACAAGAATTCTGCTAATAAACTTTTTTTTTAATGGTTACGGTTAAGAAAGAAATCATATTACTTACGAAGTATAACGTAATTTTCAGAGTGAAAAACTATATAATAATAATAATAATAGTAAATATAGTAACTTAATACGTAATATCACTTAATTTTTGTGGAAGGTAAGGTATGACAAGACATTTGATTACATAATATAAAAAAATAGTGTTGAATATTAATATTAGGAAGACTGACTATTAACATTAAAGATGGAAGATTATGAAAAACTGGAGATTGGAAAGAAATTCACAAAGTCCTCTAGAAAAAGTCACTCGTCACTTCCTGACTCGTCAAATTACCAATGATTTGGAAATCACTCGTGACATTACTTACGATAATTTTGGACATATTATTTTTCACCCCTTTCAACCCCACTTTAAGATGTCAAGGGCCAAACTTTGGCTTAAATAATCAATTGATTTGGTGTTTGCTTAATGTCCAATTAGCATAGAGACCCTGAAAACTATGGATTTGGGAGTAACATCGACCACTTACTGAAACTGACTCCATCACCCCTTCTCACCCCCTGTTCCTTAGGATTACTACAGATTAAACATGGGCATAGACGTTATCGATACTAATATCAATCAGATAAGCAACATCAAAAACCATTTTTCCTAAACTAGCGACGCTCATTTTGAACATTATATTTTTCACCCAAGCATCATGAGGCATTTGGGTAGCTACAATAAGTAGCGACTCTAGGTTGAGAGGACCAGCTATAACGACTGGGGGACCCGACATGCTGACCACATATCACCCCTACACTAACTAGATTATCATCTACATCTGTGATTAACACATATGGATGTGAGGCCAGTAGCCGGTCTTCTAGGCTGACGCGCTTGAAGTTGTTTTCTCGCCCTCTTAAGTATGAGTTTAAATGACATCGGGACTGTCGCCAATCGGCTTTAGCGTCCCTCGCAAACTATGAATTCATCAGTAACATATACCACTTTTTAAATCTTATTTTTCACTTCTTCTCATAACCTTCTCCCCATGGGGGCACTAGGATTCAATTTAGTCTTAAATACCATTGCCACCAATCTGTTTAGCGGTCCCGAAAAAATCAACCATTTTTCATTTTACTCTTCCCTTATAATCCACCAATCCCTCTTTTAAATTCTGGTTTAAAATGTCACCAGGACTGTAACTAGTGGACTTAGCTTATATTTGAACTTATCTTACCCTCTCTTATGTGTGTTATAGATCTCTTACTTTCCATGGAACCTTTTGCAGATCGTAAGTTGTAGGTACCGAGTTTGGCTTAAATTTTCCAGGAGATTTAGAAATTGTGCTATAACATAAGTAGGTGTATTGCAACACCCTCCCTTACCCTTTAGGGCGTAGGAGTATTTTCCTTACAGTCAAATATCGGAACGTAATTTATGTGAACCGATTTTAGTTGAAAATTCTCTACACGTTGGAGACTTTCGCCGACACACACACATAATAATAATAATAATAATAATAATAATAATAATAATAATAATAATAATAATAATAATAATAATAATGATAATAATAATAATAATATAAAAGTTTTATTTCAACTGGCCGATTTAATGGCATGATACCTTATCTTTCTCTCACTGAACAAAATAAAATATACATAAATATATGTTCAAACGTAATTTTAGCTCTCAAAGTATCAAAACCCATTCCTATATATATATATATATATATATATATATATATATATATATATCTTAATTTTTATGAGAACAACCACAATAGATTAATTTCTTCGAAATTCGCTAAACACATATTGAGATGAAAACTTATTCCACACGTAGCACTATGTAGAAAAACGCTGTCCACTGTTTTTTACTGCCAATCTAGCTCAGATGATTGATTTCTGCAAAATATATGCTTCCATAGAACCTTTAAAATTATTATTATTATTGTTATTATTATTGTGATAATCTACATTATTCATTCATTCATTCATTCATTCATTCAACTCTTTGGCTTTTATGAGTCAGGTGAAATTGTTCGTTTTGTGTAGGCTGTCGTTCGGATATTTTCTTAAAATGTAATAAATACTAAGAGCTATTTCTAATTTAGAATAAATAAGTGTCAATTACAATTTAACAATTTCAAAGAACAAAACTAAAATTTTATCACTTATAAGACGTGATACCTTAAGAGCAAAAATAGTAATTGATAACATAATTTTAGTGTAAGTGAACAGTTTTAAATATCTAGGTTTCAATTTATCATATGTTACAATTGAAGACATTAATGACAAAATAAATGAATTTAATGTAATGTGTGGCACTATTAAAATAACCCTTAAAAACACAAGAAAATAAACAAAAATGAAATTTTATAAAGTAATGGCTGTTTCTGTATTGATGTATGGATCAGAATGTTGGGTGATCACTAAAAGACAGGAATAAAGATTGGAAGCAGCTTAGATGAGATTTTTAAGAAATATAGGAGGATATACTCAGTAGGATAAGAAAGAAATGAAGATATAAGAAAGGAATTAAATATTTCCAATCTTACAGACCGAATAATTAAAAATAGGAACGACTGGAAAGAACATATTGATAGAATGCCAGAAGGAAGATTTCCAAAATTATTGCTAAATTATAAACCGCATATGTGGAGAAATGTTGGACGCCCAAACAGAAGATGATATGAAAAAATTTAACAATTCTTGCTTTCATGAAACCGGAACGAGCCAACAGGCATAATCCCTGGATGATGATGTTGATGATGATAATAAATAATAATAATAATAATAATAATAATGATAATAATAATTTATTTTATTATTTTGTTGGATACATATGTAATTATATATTTTTAGTATCTACAAAGTAGATTTTAGTGAATTCGATATAATCACTCTGCAGCTGATATCTATAGGCCGATTTATTTCAATTGAACGAGCAGTTCCGTTGCAAGAGCCGTCCATTTCTGTCAGATATGTGTTACGTATGGCTACATCAAGTCAGGTAACCAGGTTTGTGTGATTTATTTTCTTTTTAAGTTTTATTCCGTTTTTAATTCAATGAAAACAGCTGGCTAAAAGTTCATGTAAGTTCGCCTTCTATATAAATTACATACAGAGGTTATTGGTTGCTAGCACATGGATCTGAATCACTAGGAATCGTGTCAGACTTGAAGAGGAACAGTGGAAAAAAAATATAAATTCAATTACCCTAAATAAACACGAACTGGGAATTAACACTTAACAAAAAATGAAGGAATTCTAAAACAGAGTAACAATAATAAAATACAGGAATTACTTGTATAAATAAATTAATCGCAGTTTCAACTCTGAAAGCATGTGCTATTATGCATCATAGAGACGCTTTTCATTTAAAATGCTTAAACAATTTTAAACTTCATTTCACGACACAGTGGTTATTTTAGTTGTATTACATGAAAGAGTAATGTGATCTATTTTAAGGGATAGGAAAAGGTTACCAGTCTATGAAAGAGTCATGTGATCTCCTATTTTCAGGGATGGGAAAAGGTTACCGGTCTATGAAAGAGTAATGCGATCTCCTATTTCAAGAGATGGGAAAAGGTTACCGGTCTATGAAGGAGTAATGTGATCTCCTATTTCAAGATACGGGAAAAGGTTACCAGTATATGAAAGAGTAATGTGATCTCCTATTTCAAGAGATGGGAAAAGGTTACCGGTCTATGATAGAGTAATGTGATCTCTTATTTTAAGAGATGGGGAAAGGTTTCCGGTCTATGAAAGAGTAATGTGATCTCCTATTTCAAGAGATGGGAAAAGGTTACCAGTCTATGAAAGAGTAATGTGATCTCCTATTTCAAGAGATGGGAAAAGGTTACCAGTCTATGAAAGAGTAATGTGGTCTCCTATTTGAAGAGATGGAAAAGGTTACCAGTCTATGAAATAGTAATGTGATCTCCTATTTTATGAGATGGGAAAATGTTACCGGTCTATGAAAGAGTAATGTGATCTCCTATTTCAAGAGAGGGGAAAAGTTACCGGTTTATGAAAGAGTAATGTGATCTCCTATTTCAAGAGATGGGAAAAGGTTACCAGTCTATGAAAGAGTAATGTGATCTCCTATTTTAAGAGATGGTAAAACGTTACCAGTCTATGAAAGAGTAATGTGATCTCGCTTTTCAAGAGATGGGAAAAGGTTACCAGTCTCTGAAAGGGTAATGTGATCTCCTATTTTAAGAGATGGGTAAAGGTTACCAGTCTATGAAAGAGTAATGTGATCTCCTATTTTAAGAGATGGGAAAAGGTTACCAGTCTATGAAAGAGTAATGTGATCTCGTTTTTCAAGAGATGGGAAAAGGTTACCAGTCTCTGAAAGGGTAATGTGATCTCCTATTTTAAGAGATGGGAAAAGGTCTATGAAAGAGTAATGTGATCTGCTATTTCAAGAGATGGGAAAAGGTTACCAGTCTATGAAAGAGTAATGTGATCCCTTACTTTAAGAGATGGGAAAAGTTTACTAGTCTATGAAAGAGTAATGTGATCTACTATTTTAAGAGATGGCAAAAGGTTACCGGTCTATGAAAGAGTAATGTGATCTCCTATTTCAAGAGATGGGAAAAGGGTACCAATCTATGAAAGAGTAACGTGATCTCTTACTTTAAGGGATGGAAAATGTTACCAGTCTATGAAAGAGTAATGTGATCTACTATTTTAAGAGATGGGAAAAGATTACCAGTCTATGAAAGAGTAATCTGTACTCCTATTTCAAGAGATGGGTAAAGGTTACCAGTCTATGAAAGAGTAATGTGATCTCTTACTTTAAGAGATTGGCAAAGGTTACCAGTCTATGAAAGAGTAATGTGATATACTATTTTAAGAGATGGGAAAAGTTTACCGGTCTATGAAAGCGTAATGTGATCTCCTATTTCAAGAGATGGGAAAAGGTTACCAGTCTATGAAAGAGTAATGTGATCTCTTACTTTAAGAGATGGAAAAAGAATACCAGTCTATAGAAGAGTAATGTGATCTCCTATTTTAAGGGATGGAAATAGGTTGTCAGTCTGTGACCATAAGGTGTGAAGGTTTTTTTAATATAATATTGAAATACATGATTTTTTGGGAAAACAGATGTAATGAGAACAGTCTTGTAGAATACGATAGGGGGAGGATGTGTGGCACAAATGGGGAATGGAAGAGGGGCACGGAATATTCTTGTAGGAAATTCAGAAGGAATCCACTCAGTAGGTTGGTAAATAATTGAACGGGTATTTGACATAGTGGTGTAATTAAGTTTTTTTTTACAAAAAATAAGTAAAGTACACGGTTGTAAAAAGAAACTGCACGCTGTAATTCAGATACATCAACAATTAATAACGTCACTTAAGATAATAAACATCTCCATGATTATAACCATTAAACAATCTTGATTCTTTATCTTCTTCTTCGACTTTCCTCCACTTATAGGTTTGACCATTGGTATGTATGTATATATGTATATATATATATATATATATATATATATATATATAAGAATGATCGACATATAGATATTTGACCATCTTTCATTTTCCATTCTTTGTATATGGCCACACCATTTAAGAGTTTGATTTTCAACCCTCTTAAGAACAGATGTAGTGACATGCATTTCTTTCCAAAGGAATTAATTACTTATTTTATCGTGTCTTGTGTTTGAAGGCTTCTTGTAAGATAATAAAATTCTACTTTTCTAATTTTATTCTTTTGCAATTCCGTCATAGACCAAGTTTCACTTCCACTAGATTCTTTGTACATTGACTAACAAAACCCTGTTTTATTTTCTAACAAATAAGAAAAACGAGCAGCGCCACTCTGCCATATACCCCTTCAATTAAGCGAGGGAGTATTATTTACCATGATTTGAGGGAGGGAATTAGTGACTTAAAAATATCAATATAGAATTGAGATATATGAAGAGTATATGTTCGCCTGACCATGAATCTCTTGAATAAACTGATAATAATTTAGTTATTTTTAAATAAACACGGCATACTTTCAGAATCTTACGACTTTTTGCTCTTATGTTCAGTTCTCTCCGTCAAAGTAAATACAATATTCACCTTTTATCAGATTTTTTCAAAGAACATTTACTAATCAACTAGTCAGAGCAGGTATCATGACAGGATATTCTGCTTCTCCATGCGTGTCTCGTGTTATGATTGTATATTTGGGTTATTGAAATGTTGAGTCTCTTCCAAGATTCGAAACCCATCATTGAATGTGGAGGTTATCTCTGTTGACAAAATGCCAATAGGCCTATATATCACAGGCGAAAAGTGCACCGTTATCCAAAATTGCCCAAAAACCCTGAATTACGCGGAGCACATATCTCCAATATTTATTATATAGGCACAACTCTAAAAACTGTAAACCGTTTGCTTTATCCAACGCCAATAAAATTCAGAAGTTAGGAATTTTCTAGCCTATTTCCCAGTGTATCTTTGCATTTATGCTAATTTGTATGCCACTTCCTCCGACGGTCAGGAAATATTCCCTGGCTTTGCATTTACTTAGGTGGACGGCATCCATCTCTGCCTTTTCATGTAGTGGGTGGATGGCGATACCCATATAAAACTCTGAGTATTTAATTAAGTTACTGTTACACATTGTTAGCATGGCAACACAATAAAACGTATTTTAATTGCTTCCATGACTAAGTTCTTTAATGTATATTTTTTTAAAGTATCTGAAATGCCAATCTTTCGTATACTAGGCAGAGTACAAGTGTACCCCAATCAGGTAAAATCGCTGAAATTAAGTATAAGTACAATTTTATTTAAGTTTAATTGCCCTCTACGTTCACCTTGTTTGCTCTGTTTTTCCCCTATTTGCATTATTTTCATTTCTTCAAGTTGTTAACACTTATGGACACACAGTAAAATACAGTCACAAATACCTTAACCATAATGGAATGTAGACAATTTCCAATAGAGATAAATCGGTATCGGGCATCAAACCTGAGGCCTCTTTGTCTGTAGCCTCGAACTCTGATCGGAAGACGTGGGCGATATCTTCGTATCTTACGGAAATCAGAGAAAACAATAAATCAATAATTTTTTATCCATAGCTTTAACTCTATAGTTTATACTTCTCATATTTTTAACTGGATACTTCTTGAATGGAAGATATCAACTGTACTATTAGACCCAGCTCATTTTAAAAAAATCCTAGTTGCGCGAATGGAATATCGTGTTGTTGATAGAATTAAATAACATTATTCTAGAATAACCAACATAATTTCTCATATTGCGATAATACAAATTATTCCATATAGAATCACATAAATACGTAATTGGGGTACACGTGTATTCTTACTGGATTGAGAGAGATTAACATCTCAGATTATTACAAATCTATTACAAATGTTATCAACAGTAATCTAACAAGAGGACGTGTTTTTCCGAAAAAGAATCGCGAGCGACAAAGTAGCGAGTGATTTTGTCTAATGAAAAACTCAACCTCAGGTTGGATTTAGAGTGGCTATTTAGCGAATAATACAACATCAGAAGCTAAAAATAATTATAATGCTTAATATTTACCAAATATGAGGTTATGTATTCCGATATTAGTTCCGGGCGGTTTCTAAGCCGGATGTATAGTTATAAATAGCATATTACATTTACTGTTAAATCTCTTTGGGCTTGGGAAAAATCAATATCAGATGATTGTATGAGAAATAACTATTAACAATAATAGATTCTTTATACAACATATAATAATTTTTTAGAGCAACAAAACTAACCTTTATTTGTAAATTGTTTCCTTTGGCATTTGTTACTATACCATATTGATCGTACAATCGATATATTTGTCAAATAATTTAATTTACGGAGATATATCTCATTACGAACATGAAGAGGCAATTTTATCAACAGGAAGAGGCACAATTATTGGTCTATGAGATAAATAGTCTGTATTATTAATATTTTTTGTAATTTTCTTGTCGATTCTATATTGCGTAGCCTATGTCTATTACGTATTATCAATCAGCATGTATAAAATTCTAGAGCTAACTGACAATTTGAAAGGTAACTTTGAACACTGAATTAATATTTAATTCTCATACCTGGTGAACTCTGATCACTATAGAATAAAAAGAGAAATGTGACGATAACAACATAAGTAAAGCGGAATGGATTATTACGGGACACGGCGTGTGGGAAGGTTGTCAGGAGTATTCATTTCATCATGTCAGCAGTCGTATTACTTCCCCATAGTTTAAATTAGAGATTTGGCACTGGAGTTTAGGGCCTTGAAGTTAAAACGGTATATATTTTTGTTGTAAACGGCCTTGGTATATCACCACCGTTATCTAAGAGAAAACCCGAGGTAGAATTCGCCATTCAATGTTTGACAGTTTCTTTGTAAGTACACTTTACAAACTTGTCTATGAAAACAAAATCAACGTATAAAAAATAAATATGTACATATCATGGAATGATTGACTAGTTTGGAAGTCTGTATCATTTTTTATAGAAACTTGTAAGTACATAGTATTTTTATCTAACAACCGACTTTAATAGCTAAGCTCATAAGCGGCCCAATTCTAAACTAGGAGTGAAAGGACCGGCAAATTATGGTAAGAGGCGTGCTTTTTTCAGGAAACTACAACACAGGATAGAACCGGTTTATGTCACCATTCTCAGGAAATTTTCGCTCTTAAAATGCATTGAACTTCACTGTGTATGAATCCGCGAACTTCGGAAACAGAGGCGAGTATAGAAACCACTAGTACACCATGACCATTACAGGATTTTGTTAAAATATTTCGCTAGACCTGTGGCTAGCGCGCTGAGTTGTCCCTACTGGAATCCTAGATTAGAATCCTGGCGAGGTAATGGGCCATACCGGAAATTTTCAAACAATTCTGGGGGTATTCTCCCGTTTCCCGAATTTCATCCCACCAACACTCTATACTCCCCATTCCTTTCCCTTCATGTAATTTAGTTTCTCATTTATTCATTTCATATCACCCATTAACTCATCTCATGTTAGGAAAAGATAATTTGGTTGAAAATCCACAGGTCTTGAAGACATTCGATTATGGGAATATAGTGGGGCTCACCAGGATGCTTGCTTCATGTCTGCGGCCCTGATCAATAAAAAAAGGGTAGAAGGTGACAACGGTATGACTGTATTTCCCTCTGGCGGCCGTGCGCATAACCCAAAAATGTCGGTCTGTGTTTATGGGAGTAGAACCAGGTGTATCGGACACGAAAGACGACCTACAACTTACATAATACAATGGAGAAGACTTTTATTTCACTCATCTCTATAATACTGGGAAAACGCAGGTTGCGGTGCTCAGGGAATAATGATCTGAGAATCAAACTAATATTTTTAGAATATCCGTATTCAGAATTTCCTCTGTATATGTAATCAGATTAGATAATAAATGGAAGGTTCTACTCCATTCTTCATTTCAGAATTATTCTACACATAATTTATTTTAAATTAGGAAAAAAATGATAACGAATTACGGAAATTCGTGTTTAATTATTCACGGTGTAATTACTAACATTAAATTATCTAATGTCCATCAAGTGTTCCTTGAAATATGCAGCATTTTAAACGTAAGAATTTATCAAATCACTCTATGCATATCAAAACATGATAATATAATAGCAGTTACTGGTGACTAGATTAGTTTAGTAGAAATGCATTTGAGTTTTTAAGAACTTAACATCGCAACTATATTTGAGTTTCATTGTATTATCCATGTTTACTTTATGAAATGAATGTAATGAAATCAATTTCAAGGTGATATGTAATCTATTATAATGTTCCTGGTTCAACACACATCAAGCATCCACACTCATTATTCGTGACTTACTGGCACTATAGAATCCATAGGTTCATGGTTCAACACATCTCAAGCATTCACACTCAAAATTCGTGACTTAAAGGCACTATAGAATTCGTAGGTTCATGGCTCAACACACATCAAGCATTCACACTCATGATTCTTACCTTACTGGCACTATAGAATCCATAGGTTCATTGGTCAACACACATCAAGCATTCACACTCATGATTCGTGACTTACTGGCACTATAGAATCCATAGGTGCATTGGTCAACACACATCAAGCATTAACACTTATGATTCGTGACTTACGGGCACTATAGAATTCATAGGTTCATTGGTCAATGAAGCATTCACAATCATGATTCGTGACTTTCTGGCACTATAGAATCCATAGGTTGATGGTTCAACATACATCAAGCATTCACACTCATGCTTCGAGACTTACTGGCACTATAGAATCCATAGATTCATGGTTCAACACATATCGAGCATTCATACTCACGATTCGTGACTAAATGACACTATAGAATCCGCCGGCTTATGGTTCAACGCACATCAAGCACTCACACTCATGAATCGTGACTTACTGGCACTATAGTATCCATAGATGCATGGTTCAACACACATCCAGCATTCATACTCACGATATGTGACTTAATAACATTATAGAATTCGTAGGTTCATTGTTCAACACACATCAAGCATTCACACTCATGATTCGTGAATTACTGGCACTACAGAATCCATAGGTTCACGGTTAAACACACATCAATCATTCACACTCATGATTCGTGACTTACTGGCACTACAGAATCCATACGTTCATGGTTCAACACACATCAAGCATTCTCACTCATGATTCGTTACTTACTGGTACTACAGAATCCACATATTCATGGTTGAACAAAGATCGAGCATTCATACTCACGATTCGTGACTTACTGGCACTACAGAATCCATAGGTTCATGGTAAAACCCACATCATGGATTCATACTCATGATTCGTGACTTACTGGCACTATAGAATCCATAGGTTCATGGTTCAACACACAATAAGCATTCACTCTCATGATTCGTGACTTACTGGCACTAGAGAATCCATAGATTCATGGTTCAACACACATCGAGCATTCATATTCACGTTTCGTTACAAAATTACACTATAGAAACCATAGATTCATGGTTCTACACATATCAAGCATTCATACTCATGATTCCTGACTTACCAGTACTATTGAACCCGTAGGTTTATGGTTCAATACACATCAATCATTCACACTCATGATTCGTGATTTACTGGCACTACAGAAACCATAGATTCACGGTTCAACACACGTCCAGCATTCATACCCACGATTCGTGACTTCCTAGCACTATAGGATCCGTAGGTTCAAGGTTCTACACACAACAAGCATTCACGCTCATGATTCGTGACTTACTAGCACTGTGGAATCCGTAGGTTCGAGTTTCAAGACACAATGGGCATTCATACTCACGATTCGTGACTTAATGACACTATAGAATCCATAGGTTCGTTGTTCTACATACATCAAACATTCGCATTTATGATTCGTGACTTACTCGCACTATAGAATCCGTAGGTTCATGGTTCAACACACATCGAGCATTCACACTAATGATTCGTGACTTACTGGCACTATATAATTCATAGATTCATGGGTAAACACACTTCGAGCATTCATACCCACGATTCGTGATTTAATGACACTACAGAATCCGTAGGTTCATGATTCTACAAACATCAAGCAGTAACATTCATGATTCGTGACTTACTAGGACTATAGAATCCGTAGCCGAGCGGTTAAGGTAGGAAGCCTTGGCGCAGAGCTACGGGACTTGCGCTGGTTCGAGTCTCCATGGGGGAAGAAATTTTCTCATGGTATTTCGGCCAGTATGGGACCGGTGCCCACCCAGCATCGTGAGGCAATTGGGTAGCTACCAATAAGTAGCGGCACCAGGTTGAGGAACCAGCTATAACGGCTGGGGGACTCGACATGCTAACCACATGTCACCCCTACACTGGCTGTTGATCATCTACCTCTGTGATTGACACATGTGGATGTGAAGGGCCAGCAGCCGGCTGGTAAAAGGGCAACCGCTGAAAAGTGGAAAGACCCTCAATCGGACTGGCACTTTAGGATTGGCAGGTTCATGGCTCAAGGCACAGAAAGTATTTACACTCATGATTCGTGACTTACTGGCACTACAGAATCCATAGGTTCATTGGTCAACACACATCAAGCATTCACACTCATGATTCGTGACTTACTGGCACTATAGAATCCATAGGTTCATTGGTCAACACACATCAAGCATTAACACTCATGATTCGCGACTTACTGGCACTATAGAATTCATAGATTCATGGTTAAACACACGTGGAGCATTCATACTCTCGATTCGTGACTTAATGACACTATAGAATCCGTAGGTTCATGATTCTACACACATCAAACAGTCACATTCATGATTCATGACCTACTGGCACTATAGAACCCGTAGAATCATGATTGAACCCATATCAATCATTCACACTTATGATTTGTGACTTACTGGCACTTTAGAATTCGTTGGTTCATGGTATTCTCACTCATCATTCATGACTTACTGGCACTATATAACCCGTATGTTCTTTGTTCAACGCACATCAAGCATTCACACTCATGATTCGTCACTTACTGGCACTACAGAATCCATACGTTCATGGTTCAACACACATAAAGCATTCTCACTCATGATTTATGACCTACTGGCGCTATAGAATCCATAGATTCATGGTTCAACACACATCAAGCATTCACACTCATGATTCGTGACTTACTGGCACTATAGAATCTATAGGTTCATGGTTCAACACACACCAAGCATTCACACTCATGATTCGTATCTTACTGGCACTATACAATCCATAGATTCATGGGCGCTAAAATTCTTCATACATCTCTATCCTAAGCTAATATTTTCCAATCATCCCATGTATAATTTAATTTCCTCAAATCATGGTTAATGTTACTTTCCCACCGCACTCTTGGCCTACGTAATGGGCGCTTTCCCTCTAGATTTACGTATCATATCGCCATTTATTTGAGCTCGGCCCAACGTCTAGAGGAGGGATTACAACCTCTTTTTGGCCTCATTATGCCTTAAGGGGACATATAATAACGGAGTCGTGAGGAGGTTGTTGACATGCCACCATTATATATTTATATACATATAACAACGTATTTTAAACAACTGTGGTTTGATAAACCAAACTACTTTTTACCTTGCGTTAAGTCTCGTAAAGTGTGATGGGCAGGAGACGTGACACGAATTGGGAATGAAAGACGTGCATGGAATCTTCTTGTAGGAAAACCAGAAGGAAAACGCCCCGTTGCTAGACCTAGAATGAGGTGGGAGAACAACATTAACTATGATTTGAGGGAGGTATATTATACAGGGAATGATTGAAAAGCATTAGATCTGGATAGGGATGTATGGAGAGCTTATGTCCAAGCGGCCATGAACCTACGGGTTTGATAATGCCAGTGAGTTAGTTACTTAATTAGTTGGTTAGTTAACGTGAGGCGAGGTGAAGGTTGATATGAAATGAACCAATGGATATTATTAATTAAATAAAAATAAAACGTAGTTTTATTTGATTTTCATATTTATTATATAATTCAGTGACAGCTGTTTCGGTTCACTGTACCTTCTTCAGACATGTTAACAATGGATATTAAATGACATGATGGGAGAGAGAAGAGGAATGGAGAGTGCTGACGGGATAAAATTCCGGAACACGAGGGACCCCGAGAATAACAGAAAAATCACGGTGTAGCCCTCTGCAATTACCAGGAATCGAATCTCGAATCCCATTTAGGGCAGCCCCCAGCGCTAGCAGCTTTCGCCGTAACCACTTACTAGTGAGTATCTCTAATCGATTCTGAATGCAAGATCAAAATAAACCTTATCAACTTAGCGTTACAAAGTGTTAAATAGTAACTTTCTTCGAAAGGAGAGGAAGTTACGAAAATGAAGATTTGTGATATGTAAAATAATGTAAGTATAAAATAAGAGGATGGAGAATAATATAATCCAAATAATGATACTGCTTTGGAATGATAAAGACAGAAGGAGTCGGAAACCCAGGGTACAGTGGATAGATGAAGTCGGAAGAAACTTGATCAGAAGATACCTCAAAGAAGAAGATGCTGAGGATAGAAATCTGCGACGGAGCAAAATATATTTGGGCTGATGGATAACTACTGAACGGTAATGTAGAGAAAATCCTTAATTAAAAATAAAATAAGAGCGACATGAACAAATTTATTGCTTACTGAAGGCATGAATATTGCATTAATTGGGCCTAATTCCGTCCCGCCATAGCCATGTGGTTAAGGCAAAGGGCCTTGGCGCAGAGCTAAGGTACTTGCGCAGTTTTGAGTCTCCATGAGGGAAGAAATTTTCTCATGGAATTTCTGTCAGTATGGGACCGGTGTGCACCCAGCCTCGTAAGGAAGTTGAGTAGTTTTAATAAGTAGCGGGTCCAGGTTGAGCTATAACGGCAGTGGACCCGACATCCTGACCACACGTCACCCCTATACTGACAGGGTGATCGTCTATCTATGTGATTAACACATGTAGATGTGATGCCAGCAACCGACTGGTAGGCCAAGAGTCTTTTAGGTCTAATTCTTTTTAATTTTTCTTATAATTATTATTTATATTATGATCTTGAAGAAGATTTTCGGGCTGTAGGCCGTGCTCGTGAGGCTTATAGTTCCCTGACGCTTCGCCAGAGACTGCGTCTGGCATCCTCAAGGGTTGTCTTGAGACTGTCCGCTCTCTGTCCTATTTATACGTTCACCGCGATGTGTTCGTAAGTTGTATGTGCCTTCTGACTGGTCAGCGTTAGGGACTTCTATTGCTCCAATGAGATTGCTGTTTGATGGTCTAGTCGACTGTACGTTATATCTGCCTTCTGATTGGTCAGCGGTAGGGACTTCCATTGTTCCACTGAGATTGCTGTTTGATAGTCTAGTCGAATATGCTTGTAGAGGTTTACATTTTGCGTTTTTTAGAGCCGGTATTCATACTTTGATTCTTCTTTTCTGTTGAAACTGTTTTTATGTTTGAATATTTCGATGGTTTCTCGTTGTAGACGAGTAAAATAGTGTGTGCAGTTAGATCATATGTCTGTATTCTGGTATTGTACCCTGTAGCCATTGAGTAAAGAGTATTCTGCTACTGCCGACTTATCCATTTGGTTAAGACGACTGTATCTTTCATGCTCCTTAAGTCTGGTTGCGATGCTGCGTTTAGTGGTGCCTATATACACTTTTCCACAACGGCATGGTATCCTGTATATGCCTGCTGTCTGATGAGGATGGAGTTGATCCTTTATAGGTCTGAGAAGGTTCTTGATTTTCTTGGTAGGACTGTATACTGTCTTTATATCTTCTTTCTTTAGTAGTTTTCCAATGCGGTCCGTTACATTCTTGATGAACGGTAAAAATGCCCTGGTTGAAGTATTTTCCTCTGATTCCCTGCTGCTGTTGTATCGTCTGGGATCATTGGCTCGGTTGATTTATTTCCTGGTGTATCTATTGGCTGTGAATACCGTCTGGAGGTGTTGAAGTTCCGTTTTTAATACATCAGGATGACAAAGTTTTTTTGGCTCGATCTGTCAATGATTTGATGATTCCAAATTTTTGTTTAGGGTGATGATTCGAGATTTTATGAAGATACCTGTCCGTGTGGGTAGGTTTTCTGTAGATAGTGTGGTAAATGTTGCTGTCTTCTTCCCTTTTGATCAGGATGTCTAGGAATGCTATGCTGTTATCTGTTTCTTTTTCTATGGTGAATTGTATACTGGAGTTCATGTTGTTGGTGTGTGTCAGAAATTCGTCTAATTTCTCTTCCCCGTGGTTCCAGGTGTCGTCTACATAGCGAAGCCATATCTTGGGTTTGATAGGTGTTGTATCTAAGCATGTTTACTCAAAGTTTTCCATGAAGAAATTGACAACTACTGAGCTCAAGGACCTGTATCTTTCATGCTCCTTAAGTCTGGTAGCGATGCTGCGTTTAGTGGTGCCTATATACACTTTTCCACAACTGCATGGTATCCTGTATATGCCTGCTGTCTGATGAGGATGGAGTTGATCCTTTATAGGTCTGAGAAGGTTCTTGATTTTCTTGGTAGGCCTGTATACTGTCTTTATGTCTTCTTTTTTTAGTGTTTTCCAATGCGGTCCGTTACATTCTACTTTCATATTCTGGCAATAATTTTGTTTGTCTGCTAGATGTCTCATTGGGTTGGTGTGTTGACCTTATACCATTCACGAAATACACATGGATATAAGCATAACTAAATTAACTTGGTCTTATAACTCCTAACAAACGAAAGGGTAATGCTTAATATTGGCAGATAAATCACTGAAAAAATCCGTTAACGCTCTAGCGGCCGCAATTTTTGTTTATCGAAACCAAACGTGGCATTAACAATTAATTAAAAACAGTATAATTAGGTTAGTTAACCAGCAAAGTGGAGTTCACCTGGAACAAAAATTTAAAAACCGTTCTAGCGGTTACAATTTTCGGTGTTTCACAACGAAACTTATTTCATGCCATTAAAGTAAACCAAGAAGATGTTAAAGAAATATTAGACAAGTCCGACTATTGGATGTGACGGTTTACCTAAAGTTCAAAATAAAAATTGGCTCTAAAAACAGCCATATTTGCTTCGTCGCAAAGCATACCATAAAATATAATTAATCCTTCAATTGAAAATACATCCTATAAGAAATATCAGTTGAATTTAGTTAATTTTAGTAAAGTAATTAAAAAATTATTAATTATTAATTATTTAAATGATTATACTAAAATAAATCATTATAAAACAGTATGAATATAAGTAATAATTTACGGTTATGCATAATTATATTTATTGAAGTCTGACAATTTTAAATAAACTGGCATCAGAAACACAGTTCCTCCAATTTAACAAAATAAATATATATTCCGTAAAACAACAAAATGGGACCGTAATGCGACTGCGGAATTCACTTAGTTTACGCAGTTCCTGCGTGATAGCCTTGTTTATTCGTTTAATTCGTTATGTGACTAATATATAAGAAAGAGATCTAGATTAGAATTCACAATTTTCTCTGCTGTATCACGGGGGCAATGCGAGTTATGAATGATTTTGAAGCGATGTGAGTAGGATCGTAGCGTCCGTGACAGATGATAATAATGTATTGCAAAATGTTGTGTTATGCAAATGTTCATTTGCAGCCTCTTTTACCATAGAGAAGACTTCGCTTGTCACTTCCGCTTTTTTTATTTATTTTTGTTCGTTTTCCAATCTAGTAAGACTAATTTTATTTATCTAATTTAAAACCAGACTTATAGGGATTTTATATTTTAAATTCCTAGTTCGTCTTCTGCTGCTTATTTTGCTAAGGTGTAAGCACAACTCCAATTTCATAGTGTCCTGTATCCATAACGAGTTTTTTGGAAATATCAGCAGCTAACTCCTGGCACTGTTACAGGAAAATTAGGTTCCTGGATAATAGCTACATACTTGTATATTAGTATTCTTATATTTAAACCACCGAACCGTCGCTGTTACTGCATACACGAATTGTTTATATAATATTTTGCGTTATAGCAACACACAAAAAATACCCTCCAGGATATTGGTTGTGTTATGTGTCTAAGGTTGTACACATTCTATCAATGCTAAATAAATTAATTGTAAATGTTGTCAGTAAATAAGAGATAAAATCAAGAAGTTGAAAAGTGTCTAATTATACTGCATAGATTGGGATTCAAGCTTTCGAATGAGTTACGGAGTTTTGGAAAAGAATTAATAAAACAACTTTCAATTCTAGATTTTTTTCACTTCAATAGATTACATATATAAAAGTTGTAATAAAAACTAAATGTATTTCTTATTTTCAGGTTTTACAATGTGTTTGATTTCTTCCTGTGCTCATTTTAAGATTCTACAGCCAATCCATTCCTTTCTTATTTTTCCACGTCCCCCCCCAAATCCTTTATTGCATTGTTCTAACTATTCCTTGTGAGTACGTTAGCTTTCGTCTTACCCTTAACCTTCTTCCTGCTGAATCCCAACAAACAAATCTTTTATGGCAATAAGAACAAAATTTACATGAATATGTTCTGTAACACGTTCTGCATTACAAACATGATTTCTCAAATATTACGTTCATTTACATGCATATTTTCAGTACGTCTCTCTGATTAAGGAGAAACCTCGTAGCCTTGCTAGTATCGGGTCCGGGTTTTATGCCCAATCGGAACATTCTTCCTCGCTAAGGACTTATTTTGTTTTTTTTATTACAACATAAATTTCAGAAAACGTTCAGGTCAAATGGACTGTTGTAATCATTCAATTCAAATTCACCTTGTTTAGTATGACTTTATAAGAGATTATTATTTCTTGTCATAAATTCGTGTTTTCTTGGGTGTGAAACCAAGTCCTGTAAAAAGTGCGGCAGGTGGCACAAAATGATATCTTCAATAGTGTGTGCATGTGTGTGTGTGTGTGTGTGTGTGTGTGTCTGCCACCCACTGCACTTTATATATTTCGGGTTCTGCGCTGGACGGATAGATATCACTTTTATGGTCTATTTTCAATTTACACACCACTTCGGTAGACCAGTTTACTTATATGATAATTCTTGTATACAGAGAGGATTATACATAAGTTTACGTTCATATATATATATATATATATATATATATTGTAATGTAAATAGTGTTGTATGAGGGATGGTGATGAAGAGAGAAGTTCCGGTACCGGCACATAGCCAACTCCTATCAAAAGGCATCCATCCGGGAGGGCGCCAGGCTTAACGTCCAGATAAGACGAACGAATCTCTATCAAAAGTGCCATATATCTTCTCAACATCTCTGGACAGGTTTGCAATTTAATGCAGTAAACTGGAGCACAATCTAACGATTCAAAATTGTACACCTAACCTCTCTTGGCTCAGAGATTGAAAATGTTACAATTAAATTGTTGGAATCAGTTAAATCTAACAACTAAAGTTTTCAACCATTCCGGATATCGAACCCGGTCCGCTAGATAGGAAGGAGGCATGATACCATCTGAACCAGTACGGCGGACTTCAAATGTGTTAGTTAAAAAGATGAAATGAAAGAGTAGGCCTATATAGTTCCTATATTATCAGGAAATTTTATGACTGAGTGCCTAACAATCCTTTTTAAGTTTTGAATTACAGAACCTAAATTCTAACTTTGTTCAGATTATTTTGAGTTTCGCGGTTGGTAAAGTTGAAAGCTATTATCACACAAGTATTTTCAAGGAACCATATAATAAAATAAAACTAAGTTTGGTTACATTTGGGTTAAGGTGGTGCAGCGCAGATAGGAGGCATGAACAGTACACATCTCTAGCTTGATAGAGCACGTCCTCATGATTTAGTGACAAAACAAACCGTTTCTAAATAAAACTCTCCCAACCCCTGCGTCACTCAACCCGGTCGATACCTTACCCTGCATTTACTCAACTTCCCTCAAATTGAAATAATCTTATGATATTCAAACTAAGTATCTAAAACTACATTTAAAAATAATTAGATTTTCCTGAATACTCATTAGGTGTAAGTTCTAATATTCATCTTTGAACACGGTTGAAGTTACAATTATTCAAAATATAAGAATTTTTGCAACTTATATAACACAGTCGTCCTCAACTATAATAATTTCTGTTATAATCGTCGTTATACCGTATTATTAAAATTCAAAGCATTTCGAAGTCATGCTCCATCTTCAGGAACCTTCTTCATATTGAAATTATATAAAAGTATATAAATAATTCCAGTATCAAGAAGGTTCCTGAAGAAGAAACATGACTTCGAAATGCTTTGATTTTTAATAGTACGGTATAACGACGATTATAACAGAAATCATTATAAATTAAATAAAAATAAAACGTAGTTTCATTTGATTTTCATATTAAACTACGTTTTATTTTTATTTAATTAATAAATATGGATTTTCATCAAGTAAACACCAACTCAATTGATTAGAAATTATTATAGTTGAGATCGACTGTGTTATATCCATCCATAGTAATTCTGCCCGAGGGCAGGTCCTTCACTACAATCATAGCATTTTCATGCTATGCTTGCAGCTTTACTAGAGAATTGTAGGTGTGGTAGCTTCCCGTTGCTTTCCACACCGGTGAAGGATTACGATGATGATGAATATCATGATGATAAGGATGATGATGATGATGATGGCCATATGATTTCGGGGACCGTTTGGGCATTTACGTTTTCCTGACATTTGTCTTACAGGTGAGGAAAACCCCGATAAAACCTCACCCAGAAATCTGCCCCAACCGGGAATCGAACCCGGGCCCGCTGCGTAGCAAGGTAGCACGCTACCTAGAGAACACAGCGGTGAACCCTGCGTTATATAAGGTACAAAACATTTATACAGTAAAACCTGTCTTAGCCGGAACCTTTATAAAAAGCAAACCTGTAGAGACGGAAACAAATCTCCAGAACGGTACGATTTTATATGTAAAATCGTCCTGTATAAGCCGAAAACCTTCATAATGCGGAAACAGATTGGTTTTTAGTGTACCAGTAGTTAATATTTACCTCAGTAAGACGGAAAATTACTCTTAAGCACGTTCTAATTACAGTATTAATGACCATACGTGAAAATTCTGCATATGACGCTTTCTGTATTATATCGTCTTACCTTCTTGTGTTAACATTGTATTGCGGGAATACCCTTACTTATGTGTGACAGCGGGGAATCCCACGCTTTTCCTTGCCTGCTTACATTACCTGCGAGGGAGTTGGGAAATTTTTCAGTCTTCCTGTAGTTGAGTTCCTTCTCACTTTTGTGTAATAAAGTTGTTTTGTGTTGCCGTGCAAACTGAGCTGTGTTACATACACTCCTTTGTTTGCATTTCAGTCAATATGTTATGTCTTTAAAGCGTGCGTGTAAATGGTTTACACTACATGAGAAAATTCAAGCTTGTAATTTGGGAACTCTTTATAAGAAGGAAAACTACCAAGACGGAAATATATTTAAGGACCCGTCATGTTCCTTCATAGACAGATATTACTCTAATTGAAAGGATTTTAAGTATTACGATTTCATTTAATTTACTTAAACAAAAGCACCAACACTTATTTGGTAAGTTTTTCAGACTGGAAGGACAGACTGCCCAGAGCACTGCGACCCGAAAGACCTATTGCGCTATCCAAGTATCATAGATACGAGTGTATTGTAAATCAACTCTACAGTGTCATGTACATTGTAGATCGTCTTCCAGGTCGGATATACCAGGTTCTACTATCACTATATATAACATGTAATCGTTTATGTTTGTTGTAATTTAGATGTAAGACAATTTTCTTTGTATTCTTTAAAACCTCGTTGAGTGGCAGACAAGGCCTGAAGGCCTTAAAACTCTGCCAGGTAAAATAAAGCTATGATTATTATTATTATTACTATTATTATTATTATTATTATTATTATTATTACACGAGCCAAATGAGGTAAATTTAGAGCAATTGGGTAGTATTAGACGGGAAACCACCAAGCTACTAAAGAGTAAAAAGCGGGAATATTTGAGAGAGAAGATTAATGATCTTGAAATGAATGCAACAAATAGGAACATTAGAGAATTATATCAGGGAATTAGTATAGAGAAGAAAGGGTTTCAGGCTAGAACAAACATAATTCGGAATGAAAATGGGGATATGATTGCAGATTCCAGGAGTATATTAAATAGATGGAAAAGTTACTTTAATCAGCTATTAAATGTACATACAGAACAGGACATTGAGGAGGATAATTTACAGACAGCAGAAATGCTAGTCGCAGAGCCAAGTGCATTAGTTGAAATGGCGATTGAAAAATTGAAGATGTATAAAGCATCAGGTTCAGATGAGATCCCAGCAGAACTGATAAAATCAGGGGGAGAAAAATTGATCGACAAGATACGCTGGTTGCTTAGTATGATTTGGGAAAAAGAAGCTCTTCCAGATGAATGGAAAGAATCAATTATCGTACCAATTTATAAGAAAGGAGATAAAACTGGTTGCAACAACTACAGGGGCATCTCATTACTTTCAACTTCGTACAAAATTCTAACAAATATATTAGTCAGCAGACTTACTCCCTATATTGATGATATTCTAGGAGATCATCAATGTGCATTTAGAAGAAACAGGTCTACAACAAATCAGATTTTTAGTATAAGACAGATTTTAGAAACGAAATGGGAACATAATGGTACTGTACATCAACTATATGTAGACTTCAAAAAAGCATATGATTCAATTAAGAGGGAGAAGTTATATAGTATCCTGCTGGAGTTCGGAATTCCTAAAACGTTAGTTAGACATATACGAATGTGTCTAAATGGCACAAAGAGTATTGTGCGTGTAGGCAAACAGTTTTTGGACGCTTTTGAAATCCAGAATGGATTGAAGCAAGGAGATGCACTATCTCCTCTACTATTTAATTTTCTACTAGAGCATGCCATTAAATCTTTGGAGAATGAGGAAGGCTTACAACTCAATGGTATTAATAAGCTGTTAGTTTATGCTGTTGATGTAGTATTATTGGCCGATAGCGAGGAGATACTAAAGGACAACACGCACACACTATTGAATAACACTAAGAAATTAGGACTGGAAATAAATATCAATAAAACTAAATATATGGTCACACGTAGAAATTCATGACAAATGAGGGAAATTTTGAGGAAGTGGCTGAATTCAAATACCTAGGAACAATTAAATCTTTAGAGAATAAGGAAGGTTTACAACTGAATGATATTAATAAGCTGTTAGTTTATGCTGATGATGTGGTACTACTGGCCGATAGCGAGGAGATACTAAAGGCCAACACGCACACACTATTGAGTAACACTAAGAAATTAGGACTGGAAGTAAATATCAGTAAAACTAAATATATGGTCACACGTAG
The DNA here is from genome assembly GCA_030220185.1 of Diploptera punctata. Classification (NCBI taxonomy): domain Eukaryota; kingdom Metazoa; phylum Arthropoda; class Insecta; order Blattodea; family Blaberidae; genus Diploptera; species Diploptera punctata. The sequence continues at coordinate 96,562 of JASPKZ010001213.1, read as the reverse complement.
AAATACATTATATAATGGAAATGGACAGCTAATGACAAATGAGGGAAATTTTGAGGAATTGGCTGAATTCAAATACCTAGGAACAATAATCACAAATAGGAATGAGATGCACAAAGAAATTAAACATAGGCTCAATTCTGGAAATGCATGCTATTATGCATTGCAGAGACTTTTGATGTCCCAACTCCTTTCAAAAAACGTTAAGCTGAAAATATATAAAACTATTATTCTACCAGTTATATTATATGGGTGCGAAACATGGACTCTTACTTTAAGGGAGGAAAGGAGATTACGAGTATTTGAGAATAAAGTTCTTAGGAAAATTTTTGGACCAAAGAGAGATGAACAGACAGGTGAATGGAGAAGACTACATAACAATGAACTACATGGTCTTTAAAGGAAGCCAGATATAATAAGAACAGTTAAGTCCCGTAGACTGCGATGGGCAGGACATGTTGCGCGTATGGGGAATGAAAGACGTGCATGGAAACTTCTTGTAGGAAAGCCAGAAGGAAAACGCCCAGTTGGTAGACCAAGAATGAGGTGGGAGAACAACATTAACTATGATTTGAGGGAAGTAGATTATACAGGAAATGATTGGAAAGCATTAGCTCAGGATAGGGATGTATGGAGAGCTTATGTCCGCGCGGCCATGAACCTACGGGTTCGATAGTGCCAGTGAGTAAGTAAGTAAGTAAGTAAGTAAGGAACAATAATCACAAATAGGAATGAGATGCACAAAGAAATTAAACATAGGCTCAATTCTGGAAATGCATGCTATTATGCATTGCAGAGACTTTTGATGTCCCAACTCCTTTCAAAAAACAAACTGAAAATATTTGAAAGTATTATTCTACCAGTTATATAATATGGATGTGAAACATGGACTCGTACTTTAAGAGAGGAAAGGAGATTACAAGTATTTGAAAATAAAGTACTTAGGAAAATTTTTGGACCAACGAGAGATGAACAGACAGGTGAATGGAGAAGACTACATAACAATGAACTACATGGTCTTTATAGGAAGCGAGATATAATAAGAACAGTTAAGTCTCGTAGACTGCGATGGGCAGGACATGTTGCACGTATGGGGAATGAAAGACTTGCATGGAAGCTTCTTGTAGGAAAGCAAGAGGGAAACCGCCCAGTTGGTAGACCAAGAATGAGATGGGAGAATAACATTAACTATTATTTGAGGGAAGTAGATTATACAGGCAATGATTCGAAATCATTAGCTCAGGATAGGGATGTATGGAGAGCTTATGTCCGTGCGGCCATGAACCTACGGGTTCGATAGTGCCAGTGAGTAAGTAAGTAAGTATTATTATTATTATTATTATTATTATTATTATTATTATTATTATTATTACTCATACCGAAATTTACGGATTGCGCCTGCGGTAGTGTTATTTTACTCTTTTTAAATGCCAATAATGTTACAGTAGCCTCACTATGACGGTTGTCCAACGGCTTGCTTTGTTTCTCCGTAGCTGTTACATGTAATTAAATACAAATTTGCCGAATACCGCCACTATAATAACTCCGCACGTTAATAATTTTCAAGTATTGTCTCGGCACCCGCTTTTATGTATACGGACAACCATCATAGTGAGGCGGTAATACTAAAAGTAAAACATTGTTTAAAAATGCCAGACGTGTTTGACAGTGCAAGGAAGGATTAGTTCAACATATTTTATGAAAGAGTTAAATGATTATTGTTAATTGTAATTTTTCAGTTTCGATATCCATTCAAATAGAATATATGAAAATTTGGAGCAGGTAAATAAGTCCACAGAATTCTGACACTCTAAGTGGGATATTCTTATTTTAGATGTGAAGTAATACTTTTTAAAGAATGATAATTAATTAATTGAGTTTCCCGTTTAATTTGTTATATTATTACTCTTAATAATAATAATAATAATAATAATAATAATAATAATAATAATAATCATAATGATAATAATAAATATCATCATCACCGTTATGTTTATCGTAGAAAATGTTGCATGTACATTAAATTTAAATTGTATTTTAATGTATTTATGAACCATTATACTCGTATATAGTATTATATATATCCATCCATATTAATTCTGCCCGAGGACAGGTCCTTCACTGCAATCATAGCATGTTTCATGCTATGCTTACATCTTTACTAGGGAATTGTAGGTGTGGTAGCTTCCCGTTGCTTTCTACACCGGTGAAGGAGGATGATGAGATTAGAGCTAGGAATTTTAGGTGCTGCATTTTAATTTTATTTTGTTGCTACAATGCTCAAATTAGCTTGTCTTGCAAAGAAAACATTAAATAAATGCTCCTAAATTTGTTTTAGTTGCACCTTTTTGCACCTTTTTTCAATGCAGGCACTTTCTTGCACGTTTTTATCAATGCAAGCACATTTTGCACTTTTTTAAACCTTTTTTTTCTCTTAGCAGCATTGTATTCCCAAAATAATGTGTATGAATTTTTTTTTACATTTCTTCAAATACACTTTCAAGGGTTGGTAACGATGTATGGTATCTTGGTATCAGTCGACATCACATTACTTCCACTTTAGTGCAGTCCCGTTAGGCTGTTCCTTTTAAATTAGTTTGCACCTTCTTGCACCATAGTTATGCGAAAGCTACTGTTTAAACAAGGGAGATTGTTGAATGCATAAACAAATGATTCAGTTCAAAATAATAATATTTGACTTGTGCGGTCTGCTATTTTCCTGAGTGACCAGTATACAGTATGCCAAAACCGAATGTGAGCTCCTGCAAGCTACATTATTTTGTAAAACAGTATAGTGCAATTTGGAATTCTGAGTGACAGATCTGTTGTGAGGTGCATTCTTTGTGATATTTCAATAGCTATTGATGATAAACACCAACACAATCGTGTTACGCAGCTAACAGGCAGTACAAAACACGAAAAATAAGAAACTACGAAACAGTAAATGTGTATTGTGACAACAGTTTATTGGCGAAGCGCTACCTTCTTCTAGTTTAATAAATAAAAAATTATGATACAGCAAAGACATTTGTGGCAAGTGGCATTCCTCTTTCCAAACTTAACAACCCTATTATGAAAGCATATTTGGAGAAATATATTGGGAAGTATGTCCCAGATGAAACTCAACCTCTGTATGGAGAAAAATTAAAACAGATTAGTCAAGTAGAAGGTGAAAACCAGTAAATTTTACATTAGACGAAACTATTGATAGACAGTTGAGATATTAAACTTTTTTAGATATGTTCTATACATTTTGTAGAATAATATCTGCTTTAACAGTTTTCTGGACTTGTAAGTTCAATAACATAATGTTCTGGGACTTGTCCTACTCAGACTTTTTATTTACCTTTGTGTTATTGTTAAATGTATCAATATTTTCTACACTAACTGTATGAAGAAATTGAGATCAATTGAGATATTAAAAATACCTGCTCTACTATACGGAAGTGAATGCTGGACACTTCGAGCAAAAGATAAATCCCGCATTAATTGTTCACAAATGAGATTCCTCCGATCACTAACTGGAGTAACATTAAGGGATAGAATGAAAAGCGATGAGATAAGGATGCAGTGGAATAGTAGGGAAATGGTTGAACATATACAAAATTATCAGATTAAATGGTTCCAACACATCCAGAGAATGTCAAATTTTCGTTTACCAAAGATGATTTACCACCTCAACCCTAAAGGCAAAAGAGACCTCGGAAGACCCTTCAACCGATGGAAAGATCAGTTTTTGTAGTCGCAGAACGGGCATCATCACCCAATACTGCATTCGGAAGAAGAAGAAGAAAAATAACACAAAAACTATATTTAAGCGTTTTCAAAATTGTACGTCAAAATCATGTGCAGATAGAGTCACATATGCCTATTTCTGCTTGAAGGCTGGGCGCGTCCCTCATCGAAAGGACGAGGCAACATGAGTTGGTGGTACAACAACTGCTTGAGCACGTTACGTATTTAATTAACATCACCATATTCCAATCTGTTCTCCACCCCATGTATTTGTGCAAGGGTTGGCACATCTGCCTACGTATCCATTAGCATTGGACTCACCCGCCCCTCTACTAACGTCTATTTGCCCTCGGTTTCGATAAGCCAACATTAAACGTACAGGAGGGAAATGGCAACAAGAAGAAACGCCTCTTCCTACATTGGGTGCACATGTTTAAATTAGCTTACTTAGTGCTTCTAGTAAAATAATACAAATCACGGTTCTCAAAACTGACTTTTGTTTTTTTTTCTGCAATTCAAAGAAAAACAATCTTATCTGTTTACAATTTTTATTTCATATAAAAGTTTTAGGTAAATGGGCTATAATTGATAATGCTCTCTTAAGAGAATCACTACGTACTTTAATATCAACAACAACAACAACAATAATAATAATAACAATAATAATAATAATACGTTATACAGATTATAACTGTTTACACGTATTTCTGTGCTTCGTCTCTCGTCCCTATCCATCTACCCCAGGTCCTCCAGTCTTCTTGTTCTCATTCCAGTTCTTATTTCTTGCATCCATGAGTTTCGAGGACTTCCTTTCTTCCTTCTTCTAGGTGGACTCAATTGCAATGTTTTTCTCGGTAACCTTTCTTTCTTCTTGCATTCGTAGTACTTGCTAATACCAATTTAACTGCTTATATCTTATATAAACTACTACTGAATATTAAATATTTTTTCTCGTGTTGCGTTATTTATTTTTTTTTTTTTTTCAATTTTGAACATCTTGCTCCTCTTATAATTTATCAGTAATAGTAAGATTTGTAACAATAACAATGATAATAATAATAACAAAATAATAATAATAATAATAATAATAATAACAATAATAATAACAATAATAATAATAATAAGTTAATAATACAATACTGCTATTGATATTACTAAAAATCTTCTATAAAACTTATTAAGAACATTTAATGCAATTTAAAATAATGCGATAATAGTGTCTCTACGTGAAAATTGTAAAATATTTATCATAAGTAATGCCACGAGTGATTTCCAAATAATCATAAATTCACGAGTCATCCTAGAGGATTTGGAAATCGAGAGTGGCATTTTGTTATGACTACTTAACGAATAAAATTAAGCTGCTTACCCAAAAATTGTTATTTAAATATAGTTACCGGCATTAAAAAAAATATTTATTTATTTATTTAATGTAAACGGCGATGTTTGAAAACAAATCAGAAATGTGAGGTTTTGTATATTCATGCAAGTTGATCATATTATTTGTTGCCAAATAGGATCACAATATTTTAAGAATCTCTCTACTGAATAAATAATGAAATACATCAAAGAGTATATTATAATCAACATCATTGGTTATTCATTGAGCTTTTTTTATTAAATCACGGAATCTGTTCATTATTTGCAATATTCAATACATTTGTTGAAGAAAAATAATGCTCTGGCCTGTTCAAAATAATAAAAAGGAGGAGCTTTATTTATCACAAAAGCTGGAGCTGATAAAGCGAAATCGATAAAGAGCGAGGTAAAACGCGACTTCATTGGTTGTAAAACAAAATTAATTGAAACGTGATTGGTCATTGACTCCCATTTAGGGCATGAGTTAAAAAGTCAGAAGTAATTAGATAGGTAAGTATCCCATTAAGACGTCTCCATGCCGCAAGCGGTTAGACGCTCGTCCATCACCACTGGAGTCTCGAATTCGCATCTTGGTCACTCCATGTGGATTTTGTAAAGAACAAAACTGAGTCTGGGGATGTCTATCTCGTGAGTTTTTTCCGTTTTCCCTTTCACAAATTCCATTCCACCATTTCTCCAGACTCATCTCGTTCATTACTTTTCTTTTAATTTCATCTGCCTCTGTGATGGTGCATCAGGCGTGATCAGTCCAGTTCCTTGTAATTCACAGATCTTCAATATAAGGTGTTTTATCGCATCTAATGCCTCGACTCGGCCCTGAGTCGGACACGAGTTACATATGGGTTATAATATGAACGTTTAAAAAACATTTAAAATCAGTCTGTGGAAATTGATTGTGCCTATTTTGCGGAGTTCCATGAAGTATCCATAAATGGAAATAGTTATAAAATTTGCTTAAAATAAATATTTTTAAATATTGAATGCCTCTTTATTTAATAGTTACAGGAGAAAATTAACAAGGAATAATATCCTCAATTATGTTAGGTGTAATGAGTTGACACTGTTTGGACATAAGAGAGTGTTACTTTGTGTACTTGTATTTCTGGGAGAATAAAAAAAGGAAGAGCTCGACATTTATGGACATAAGACATTAAAACAGGCATGAGAGAAGGGAAATGACGAAATAAACTGGAAGGACAAGAACGAATGAAATCGTATAATTTTGAAAATCGGTAAGTAAATATTACTTTCATCGTAATTTTATCAAATTTGTTTGAAAAATTCATTTATACCACTGTAGAAAGGATATCATGGTCAGTATATGTTTGGATTGTCTTCTTGAGATGTAGTAATATACATTGTGTGCAACGTATCTTAATGTTAACTAACTAACTAACTCAATGACAATACCGAACCGGTAGGTTCATTACCGCGCGGACATAGGCTCTCCATGGATCCCTAGCCTGAGCTAATTTTTTCCAATCATTCCCTATATAAAGTACTTCCTCCAAGTCATAGTTAATGCTATTCTCCCACCTCATTCTTGATCTATCAACTAGCTGTTTTCCCTCTGGTTTTCGTACAAGAAGCTTCCATACACGTCTTTCATTCCCCATTCGTCCCAGATGTCCTGCCCATCGCAGTCTAGGGACTTAACTCTTCTTATTATATCTGGCATCCTATGAAAACCATGTAGTTCAGTGCTAAGTAATCTTCTCCATTCACCTGTTTGTTCATCTCTCTTTGGTCCCAAACATTTGCCTACGAAATTTATTCTCAAATACTCGTAATCTCCTTTCTTCACTTAAAGTGAGAGTCCATGTTTCACATCAATATAATATAACCGGTAGAAGAATAGCTTTATATATTTTCAGTTTAACGTTTTTTTAAGGAGTTGGGACGTCAAGAGTATCTGTAATGCATAATTAGCACGCATTTCCAGAATTGAGCATATGTTTAACTTCTTTGTGCATCTCATTCCTATTTACTGTTCCTAGGTATTTGAATTCAGCCACTTACTCAACATTTTCCTCATTTTTCATTAGCTGTCCACTTCCATTATATATTGTATGTCTATGTGTGACCATATATTTAGTTTTATTCATATTTACTTCCGGTCTCAATTTCTTAGTGTTGTTCAATAGTGTGTGAATCTTGGCCCTTAGTATATCCTCGTTGTCAGCCAGTAGTACTACATCATCAGAATAAACTAACAGCTTATTACTACCGTTGAGTTGTAGGCCTTCTGCATCCTCTAAATAATGTTAGGCTTAAAAATCGTTTGTAATTAAATCTGTACTCTTTTGTAGATCAGTAAGTTATATTTTGAATGCTCTAGGAGAAGGCCATACATCTGTGGAACTGAAAACATTAGGTTGCACAGTTACCACTTTCTCCAGTTTTAAATTAAAACATGTCATCATAGTTAGAAGGACTGCAGAAAATAATTAATTTGAAGATGATAAATTACAAAGCGCTACTTTGAAAACTTACTTTATAAATACAAAATTTAACACAAATAAACACAACACAATGCGAGCCTATGATAACTAAATGTGATTGATGGTCCATCAACGGCATACATATGCACGTAATGCATCAAGTCTCTATCAGTTTTCTAATTGGCGTCATGTGCTGTTTTATGAATTATTCACATATTATATTGCGATCAATAATATACGTTTGTGCTGCCACCAACTTTACTTACATGCATTATACATTCTGTCCCCTGTTCTGCAATTCCAGCTACCTGTTTGACAATCTACCATTGTTACGTCGTTTCAACGAAAGAGTGGCCCATGGTACTTCATTATACTATAGTAACTGTGACCCAACAGAAATAGTTTCACTCAATTAAAACAATGTGTTTAATTAATTTTGAGAGAATGAAGCCATTCAGTATGTTATTATAAACAGATTTTTTAAATTGTTTTAGGGATCATGATCGATCCTCTCTAATAACCACCGGAAATGATCATAAAACACACACACACACACACACACACACACATATATATATATATATATATATGATATAATTACATTTTTGACATTGAGCAATGCAAGCTATATAAGAAAAATGAATGTTTATACTAGATTTGCTCGGTAGCGTAATCGGTAGTGTACTGGGGTATCAATCAAGAGGGCCGGGTTCAAATCCCATCCGAGCATTTATTTTTCTTATCATGTCATATATATATATATATATATATATATATATATATATATATATGTGTGTGTGTGTGTGTGTGTGTATGCGCGCGCGCGTGCGTGCGTTTACGCAACAGCGGCCGCAATTTTCGTTCAATTTGATCAAAATAGTGGGAAGAGGCTAATTAAGATTTCCGGATCTCTGATCTGGTCAAAAACCCTGATAGAACTTACATTTAATCTCTGTGGTGAATTTCGGTGAAGTCTGGAGATTCTAACGTAGCCAAATTCACTCTCCTCACCTCCAAGCCGCCCTTCGGACCTTCATAAGATCTTTTAAGATTTTAAGATGCAAAATAGAGGGTGGGTGTGGAAAGAAACGGGAAGCTACCACACCTATATATACTAGTAAAGCTGCAAACATTTGCATGAGAATGTTGAGTTTGCAAAGAAAGACCTGCTCTTGAGCAGAACACTGTGTATGTATGTAGAACAAAATCTGGCATATATCAGTAAATTATGGTCAAATTCTATAACCAGCAAAATGGGACCATTAGATGTAGGAGTTTATCATAGACAAACATTTTATAATTGTCCAGCGGTCAATTTGTTTATAGTAGTAGTAGTAGGACTTTATTAGACAAAAGTAAGATATTTACAATATTATTTACAAATATGGGTCGCACGGGCAGTAAGCCGTACGTGCTGTTGACAGTCCGTTACAATAAAGTAATAATTGGTACTAGTGTAAAGAAAAATAAACAACAAAAACAGCAATAACATTACAATTACATAAAGAAAACGCAATAATAATATTACAATTAAATAATAACACAATAGCATTATACACTAATTAATTTATATATAATTGTTAATAATTAATGGAATTTGTTTACATATCATACACGAAGCTCAAAGTATACTATTAAAATAAACCGAGGAAGGCATTTAAAAAAAAAGCAGTCAAATACTATCATTAGATATGGAAGTTAACCTGAAACCCGAAATTAAATATTTTCTCTAGCAACCTCCATGTTTACTTCGTCACAATAATATCATACAACTTTAATTAACCCTTAAATTGACAGTGTACCCTATAAGATGTATTAATTTAGTTTATTTAATACAGTAATGGTAGGGGGCTCCGTGGCGCAAGCGGTTAGACGCTTGGCAAGCCTTTCACCGTTGGGGTCCAGAGATCGAGTCTCGGTCCTTCAAGTTGGTTTCGTGGTGGACGAAACGGAGCTTGGGCAGGTTTTTCTCGGGGTTTCTCCACAATTATATTCCTCCATTCTCATCCATTCAATTTGATTTCGTTCATCTGCCCCTATGATGATGCGTCAGGCGTGGTCGGCCGGCATCCTTGTCATTCATAGACCTCTATATAAGAGGCTTCATCTCATTTCATCCCTCGACCCGATCCTAAGTTGGAGACGAGTTTAATTATTCAGATTTAATACTGTAAGATACACCGTGAGTGCAATATTTTATCGCTGCATAATGCATGTTATTATGCATTGCAGAGACTCTTGATATCCCAACTCCTCTCAAAAAACGTTAAACTTAAAATATATAAAACTATTATTCTACCAGTTATATTATATGGGTACGAAACATGGACTCTTACTTTAAGAGAGGAAAGGAGATTACAAGTATTTGAGAATAAAGTTCTTAGGAAAATTTTTGGACCAAAGAGAGATGAACAGACAGGTGAATGGAGAAGACTAAATAACAATGAACTACATGGTCTTTATAGGAAGCCAGATATAATAAGAACAGTTAAGTCTCGTAGACTGCGATGGGCAGGGCATGTTTCACGTATGGGGAATGAAAGACTTGCTTGGAAGCTTCATGTAGGAAGGCCAGAGGGAAAACGCCCAGTTGGTGGACCAAGAATGAGGTGGGAGAATAACGTTAACTATGATTTGAGGGAAGTAGATTATACAGGGAATGATTGGAAATCATTAGCTCAAGATAGGGATGTATGGAGAGCTTATGTCCGTGCGGCCATGAACCTACGGGTTCGATAGTGCCAGTGAGTAAGTAAGTAAGTATTGTCTCAAATTGTAGATTCCCTGCTAGGAATCTATAACCTGTGTCATTTCCATCCCTATATTTCTCCTTCCTTTTCTCTTCCCTTGTTTGCCTACCATGCGCTGTGAGCAACATTTCTTCCCTTGCCCGTGACCGAAGTTAATTTCATTATGTACAGAAGAAAGTGTTTATGTTGTGAGAAACGGTAGCTGGCCTATGTGTTATTTCTCTACTGTACGTAGTGTTTGATTGGTTTGATGAGAGTTATTTCATGAGTTCTAATGTGATGTGGTGTGGCAGTAGAAAACGATGGATCTGGCGAGGTATTCGCCTTTCAGTGTGTCTATTTTCATTGTCTGATTCTCTTAGAAACTGATGGCCGCTATGTATCGAGGAAACGCGTAGAATAATGTGGATGGTTGAATGGAATTTATTGCCTTTTTTCAGAAGAAAGAAAATACGTTTGCATTTACATTGCGCACGGGCCTGGTTGGCCGTACGTGCACTATTTTTCCATGAATAAAAATTAGAATAATCATAATATAAACAAATACCTACACGGTTACACACCTGTATCAAAACAATGAATATATATATAGATAGATAATGGCATTTATTGCCTTTTTTTGAGAAGAAAGAAAATACATATGCATTTACATTGCGCACGGGCCTGCTTGGCCGTACGTGCATTATTTTTCCACGAATAAAAAATAGAATAATCATAATATAAACAAATACCTACACGGTTACACACCTGTATCAAAACAATGAATATATATATATATATATATATATATATATATATAGATAATGGCATTTATTGCCTTTTTTGAGAAGAAAGAAAATACATATGCATTTACATTGGCACGGGCCTGCTTGGCCGTACGTGCACTATTTTTCCATGAATAAAAACTAAAATAATCAAATACATACACGGTTACACACCTGTATTAAAACAATGAGTATATATAGATAGATACTGGCATTTATTGCTTCTTTTCAGAAGAAAGAAAATACATATGCATTTACATTGCGCACGGGGCTGCTTGGCCGTACGTGCACTATTTTTCCATGAATAAAAACTAAAATAATCATAATATAAACAAATACCTACACGGTTACACACCTGTATCAAAACAATGAATATATATAGATAGATAATGGCATTTATTGCTTCTTTTCAGAAGAAAGAAAATACATATGCATTTACATTGCGCACGGGCCTGCTTGGCCGTACGTGCACTATTTTTCCATGAATAAAAACTAAAATAATCATAATATAAACAAATACCTACACGGTTACACACCTGTATCAAAACAATGAGTATATATAGATAGATAATGGAATTTATTGCTTTTTTTCAGAAGAAAGAAAATACATATGCATTTACATTGCGCACGGGCCTGCTTGGCCGTACGTGCACTATTTTTCCATGAATAAAAAATAGAATAATCATAATATAAACAAATACCTACACGGTTACACGCCTGTATAAAAACAATGAATATATATATAGATAGATAATGGCATTTATTTCCTTTTTTCAGAAGAAAGAAAATGCATATATATTTACATTGCTCACAGGCCTGCTTGGCCGTATGTGTATTATTTTTCCTTGAATAAAAAAAATTGAACTAATCATAATATAAAAAAATGCCTACAAATACACCTGTATCAAACAATACAATACCAGGCTACATATATTGTGTTGTATGGTGTGGGGGAAGAGGAGAACGAGTCTTGGGACACTACGGCAGTTGTAACAAGGCATGTCCTAAAGCAAATGGGAATAGTTCTGCTAGAACGAGACATCGAACGCGCTCATAAAGTAGGTCGTGGACGGTACCCCAGGCCTATAGTGTGCAAGGTAGCTCATTATAGGGATAAAGATGAATATATATATATAGGGCCTAAATAAAAATCTATGTCTACACTACATATACAATAACGCACATCTACAGTCATCCATGAAAAGACCATGTGTATAGATATAAAGAAGTCTCATCCTGTATATTATTAATTTAAAAAAAATGCTACAAAAAAATTAAAAAGAGAGAAAACACACAAACACACACACACACATAAACATAGCCTACACACACCCTCACACACATACACACGCGGGCGCTCATACCCCCCTCCCCAGTACAATAAGTGTTTCATACAGTAGTGTAAGTGGTGTTGTATATAGTCAGGCGTTTGCTTGACACAAAGGTTTCATGTTTTGTTAAGTATACACTTGGTGTTAGATCAGTGGCGAGATAATATTTTGGGACTGTTTTGGGTCTTAACGTTTCCATTAATTTGTCTTACAGGTGGAGAAAAACGCGGAAAATACGTCTAGTAAACTTGTCCAGATCGCGTATCAATCCCGGGCCCGCTAGGTACGGATCAGCGACGTTACCCCGAAACCACAATGGTGAACAACTAGTACGCACATGAAATTAAATTAATAGATATTACGATTAACTATAACACGCTTTTAATAATGTTTGCAATAACGATAATAACAAAATTTAGTAAGTTAATAAATTTGGTCGGAGTTCTACTTAACCGACCCCATGATCAACAGGACATGAACGGCCCAAATATCAAGCTCCGCAGTAGCATAACAATTCTTACAGTCCATGGCTTCCAGCACAAAATATGTAGGAGGACAGATTTCCACGAACCAATATTGGGCCGTATGTGCAAGCTATGTGACAAAATGTGTGCATAATACCAGTTCTGCAGATAAATAAAAATAGCAGTGGGAATATAGTAGTGAAAAATAACTGAATGCACATTCGTGCGCATTTCTTTTACTATTAAAAATAACGGTAATAATATTTAGCCTACAGTATAATTAGTCAACATGTACGAAAATCGTAGAGAAGAAGATCAATTGAAAAAAAAAGAATATATACAAAGTTTTAAACAAGAGTGAATATTATTGAATTAGCTAGATATAGCCAGTACATAATTATCAATAAGGCTAAGATTTGTATAAACTGGACATCTTTAAAATATGCCCACAAAAATATGTAGTTATGATCTAAAATGTAGAAAAATAAGGCAGTGAACTATTTACGAATATAATATATTTGAGAAACAAGCAAATCTGTGGAATTTGTAATTTTTATCAGCTCGACAAATAATTATTTTCCCATCACTCCGAACAACTTGTTCACCATATTGGGACACGAACTGTTTTACTTTTACTTCAACACTTTGCTACAATGTAAACATATTTCCTTAAAAATATTACACACACTTCAGATTTCAATAATATTCAATAATTGCCTCGTTATTGTAAAACAATACATTCATATTTGCTCATATTGCTGCCTACAGGTAAAATCCATGTTATGAATTTAAACGAAATAGGGGATAGAAGTAGATTTTCTATAAAACCTGACGTATAATTCTGAGAAATTTAATATCTGAACTTAACCGGAAAGAAATTGTGTGTGAAAAATTTTGTACTTCTTCAAAAATTGAAAATATGCGAATATGACTGTAAACATGAGAAAATATGCTATTATGTATTACAGGGAGTCTTGTCATCCCACCCCTTTCAAAAAACGTTATACTCAAAATATATATAACTGTTATTCTATCAGTTATATTATATGGATGCGAAACATGGACTCTTACTTTATGGGAGCAAAGGAGATAACGATTATTTGAGAATAAAGTTCTTAGGAAAATTTTTGGACCAAAGAGAGATGAACAGACAGGTGAATGGAGAAGACTACTTAACAGTGAAATGAATGTCTTTATGGGAAGCCAGATATAATGAGAACAGTTAAATCTCGTAGACTGCAATGGGCAGGACAAGTGGGACGAATGGGAAATAAAAGCTGCTTGTAGGAAAACCATAAGGAAAACTGACAGTTAGTAGACATAGAATGAGGTGGGAGAATAATATTAACCACGATTTGAGGAAGTAGATTATACAGGGAAAACATTAGCTCAGGATAGGGATGTTTGGAGAACTTACGGCAACGCTGTCTTGAGCCTACGTGTTCGACCAGTGCCAGTGTGTTAGTTAGTTAGTCAACAAAAAAATATGCTCTATCGTATAAAATTAACTTAATCTGAATAAATTTGACTTAACAGAGTACTTTAATAACTCAGTTATTTTTTCATAACAAGTATTTATATACATTTAATGGACATATAAGTCTTAGAAAAAAATATATGCTACATTATAAAAATCCTAGCCATAGTTAATGACATTGAATAAATAATTAACGTACATTTTAAAGGCCGGAGAGTCCGAGAGCCCAAAATTTATGGAGTAAGGGAACTCCAAGATAGAAGACATAGAAAAGAGAAAGGTTCTGTGTATGAATATGTTAGAGACAAGGCTAAATTACTAGGCCCAGAATTTAGGGGACTCTAAAATATAAATCCATATTAATAAATTAATAGCAGGAGCAGAAACATGGACTGGAAATGCCAAATTAAAGTAAAAATTGCAACCTACAGAAATTTATTTTTTTAGGAGATCTGTAAAATGCTCTAAATTTGACAGGATCAGAAACAGTATTAACCGATAAATAATTAACTTTTACGAAACAAATACATCATTATGGGAAATAAACAATTACAATGGTTTGAACACGTGAAGAGGATGAATGAAGATAGATTGCCAGTTAGGAGTTTGGACTGGATTCCAAATCGGAGGAAAAATAGAGGGAGACCTAAGAAGACACAAACTGAGGGAATTATAAATTTGATGAAGGATAGGGGACCGCAGGGTGGTGACTGGAAGGATATAGAATTGAATGGAGGAAGAGAATACAAACGTAATATTGGGCACAGAAATATGTTGTATACATTTAAAACCTGGTAAATAAAAAAATAGAAACAATTTCGACAGCCGGTTGTCTGAACCAGGAAAGATACTCAAAAGATGATGTGTGTTCGTAGTATCTCAGGTGCTCATTTGTCTGGTCATCATAGACAAATTGAAGTTTAGCTGAGAGATATTCAGTGGGATCAATCAGTAGTACTTAACCGTAGACAAAATGTTGCATCTTGAGGATTGAATTAGTAACCGTTTCAGGTCTTATTAATGTGTGCATTAAGCAACATATTTTACTGTTGTTTGTTTGTTTTATCAGAGGAACAGAGCTTAGGTTGGAATCAAACTAATAGACAATATTTGTTAACCGCAGAGATGTAGAAGACAGGAATCTTGTGTATTTATTGACAAGAGTACGTAGAAGTATTTTACGTTCATTGATATTTGTTTGTATCCATTTTTGAAACAAAGTAGGAGCAAATTTATTTACCAGGGAAATGTGCATGATAGGAATATTGTTCTAATTAGCAAGAATACATATAAAACATTTTATGTCCAACGATATATATGTAAGAAAAGTAATATAATTTCAAAATCAAACACTCAAGTAATGGCGTTCCATGGAAGGTTACCTGTAAGAACAAAGATTATAGAGGTAGCTCGGGTAATGTGGACCCTTCGTTTGAGTGAACCCTGTTAATGTCTTCTCTAATTGGTGCTGCCTTCGAACAGAAAATATTTTTAACTTCTTCCCCTGAATCAACTTTGACATGTTCAATGCCTGTTTCTTTTATTCTTTGTGCGCAGAGTGATTTATTTGTGATATTTATTTATTTTTTAAAAGGAAATAAACCCAATGGGTACAACTTGGACACTACACACACACCCAGTCCCAAGGTTGAGATTTAAAAAATCCCTTTACCCCGCCGGGAATCGAACCCGGGTCGCCGGGGTGGAAGGTAGGGACTCTACCGTCTACGCCACAGCGACGGACGTTGTGACATTTATGAAAACATCCAGTTTAAAAGTTTTTGAAGCTAACAATTAATTCTTAATTTCTGATATTAAATATTATAAATGTTGAAAATCTCCTAAATATATTATATTATGTGGATGCTGTTTTAATATACTGAAGGGTTTGGTATGATATTATGTGATATGGCGGCTGTATAAAATAATTAAACATAACACAGAATGGACCTTCCACGAGGCGGTTAAAGTGGACCTGGATGCACTTTACACGAATACGTATATATTATCAATCAGGATGTCATATGTAAAAACCATGCAATTAAATAATTTTATTTAATATCCTTGTAATTTTACTAAACCCAAATCGCTGTCTGTAGATAAATGACGTCGAAATGCTATAATGTTTCAAAACATTAAATAAATATCAACACTTCTTAATTACGAACAACCTTAAATATTTTCAGAATAATTTGTGCCTGTCTGTGTAAATTAATAGAGTAAATAAACTTAAAAATAGTCTAAAAGCTAGGGCGTTCTCTGGGGTGCACTTTACCCGGTTATGGAGGTTAAAGTGGACCTTTCTTGTAATGTAAAAATTGCTTATAAATTATGAAGATGTTTCCATATTTGAATAAAATAACAATGCTATTTCATAGTTATAACACTAATGATAATCACCGTAATTAAACGAAATTCAAATCCCTTCATTAAAAGAAGAAAAACAACAAATTCAAAATAGGTGTCCAATTACCCGATGTTTCTCTACTAGAAGACAAATTGTTGGAACATGTTTCACACTTCCAGTAGTTGGGCTGCGGTATAACTTATGAAGAAGAAGTAGATATAGATAGCAAAATGCAGAAATGTCAACATATTTGCAGAACAATCAGACAAACACTGAGGAAAAAAGTAAGAAAGGATACGCAGCTAAGATTATACTCAACGATTGCACTACCAGTGACGATGTATGGAAGTGAGGCCTGGGTCATGAAGGAAAAAGAAAAACGTAAAATTCAGGCAGCGTAAATGAGCTTCCTACGAGATCTGAAAGATTGTACAAGATAAGAATATATTAGGAATGAGAATGTTAGAGAGGAACCCAATGTACAACCACTTCTTCAACAAACAGAAGAACATAGAAACAATTGGATAGATCATCTGCAAAGAATGATAGAGGATACGATACAAAAGATGGCACTGATGTATAATCCTGGAGGACGAATATTTGTAGGAAGACAAAGAAAACGCTGGGCTGAACAGATGTGAGATCGGAACAGGCAGAGATCTAATCCGTGATGTCCAACGATAATTGCTTCTATAGCTACTGGATCACGTCTAACTCCAAATCTAGTAGCCAAGACGACACATTAGGAAGTCTTATCATTAACTCAAGCAATTGTTTCGTTTACATTTCAGATTTGCAGAAAATAACTCTATGTATTAATATATGAAGAAAAAAACTTTGTACCCCTTTTTTAGGCAGATTGCGTGCACGGAGGAGTGTGATATTTGACATAAGTTCATATAAAGAAGTAGTGCAGAAAAATAAAATTTATGTATAACATCTGTTACAAATAAATTAAATTAAACAAAATAAATTTTCTCTAAGAAATTTATGTGTACGTATTACACATTCATTTGTGTACTCATTCATTTGTTTACGTGCAAACAGAGAGTACATTGTTTACTTTGTACATACATTGTATATTTTGTCTAATATATATTTATATATCGAATTATTTCATATTATATTGAAATGAAAATTCTACATCAGCAATGTGAAATGACGTATTCTGGCGTATTTAATATTAGCGGTTTAAAAAAAAAGAGACAACATTTCATTATTTAAATTTAAATTAAACCCTGTCTAATCTTAGTTTCAGTAATTTCATTATATATTTTATATTTAGATATTCGCATCTACTTCCATTATGCCAGGACATAAAACATTGACGGATCGGAGTGAGAGACAAAGAAGAATGGATATATATTTCCGTACACATAATAATATGGAAATGAAAATTTAAATAATATAAATAATGTACAAAATGATGAAATTATTTTGCACAATGCAGGTTTTGCAATGCAAAACATTTCGAATCTCAAGTCACTTCAGGTGAATTGACTGCATTCACTTCATGTTGTCAGAAGGGTAAAGCAATATTACCGGTCTGAAGTCATAATTAATATTTTTAATTATTTTATAATGAACTTACTTCAAATGAACTACTTTACATTTAACTTTCAAAGGACTCTTCCACTTCATCAGGTTTAATTATACAGATATTAACAATTATGAATAATTTGTGACAAACGTAAAACTTGAATGAATTTTTGTCGAATTTCGACCACTGGGCGACCAATAGTTTTCATAAGTAATACCACGAGTGATTTCTAAATTATCTAGAGAATTTGGAAATCAAGAGTGGCATTTGTAAGGACTATTTAACGAATAAAATTAAGTTGTTTACTCACAAATCATTGTTTAACTATAGTTATTTTAAAATATTTATATATTTAATGTAAACGGCGATGTTTGAAAACAAATCAGAAATGTGAGGTTATGTTCACTCACTACTGCTTGATCATCTTATTTATTGCCAAATAAGATCGTAATATTGTAAGAGTGCACCCAAGTGGAGAAATAATGAAACACATCAAACTATATATCATAATGAACATTACGGGTTATTCATTTATTTTTTTAGTAAACAACTCAGTAAAATCAAGGAATCTTTTCATTATTTGCTATAATCAATGTATTTGTTGGAGAAAAATAATGCTTTGACCTGTTCAGAACATTAAAAAGGAGGAGCTTTCTTTATCACAAAAGCAGGAGCTGATAAAGAGAAATCGATACGAGCGAGGTGAAACACAACTGTCATTGGTTGGAAAACAATATCAATTGAATCGTGATTGGTCATTGATTAGCATTTGTGGCATGAGTTAAATAGTCAATTAAATGACACTCTTTAACTGGTTAGGTCTTTAGTGTTGCAATTCAAATGTAGGCGTGTACTGGCGGCGCATTTTACTCGGAGATCTTTTATTTCAGGCTTGAGGTTTTTATTTTTCGTAAATCACGGAAGGAAGTCATAGTGTACTCAGAAATGCATGTTGTAAAAACATCTTCTCTGGGAAAAAAGTGTGTAATTTGGAACTAAACTGCAGAGAAGTAACCACTATTGAGATCGTCATCGCAATAACAACTTAATTATAATCGTAAATGGCGAGGAATGAAAAAAAAAATATTCGCAAAAATAACAATCCGATCGAAATATTTTGTGGTTAATTTTGACTTGTATATATATTTTTGTGTTAAAAGTTAATATTTTTAATACTGAAATCTACTGTTTTTGCTTAACCATCTCTTTGTCAATATTAATGCACTGAACTGAATATTCGTTACTGGAGTGTGTTTATATTAAATAGTACAACCAACAACATACCAGTTTACACTGTACTGTACAATTGAACTTAAAAAGAGGAAACTCGAATTCCTGTTCGAGTGAATAATCCTTTGAATTTTGAAATAAAAGTACATTGTTTCATCTAAAAAACTTATTATGTATGCAATGAACTAGATACATAGCATTGGTAATTTTAATAAGCATAAAAGGCATAATTCATAAGTGAAAATCACAATTTACAGTTGAAAAAGATTGAGCTGCAAGTAAACTTCAATAGAACTAAATACATGGACGCACATGGAAATAGGACACTTAATGACCAATAAAGGGAATTTTGAAGAAGTGGCTCAATTCAAATACATAGGAACAATAATTACAAATAGGAGTGAGGAGCACAAAGAAATTAAACATATGCTGTAATCTGGAATTACGCTTTATTAAGCATTACAGGGATTATTTTCATCCCAGTCTTTCTATAAAAAACATTAAACTAAAAAATGTAAAACTTTTATGTCGACACACAGGCTCGGATCATGACGTACATGAGTGTACTCCCAATAGATCACCATAACCACATACTTTAAACATCTGTGGTTCGCTAAACGAGGTAATTTTTACCCAACATAACATAAGGTGAAATATAACAAATTCATAAATGGAAATGAAATGGCACGATGAAGGAAGGCAGAGGAGTGGAGAGTGTTGGTGGATGAAATTCGGAAAACCCCGATATGGCCGATCATCAAAACCTCTCTGGAACCACCGTATCGAAACTAAGATCCCAGTCAGGGCAGCTGCTCGCGCTAGTCACGTGACCACCGAGAACGCTAATCTAACCTTACAGGGATAGAAATAATAATTATTAAACGTAATGCAAAAAATAACTATTTTTTTTATATAAATTGAAACCGACTAATGTTCGTATAAGGAAATGACATTTCCAAAATCTTTTGTAGAAAAAAAACTAGGTCCGTTTTTAACCGTAACCCGTCAAATGTAATAAACTTTTAACGCCTAAAGGATACATCAACATAATCTGTCATCTTAAGCAACATTATCACATTCGTCATGTTTCGTAAAAATGAGTGAGTGAATGGGGTGTTTCGTCTTAATGTTGTGCTGCTTCATAGGAGAACGAGGAATAAGTTGATGTCTCATTCGACGAGGGCTACGATGTCCTTGTGTCATCAAACAAAATGTATAATTCAAAGTAAAAAATTCCTCTCCCTGCAGATCGTGGCACTGTAAGGCCCAAGACGAATATATGTCATAGCCTATAAGGCAAGAAGGTGTTATTATGCATTTACAGAGTATTTTGACTTCCCAATTCCTTTCAAAAAACGTTAAACTGGAAATATATAAAACTATTATTCTACCAGTTTTATTATATGGATGCAAAACATGAACTCTTACTTTAAGGAAAGAAAGGAGATTACGAGTATCTGAGAATAAACTTCTTAGGAAAATGTTTGGACCAACGAGAATGAACAGACAGGTGAATGGAGAAGACTGCAGAACAGTGAATTACATGGTCTTTATAGGAAGCCAGATATAATGGGAACTGTTAAGTCTCGTAGACTGCGATTGGCAGGACATGTGACACGAATGGGGAATGAAAGTCTTGCAAGGAAGCTTCTTGTAGGAAAACCAGAGGGACAACTCCCAGTTGGTAGACCAAGAATGAGATGGGAGATATAACATTAACTATGATTTGAGAACTATGATTTGAGGGAAGTAGTTTGTACAGGGGACGATTGGAAAACATTGGCTCAGGATAGGGATGCATGGAGAGCTTATGTCCTTGGGGCTATGAACCTAAAGGTTCTATAGTGCCAGTGAGTTAGTTATTATGTAGGAAGTTAAACTATGAAGCAGTAAGAGGAGAAGGCAATCTGGTATCGAGATATACCTTAGTCTAGTCTAATTCCTCTCGAACACCACCAAGGATCTACTACGTTCAACGGATTTATTGCTATCAGCAATATTATAATAAATCATCAAAAAGATAGATTAGATTAGATTTATTTACCCTGGTGGAGTTAAGGCCATGTGGCCTTCTCTTCCACTCACCAGGACAAACATATATTACATCCGAATATAACAATCTTAATTAACTCTAACATTAAACACTAAGTAAAAATTTGATCAAAAGATAATATCTAATATATTACGATCTATAATACAACCAGTTAATTATTAGTTAAAATTAAGACTAAAACTAATAATAAAATGTATAAAAGCAAGGCATATTATATTGTCCCTGTCTAGTGTTATAAAAAAAACAAAGGAAAATAATGAGATATAGAAAACTAATTTTACAATTATACAATATTTAAAACAAAACAAATAAAATATTTGTTATTCTTAATATTATTTTCATAAATAATTAAATATATTAATATTGCTAAAAGAATATTATCAGTGAGGTCTATAAGTTAGTTTTGTTATTAAATAATTCTTTAGTTTGTTTTTGAAGGGTGTTATAGTTTGACAGTCTCTGATATAGGATGCAAGGGAATTCCATGTTTCGGTAAGTGACACCGTAAAAGATAATGAATAATATACAGTGTGATGAGGCGGGATATAAAGGACAATGTGCTGATGGGATCGAGTGTCAATACTATGTGTGTCGGATAGTCTGATGAAGCGGCGTGATAAATAATTAGGCGATGATGTGTGAAGTATTTTATAGTGAAGGGATAAGGAATGGACAGTTCTACGATCTCTTAGACGAAGCCACGATAATTGTTCCAGGGACGGTGTAATAGGTTACTCCGGAGACATTAGTCCAACTGGAATATAGTATCATGTTGTCTCTTTGTGAAGTTCGCTAGTTCGAAGTCAGCCGATGACTATCTACTTTTCATGGCGAAAAATCTTGTGCAACATTTTCTTCAGAAGGAAAGTAAAAACGTAGGTCTTGTTTACTAGATTTACGGGAATTAAGATAATGAAGTAAGATACATCTGAGTAAGCTGTCGGCTCATTACAAATTCAGATTTGAAGTTGCTGATAACTTGAGTTGTTTTAGAAACCAAGGTGGGTTAATTCAAATTGAAGTGATTTCAATCAAAATTTTAAATAACTGCTTCTTTAAAATTTGCTTTAAACTGATTTCTTTTCACATTGTTTGTAATTACAAATATGTAAATATATATTGTGTTATGTCAAGGTAATTCCATTGAAACTTTTAAATTTTATAATGTATTATATCCCTCCATTTTATCTTTGCCTAGTCGTGATGAAGTGGCTTGCGTGCTTAAATGATCCTGAGAGCTATGCCGGCGGTAGCATTGCTGCCGATAGAGTTACCCATGCCGTTCTGGTCAAAGGTGATAAGCCAGACGAAAAAAGTACCTGACGATCTTTCACCGTAAAAATACAACCGTCAAGAAATGCGGACATGGGTTCCACTGGGGTAAAATTTTCCGGAGGTCAAATAGTACCTCATTCGGTTCTCCGGGCGGGGACTACTTCAGGGAAACCATGCCAAGCAATTTTGAGAAGTGGCTGAATTCAAATACATGAGAACAATAATGACAAATAGGAGTGAGATGCACAAAGAAATTAAACATAGGCTCAATTCTGAAAATGCGTGCTTTATGCATTACAGAGACTTTTGATGTCCCAACTCCTTTCATAAAAACGTTAAACTGAAAATATATCAAACTATTATTCTACCAATTACATGGATGCGAAACATGGATTCTTACTTTAAGGGAGGAAAGGAGATTACGAGTCTTTGAGAATAAAGTTACTTACGAAAATGTTTGGACCAATGAGAGATGGACTGACAGGTGAATGGAGAAGACTACATAACAATTAACTACATGGTCTTTATAGGAAGCCAGTTATAATAAAAGCAGTCAAGTCTCTTAGACTCCGATGGGCAGGACATGTGGCACGTAAGGGCATTGAAAGACCTGCATGGAAGTTTCTTGTAGGAAAACCAGAGGGAAAACGCCCAGTTGGTAGACCAAGAATGAGGTGGAAGAATTATATTAACTATGATTTGAAGGAAGTAGATTATACAGGGAATGATTGGAAAGTATTAGCTCAGGATAGGGATGTATGGAGAACATATGTTCGCGCGGCCATGAACCTATGGGTTCGACAGTGCCATTGAGTAAGTAAGTATTGGTTATAGTAGATATTATTGCAGCCAATGTCCATATAGGAAGATCGTGTTTATGCGTTCAATTGTTTTCTGTCTTAGAGAAGTATTTTATCGAGCTTCCTGTGTTTTTACACAGTAAAAGGTGATATCTGTTGCAATGCGTCCCACATGGTTTGCACTTGCATTTTTTTCGTCGGTTATGGCGCTTCACTGTTGTGCATATCCGGCGGTGGAAACCATGGACCGCGACTCGTGTCACGGTGTCTGAGGTCGTATCTGGCTGCTGTCTATTCCCTGTAGATCATCGCATCCGTTGCATAGAACTCTGTCCATAAAATATATTATACAGAGCATCATAGCGATATTGTCACTTACAGGTAGTCTACTAAGTGGTGGCAGTTCGAGTTTGTAACCGAACTAGGAAAGTATTCTCATGTTTTCTGTATAAATTATTAAAATTTTAAAGGAATACTTTTATTTGAGATATTTCCGTTAGTTAATTAGTTACTAAAACATTCCTCAGTTTTTTCTTAAATATCTTATAATTTGGCGGTCTTTGACATAGATTGGAAGATAATTTCATATTCTAGCAAAATAGACTGTATAAGATTGCGAATAATATATACTGTATTCCTTGTGAAATGAAGTCCCCGCTCAGGGATGAGAGTCTAGTGTGAAGCGGGAGGGTCGAACTTACATGCGGATTGATTCCTTGAATATCATTGGCCAGAGATAAAGTGGCAATTGTTGTTCGAGTGTACATAACAAATTAATTTAGTTGGTACAGTTGCCTGCTGTCTAGAAATGTTTATAGTTATAATGATTATTATACACACACGACGTCACACTAGTTTAAAATGTTGTATTATAGTCTGTCCAGCATAAGAAATTCACTTGAGGAAAACATAATCGACGGGAAATCCCCGAAGTTCATTATTGCTGCAGTTACTGCGATTCGTTCATGGCCAAAGCACAGATCAGCGGAAGCGAAAAAATAGATAATGTATTCCATTGATATAATTACATATTTGAAGTTATTTATGTTAGCTACAGTTGATCAGAATACAGTATACTCCTACATGCTTCTTCGAAGGTTGGAGAGTAATTAAAAATTGGCTTTTGCTTGAGACTGTTCGATTCTTGAGAGGAAGTTGAATGCCAGTTATAAATATGGCGACTGTCATATAGTTTACGGTAACTTAACTCCGTGGTAAAATGTGTGATCAAAGTTATAAAAGGCACCCTAAAAAGGAAATAGTTAAAGGTGGTGAATAACAGAAACTATAAATGTATTTTGTAAATTTATGGGGCATAATCCTGAAATTGTAGTGAACGATATAGTTAAATTATTGCAGAATATACTGGTGTGTCAGAGAGTAGTGTTTTACATATTCGCAGGGAATTAAAACAAACTGGCAATATCACAACGCCCAACAAGAAGAGAAAAGGGACCTATTTTAGGAACGGTGGAAAATTTTGTGAAATGTGCAGTTGGTTATAACGTGCATAGGTTTTACTCTAAGTGGGCCTGCAGTTATTATAATTTGAAAATTTGATTTGAATTAATTCGTTTAATATTAAAAATTATAATTTAATTAGTTTTTTCGACATAACATTGTGTGTATTAATACAACCTGCAACGTTAAAATTAAAACTATTGTTATGCATTTATTTTATCGGCTTGTAATAAACAGCCGACACGTTCCGGAGGTCGCATGAACTTATGCACGTGCTGCGCGGAGTAAAATATTCATAAGTTAAATATCAAAGTGTGTTTCTTAGGCTGGACAGACAGTAGTTTCTTAATTATGATTAGAGCGCATTTTTAAACAATGTTTTAGTAGCGTTCAAAACAACCGTAGTCTCGCGTGGCGTTCTGCTCAGCCGCATTCCTTCTAGAGACTTTCTTTCTCTGGGAACACAGTAGATTAGAAGGGATATAAATCATAATGTGATGATGGGACCGGATGTCTGATTTTAGTGTATTAGAGAAGCTAACGAAGCGTTGTGATGATTAAGCGATGACGTGTGCATGCAGAATTTTGTAGAGAAGACGTAAGGAATGGACGGTTCTACTAACTCATATTTGTAAAAAAATGAACTAAAGTTCTTGTGAAGTAGACTTGACGTCTTAGGCCGCAGTTCCGAAACTCACCGATTCTATTCCGGCGTTTGTAGAATAATAATAAAGGTTCTAACTTCTCTAATACGGTACTGCTAAATGTAATCTTGAATTATTATTAATGATGAGCAGACTGCGGGGAAATAGTATCGATATGTGAAGTTACGAACAAACAGACTTAATTTGTTTTCACATTGACTGGGACAGTTAATTTCAAGACAGGCGGCAAGCAAAAGAAGCCTATTTGTGTGTATATTACACTGTAAAGTCAGCTTACTGTGGCAACTCAACATGTTATATATTTATAACTGTATTAATTCACCTGTTTTTGAGCACTGAAGTAAATAGTTACATTGGCTACGATGACTGTACATATTATGATTGTAATATACTTGCCATACTTCCATTGTTTCAGTCTATAGTTAAGTCACACGTTAGGCTTTCTTGCAAGCATGTAAACATACCATTTCCGTACTATTTCCCCGCAGTCCTCTGATAAGGCAAAATTGATCAGAACGATATGGAAATGACTGCGAATAGAGCTGTTGAAAGAAAAAACAAAACTCAACTAGTGTCCAACTCAGGGCCGGATCGAGGGATGAAATGCGATGAAGCCCCTTACATTGAAGGTATGTGAATAACAATGTTGCCGGCCGACCACGCCTGACGCACAATTGAAAGTGTAGATTAAAGAAATTAATAAGATGAGTTTGGAGAAAAGGTAGAGATAAACGGGAGAAATCCCAAGATAAACCTTCCAGACTCCGTTTCGTCCACCACTAAACGCACATGGGGCGAGCGTCTAACAGCTTATGCCACTGAGCTGCTTGTTAAAATAGTAAGGCTCGTAAAATCTACTGAACAATACGAAACGATCAATAGCTCACTCTATTAAATTTTTAACCAGGATAATGCAGTACAATAGTTCAATATCGCATTGGCTAAAAATACATAATGTTTGTTAATCTGTAATCAAAGTGGATGAAAGTGTACTGCGCGTCCAAGCGATAGGACGAAGCGGCGAGTTGATGAATTACATGAGTATTAGGTATCTTGCATTTTCTGTATAACAGCAACAAAACAAAACATACACCGCATTCCGTCTCATCATTGGCCGCACAGTACTATGCAAAATAATATTAAATAATTTTTGAGCGATAGTGCGTTTTGTCGTACCTACAACAAAGGCGACCAGGATTGAAAGTTCAACCACCTACATTTCGGGGTTGCCAACCTAAATAACTACACTGTAATAAAATAACTGTGCTGTAATATTACATATTAAAAACACGCGTGTGGGAGGTAAAACCACTGCCCTCTATGTAAATATAATGTACATACAAAAAACATCCAAAAGCTAGTGTTAATGTAAATTTTATGAACCAAATCCTGCATTTTAAATCAACTGAACTAATATACTAACAAAAATAAGAAACATAAACATTCCATATTTTAAATTCATAGGCCTACAAGGGGTAAGATAATTTGAAAGAAATTCGTCATCAAAACTAATAAATTATTAATAGAAAGTAACACATTTTAGTGTACTACGTATGTAGTCTCTAATATACTAACATAAATGAGTAGAAGATAGATATTATATATTTCTAATCTGTAATACAAATAAAAAATGCATAGTCCTTCAAGGGGATAAGGTAATTTGAAGTAAATGTATCGTCAAAATTAATAAAATAATAAGAGAAAATATTTCAGTGTATTACGTAGTCTCTAACATACCAACAAAAATATGGTAGAAAAACATTAGAGTTTTAATTTGGAATAAAAAAGTAAAAAGTATTCCATAAGCCTATAAGAAGATAAGATAATTTGAAGGGAATACATCAACAGATAAATTATATTTTGTGGAACTAGGAATCCTCATAGTCAATACATATGACTCTTTTTAACCCTGCCAACAATTTGTCGATTTGGATAACGTATATTGACTCACGAGATCAAAGATATAAAATCTGCATTTGAAATCGTTCATCATCTTTAAGAGTTATTGCGCAAACCTGACATACTGTTACATGGATATAGTCAATGTATAAATCATAGGATTTGTATGCTACGTGATTCTTCTTTCTCAGAAAATATCTCTATTTTGTAGAAAGTATACATCCCAGGAAAAAGAGTTCACATTTTCGATATATTCGCAGGGACATGATATACGTGATATAGATTACAGTAGACACTATTAGGATACATGTATACATTTTATCCCTATATTACTAAGATTCTTTCAACCAACAAATTAGGGATGTTCCATACACGATATATAAAATTAATGTAATTAATAACGGCATGTTAAATAAAGCACTAGAAAAAGCGACTGAACAGAATTATTAAAAATTTTAACATTTACTGATGATTTTGTTTTCGTTGCAGTCCGATATATTTAAATAACCGGCACAAAGTTCAGTATTTCGCTAATTTAAGAGTTAAGCGTTAATTAATTCATCGTTGGCCATGACATTTATTGATTATCTTTATTACATTTCTTACAAAAATGAAACTATGAAATAAAAACGTTATAGTTAATGTTGGTCCACCGCTGTGGTCTCGAGGTAGCGTGCTGCCTTGCCACGCAGCGGGCCCGGGTTCGATCCCCGGTCGGGACAGTTTTTCTGGGTGAAATGTCAGGAAAACTTTAAGGCCCAAACGGTCCCGGAAATCATATGGCCATCATCCTCATCATCATCCTTATCATCATCATAATCATCATCATCATCATCCTTCACCGGTGTGGAAAGCAACGGGAAGCTATCACACCTACAATTCCCTAGTAAAGCTGCAAGTATAGCATGAAAATGCTATGATTGCAGTGAAGGACCGCCTTCGGGCAGAATTATTATGGATGGATAGTTAATGTCATAACTATTACTAAAGTCGATTGACGTGGACTAGTGATTATGCTCCTTGCCTCTGGTCCCGAGGGTCTCGGATTCAACCCGGCCGGGAAATGTATTTCAATAAAGGAAAATCCAAGGAGCATATCTTCCGGGATGGACTTGAAGACGTTGGTCTCGAGTCTGAAGAAGTTCAGTATCGTAAAATATCCTTGAGTCTGAATAAAAGGTCTCTAAGGCAAATTTACCGATCATATCATCCTAGTAATACCTTCATTGCCTGCTAGATTTCTCATTGGGTCGGTATATTGACTGCGTACCATTCACGGCATCTATGGACTGGACCATTGCAGAGAGAGTAGAGAAGATGATAGTACAATGTATATGTGGATATGTAGGGCAATAATAAGCAATTTAACAGATCCTATACAAAATGAATTTTGAGAATACGGCTGTCTAGTTCTTTATATCGAACTTTTTTGAATTCCTATTCACAAGATAGTCTAACTGAAAAGTGATGCAACGATGAAGCGAGTTGATTTCAATTGCTCCTTTTATTATTATCTCTCAACCGGTCGCGTAGGATTCAGATGGAATTTCTTTAAAATAAATTCACTCGTATTTACACAACATTTTGAAATTCACTTTATTTATTTTACAATAATTCACTGATCCTTCACAAACAGTTTCTGCTAATAATGATTCTTCCTTCACAATTTATTTGATCATCCTACTCTTTATATTCACTCATGGTTTCACTCAGAACATCTTCTTGTCATTTCTCTTGAATTCACTTCGGTTCACAACATAGATACGACTACAACTGGCTATTCGACCCTCGCATTCTCTTATACTATTAAGGGTAGGAATAATCTGGAATCCTAGTCTAGACATATTCCGGGTCAAAGACTCGAGAACCGACTTTTCAAGAATGGAGGTAAGGTCAGATATAGAATTTCTCCGCGAACCCATCAAATTGTGAATCGTCGACTCATGAATCTCACCTTAATGTACAAGGCGAAACCCGACTCTCGTCGCCGCAAAAATCGAAAGCCAGTTAAAAATTCGTCACATTATCAAACGTTAGTAAATAATTGTTAAATTCGTTTATTTTAACTTTTTACTTAGAGCTCGTGAATGTAGGTAGATTCAAAACAATCCATTACAAAATCATACATTTATTTTGCTTTAATACGGATTGCGTACGGTATATAAGATATAAACAAATTTAATAACACAATTCAAGTCCTTTTGCCTGAGACCATGGGATTCCTAAATGAAATTACTTGTCTCTTTATTGATACAGCATTATTCAAAGGGAGGGGACAACTTAATAGTATTCACAGAATTCTGGGTCGAGTGCCCGATATTCCAGTTAGTACGTTAGAAAAAATGTATGGAGCGATTGTGAGGCCAGTAATGCACTATGGTAGTGAGATTTGGGGTTTTCAAAGAACGGAAATACTAAATAAGGTATATACACATTTTCTAAAATATATTACAGGACTTAGTAAGACCGTTTCTAACTGTGGAATTTTATATGAATTTGGGTCATTTCAGGACGACATAAATTGTAAAATTCGTGTACTGAAGTACTGGTTGCGGCTAATCCAAGGTGAACAAACAATGCTCAGAGCAATTTGTTACGACCACCAAATTAGGAACGCAAATGGGAAATTCTGGGCAGACGATGTTAAGAGAGAATTCCAAAAGATTGGGATGGGTTGGGTATGGGAAAAAGGGACTGAAAATCGCAAGAATGTGCGGAGAAAAATTAGGAGGAGATACTTAGATATAAAACGACAAAATATTTTGGCCGAATGTACCGGAAAACGATCACTATTTTTACAAAGAGACCTAAAACAAGTTTGGGGAAAAGAATCTTATATACTCAATCTAGGATTTAAAGAGAGATCAGGGCTAGCTTGGTTCAGGTTAGGGGCATGGAAATTTTTAAAAAATTAGCGACGATCACGGTATGCGAATATGTCCTATGTGCGGAAGCTCTGAAGACGAGATACATATACTAGGAAAATGTAAAGATTTAGAATATTGGAGGCATAAGTTATTATCGGAAAGATTTCTAAATTCAAATCGTGGAAGATTGGCATGCTACGAGTTACTGGTAAACCCAGAAAATAGGATAAACCTGGGTAGATTTCTGGACAAAGCGCGGAAAATAAGAACAACACTTATTCAGGAATAAATAAATATGTTAGCAAATTGCAATGCCATTAATTATTGATAATTCTACATAACTAAGTTAATGAATAATGTAATTGTATTGATATCTAATTGTAATATTATTATTGTAGGCTTTCACGGCCGGAGCGTCTTGATCCATATTTGGTTCGTCTTCCGGGCTTATAGGCCGTGGTCTGGTTGTCTTCTTACTCGACGTTTCGTCTACTGCTGCGGTAGACATCATCAGGAGATACTGCGTGCTTTCTGTGAACTCCTCAACAGTCTGCAGCCGACTGTTGAGGAGTTCACAGAAAGCACGCAGTATCTCCTGATGATGTCTACCGCAGCAGTAGACGAAACGTCGAGTAAGAAGACAACCAGACCACGGCCTATAAGCCCGGAAAGACGAACCAAATATGTAATATTATTGTTTCCTTTTTTTTTGTTTTTAAACATCACCTTATTGTAACGGACTGTCAATAGCACGTACGGCTTACTGCCCGTGCGATCCATATTTGTAAATAACATTGTCGATACTAGTAAAATTCATGGTGATTTTCCATTGAGGAGACGGACCTACAAGGTAACTATATTTATAGTTTTTAACCGTACATTATATTACTGTGAAATAACATTGTACGTATCTTACTTTTAGTTTAATAAAGTCCTTATGTATGTATGTAACTTCTTTCCAACAAGATAAATGTCCTTAGTTTAATTCAATCATATACTATAGTAAGTGGCTAGAAAGAACTGAAAATTGAACTATGAAATGGAAATACTAGAACTAATATAAAATAGAACTAATATAGAGTAAATAAAAGTAATTGAAAATAAAATATGACCGATTACTTTACAGTTATAGTAAATGAGACTTTTCCGAACATGCAAACAAAATACTGGTTTGCTCATTAATATATTTTCTAAAAATTCTCTAAGAGATGGAGTTGAACGAATTGGTTTATTAAATTATAATACAAACAATAATTACAATTAATTTAATTCGTAGGAAAAAACCGACGGGAAAGCGTCCAGGTACCCAAGAATGAAGTCCTTGTAAGAAATACAGTGGAGAAGCCCCCAACAGGTGGACTAAAAATGAGACGAGGGAATAACATTAATCATGATTTGAGGAAAATAGACTATAGATGGGATCATTGGAAATCAATTGCTTAGGATAGAGATATATGGAAAGATTATATCCACGCGGTCATGAACTTATCGGTTCCATAGTAGCAGCGAGTGAGTTAATCCGTTAGTTATTACCAATTATTTTTTAAAGGGAAAAAGGAAATCATTCTCCTCTTCTTCCAGCCAAGCTTTTAATTTCTTGACTGTCCTGACATTTTATAATTTGTTACATTTTCCCACATATTAATAAAGTTCTTTGTATAATATTTGAAATTTATCTAATATAAAGTACAAATGTTGGTAACATATTCTGTTTTATTATTTCTTATTTAATATCATTATTTATAATGAACTATGGAAACTAGTGTTCGCCAAGTGGTCGAAATTCGACCATAAATAACACGTCACTCTATATTATATTAGACATTATTAGTTTAAAATTGTATTAGGCCATAATCATAATAAATAATAGTTTTAAAAAACTGAAACAGCACGCTTTATTAGAAAACCGAGCTCAAAAATGAAAAATAATTTTAATTTCCAACACGCTTGGGATAAATTTAAAGTGATCAACAAAAAATAATCTCCAACACATATAGAATAAAACTATAATTATCAACAAAAAGAAAATAATTATACCATCAAAAGCGTGGGGTGCTCTATATCAATTAATATATTTGATAATAAACAGATATCGGTAAAAGTAAAGTCTCTAAGAAGAAAACGTAAAAATCATAAAAAGCACCCCACGTTTTTGATGGTAAAATTATTTTCTGATTGTTGATAATTCTAGTTTTATTCTATATGCGTTAGAGATGATTTTTTTGTTGACCACTTTAAATTTATCCCAAGCGTGTTGGAAATTAAAATTATTTTTCATGTTTGAGTTCGATTTTCTAATAAAGCGTGCTGTTTCAGTTTTTTAAAACTATTATTTTTTTTATTTTTTAGTTTTAATATTTTACAGAATAAGATCATCATCATCATCATGAACAAATTCGTTTTAGGCCATGTGGCCAGTACGGTAAACCTAGCGAAGATGGTCAGAATAAGATAAAAATGTAAATATCTTTAAATTCCATACTAATGTAGTATGAGCTAAAAGTATTACTGTTTAAAAAAATGCTCCCCAGCCGGATTCAAACCAGTGACCTATGGATTACTGAAATTATATACCACTAGTTCACTGCTCTACCAACTGAGCTCTTACAACGATTGACTAAAAAGTCGACAAGTCCGTAACCTATTATACCAGTTTTAATTTTTTTGATTTTCTGATGATTCTGGCCAGGAATTTAGAAATAAAATATGCAATTATTGCAGTGTCACGGGTCCTTTACAAGTATACACAATTTCAAGTCGATCCAATTAGTTCAAGCGGGTGAAAAACGCGTTGAAAGATTCAGTTACATAGATAGATAGATAGATAGATAGATAGATAGATAGATAAAGGTCAAGCTAATATAAAGCGTGTAAAAATACAGGGTACATATTTATGTTGGTATGTAATTGATGATGGGGTGACAGTATTCTGAATTAGCACCCAGCATCGTGAGGAATATAATAAGTAGCGGCTTCACGTTGAGAAAAGCAGACCCGACACACTGACCACATGTCACCCCTACACTGGCAGGATGATCGTCTACCTCTGTTTTAATACATGCACATGTTTTATTTGCCTGTAGTTTAAATGGAAGCTTTCGCGCTAGATTTTAGTGCCTTGCTGTTAAAAACGGCACAAAGATACATTTTTGGACATGGACTTTGTGTCATCTCAATACTTTTCTGTAAGAAATCTAAAACTCTTGCACTATGGAGGATTTTACCATAAAACACTGTCTTGCAATTAAAAACAACAGAACTAACTGTTTCCAAAAATATTTTATTGATAACACTAAAGCTCAATAGCTACTAAACAAACAAAAAACAATCGGTTGACCGAGGAGAAAATGGTACTTAACTGTTTTGTCTTAGCCTATCTTTATATATAATTCTTCCGTACGTGTGTTTGTTATTGAACTCCTCCTAAACGACAGGACCGATTTTGATGAAATGTTTTGTGTGTGTCTGGTTGAGTGCCTCGGTGGTTTAGATTGACAATTGGACCCTCTAAAACCATTTGCTGTAGGAATTCACCTGAAGTGAAAATTGAAAAATTAATTTAGCGGTCACATTTTTCGATGTTTCACAACGAAACTCAGCATGTCCTATTAAAATAAATCGAGGTAGATGTTGTACAAAAACAAACGAAATCCAACAATTCGAAGTGGAGGTTTACTTGAAATCTGAATTAAAAAACATCCTAAAGGAGTGGCCAGATTTTGATGACATTTCTTCGTGTTGTGTTTGACTAGGTCCCTGGATGCTTTATATTCATAATTGGACTCGTTAAGTGGTGCTGTGATCGGGTGGTAGGAATTTTTTAATATCAGATGTATAGTCATCTGCATTATCGATACATTCCGCGCGAAAACAATATGACGTCAACATGCACGCATCTTGAGCCACAACAGATGACAGTGAGGAGTATTCTTGCGAAATAATTTAATAATATCTAACTATATTTTCATTAGTGAATTTTATGGGAAACAAAGTAACATATTTTATCATCCGGTCATGATACGAAAATCGAACGTTCGGGCAGGGCAACGTCTGCCGGGTCCCCTAGTTTATATATAGATTATACGAAATAACATAACAGTAGTTGAAGATCCAGATTAAAGTTTAGCTGTCAACTTATTATGACTATTTAATTTGCGGACCGATAATTATGCTTCTTCCTGTTGATAGTCGTACCTCTTCCAATTGGTAATTAGAGATATTTTTGCAAATTAACCTTTTTGACAAGGACATCGATTCAACAATGTACGATCGATATGGTATAGTAGGAAATGCCAGAATAAAACAACTTAAACAATTATGAAAGAAAGTTAGTTCTGTTGCTCAAGAAAATTTATTAAATGTTGTATAATGAATCTGCATTATTGTTAATAGTTATTTCTCATACATTCATCTGTTATTGATTTTCTCCAGCCCAAAGAGATTTAACAGAAAATGTAAGATATTTATAACTATACAGCCGGCTTACAAACCGCCCGGAAGTAAGATTGGAATACACAATCTCACATTTAAAATTCATAATGTGTGATATCTCCGCAAATTAACTTAATTGACAAGAATGTCGATTCAACAATGTATGATCGATATAGTACAGGAAGAAATGCCAAATCAAAATAACTTCAAAAATTACCAAAACAAAGTTAATTCTGTTGCCCTAAAAATTATGTTGTATATTGAATCTGCATTATTGTTAAGTTATTTCTCATACAATCATGTGTTACTGATTTTTTCCCAAGCCCAAAGATATTTAACAGTAAAGATATGCTATATATATACACAGCCGGCTTGGAAACCGCCAGGAAGTAAGATCTGAGTACATAATCTCACATTTCGTAAATATTAAACATTATAATTATTTTTAGCATCTGATGTTGTATTGTTCGCTAAAGAGTCATTCCAAATCCAACGCGAGGTTAAGTTTTTCATTGGACAAAATCACAACTTCTTGTTAGAATACTGTTGATAGTCTATTTTAAGTTTGGATAATGTTTCTCGTGTGCTAGAAACATGGGGTTATAATGTTGGGTTTTGCAATAGAGTTGGGAAAATTCAGCTGTAAATTTACGCGACCGATTTAGTGTTCGTCTTGCGCTGTAATATAGAGCACAATATGGCAGACATATATTTCTTTTCGCATTATTGCGGAGGTATGTGTACAGAGACACACATCTAGGGGTGGGGGTGCTCACAAATCTCCTGTCCGGCGCGCATGGCTGCTCTGTACCACCCCCTCTGTGAATCAATTGCCCATGAAAATAAACCTAGCGCGCAATATAGGACCTCTGTTATTTACTGTAGTCATGAAAATATATTAGGCTTGCATAACGGAACCCTTGCTGCTCTCTCGTAAAATTGCATACCTCAGAAATGCTGTCTGCACATAAACTCATCCGTTTGCTTTATTTAGGTAGTATTACATTATTAATATTATTGTTATTATTGTTCTTCTTGCTATTATTGTTCTTCTTGCTATTATTGTTATTGTTATTGTTATTATTATTATTATTATTATTATTATTATTATTATTATTATTATTATTGGTATCTGGAAGTAAAAGTAGATAAAGAGGATAAAAAAGAAAGTAATATTAAGAACAGAATAAATAAAGGTAGAGAAATAACGGCAATGAAGAATGGGGTCTTACGGAACAGACATTTAACCAGAAACTAATAAGTTAGTATATAATTCAATAGTGAGACGTACTATCACATATGAAGCTGAAGTTTGGAAATTCAACAAAAACTTATAACAAAAACTTATGTCGATGGGAACGGATTTCATAAGGAGAGCAGCAAGATGTTGAAAATTAGAAACAATAAGAAATGCTCTCACACAAAAAAAATTAATATTAGATATTCAATAGTAGACTACATAAGATAGAAACAATTAAATTGGTGCGGGTATGTACGACCAATACAAGAAGAAAGGTTACCCTGAAAAAAATAACATTGGAATGGTGTCCAGCTGGAAGAAGAAGAAAAGGAAGACCTCGAAACTCGTGGATGCAAGAAATAAGAACTGGAATCAGAAGAAGGGTGACTAGAGGGCATGGAGTGTATGGAAATAGACGAGTGGAAAAAGAAAATAAAACTTCATGCACAGAAAGATGTGTAAACATTAAAAATCTGTACGTAAAAAATTAATAATAGTTATTATTATTATTATTATTATTATTATTATTATTATTATTATTATTATTAAGAATGAGGACACGAAGACTGCAGGACACGGAGTGGATGAATAGACACGAATAAAGATGTGTATATATATTGAATATCTGTATATACATAAATAAAATAATAATAATATTATTATTATTGTTATTATTATTATTATTATTATTTATTGAGAATGAGAACAAGAGAACTGGAGGACATGGAGTGGATGAATAGAGACGAAAAAAAGATGTGTAAACATTGAAAATCTGTATATACATAAATTATTATTATTATTATTATTATTATATTATATTATTATTATTATATTATTATTATTATTATATGTGATGCCGTCAATAATGCGTTCTGATTATAGGTGGATGGAAATTCAAAGACCTACATTGATTCACAAATACAGTATTAAGGTTTATTTAAGGAGACCTTACATTAAGTAAATCACTGGCACTACAGAAAAAACCACAAGTTTTTTTAGCAGCGCGGACATACGCTCTCCATACATCCATTTGTTACTAACCGTACATTTCGATTATATAATTGGCACTGAAAGTAACATCAAGAAAACTATAATATAATAATAATAATAATAATAATAATAATAATAATAATAATAATAATAATAATAATAATAGCTTTATTTTACTTGGCAGAGTTAAGGCCTTAAGGCCTTGTCTGCCACTCAACCAGGTTTTTTAAAAAATACAAAATACAAAAAAAATAGTCTTAAAACTACATAAACAATTACATGTTATAAAAACAATACAATACAATCAATATTTATAATATATTTTGATTTACTCTAGATTTAACGAATTAAATATATAATATGTACAAGGTATAAAAAAACGAGAAAAAAATTATTAATGACATAGTATAAATTTAAATAAATAAAGAGAAATTAATTATTAGACAACAGGTAACTGTATAAGAGTGACTTAAAGTTGCCAGGTGTGCGACAACCCCTGATATATTGAGGAAGGAAATTCCAGTAGCGGGCAGAGGCTACTGCGAAGGAAGTAGAATATGAGGAAGTGCTATGAAGAGGAATTGTTAGCAGACTGTTATCTTGTGACCTAGTGTCAACATTGTGGTGAGAGAATAACTTCTCAAATCTGGACGCCAGGTAAGTAGGAATGTAGGGATTCAGAAGCTTGAAAAGTAGTGAAAGAGAATGCAATTTACGTCTGTCAGTAAGACAGAGCCAAGAGAGGTTGTTAAAGTGTCCGGAAATATGGTCAAAACGGCGGATGTTGAAAATTAATCGAACGCAAGCATTATGAACACGCTGCAATATTTTCGACAAGTCATGGTTTAGATCATTATATATAATGTCACAATAATCAAAGTGTGGCAACACAAGATTCTGCACAAGGATTTGTTTTAACGAAACTGGGAGAAAATTCTTTAAACGTCTAAGATAATGTAAGATGGAGAAAGTCTTTTTACACGCTTTATATTAGCTTTACCTGTATCTATCTATCTATCTATCTATCTATCTATCTATGTAACGGAATCTTTCAACGCGATTTTCATTCACTTAAAATCATCGGATCGACTTGAAACTTTGTATACTTGTAGAGGACCCGTGACAATACAATAATTTCATATTTTTACATATGTGTTTCACTTGTGTTTGCCAGGTTAAATTTGCGTCTAGATGTAGTCCAAGATCTATTACTGAAGAAGAATAAAGGATAATTATATTATTTATAATAATGTTTGGAAGTGTAGATATGTAAAGAGTTGTAAGCAGTCTTTGTTGTCCCATTAGAATTACTTGTGACTTGTTAGGATTTAGATTTAGACCGATACTTGAAGACCAGTTAAAGATGGATGTGAGATCGTCATTCATTTTCGTCAAGCTGTTATAGAGAGAATGAGGAGGTGAATGTAGGTAAAATTGAAGATCATCAGCATAGAGGTGATAACGGCAGTGCTTTAGTACAGTTGGTAAGTCATTTATATAGATTGAGAAAAGTAGAGGCCCGAGAACACAGTACTTACCAGCACTGGCGACCATTATTGAAAGTTCAACTTCTTAAATTTCGGGGTTGCCAACCTAAATAACTATACTGTAATATTAAATTTACACCCACGTGCGAGAAGTAAAACAACTGCCCTCTTTGTATACTACGTAAATATATATATATATATATATATATAATATCCAAAAGGTAGTGTTAATATACGTTATACGAAACCAATCACTGCATTTTAAATGAACTGAACATTATTTGTAACAATATAAAACAATAAATACGGTATTTGCGGCCATTTATCAATAATTGTTCTAACAGCCTCCTGTAGTTTCAACTAATAAATATTGCCCACACTGTTAACGTTAGTCAGTTGCTTATAATGAATGCAAATATTTCCAACAAAGATGTTATTATTTTTATTATTATTTATTATTTTGAAAACACCATCGCGCAAACAATAATATACAATGCACGTTTTTGAACTGTTTTACAGAATCTCGGATATTAAAAACCGCGCTGTCGCTTGGTTTTTAAACATTTTTCCTCGATTCTGTAAAAACCACTTCCCAACCTCGCACCACAATATACTATTAGAGACAATTTATTTTATTATTTTAATTTAATTTATTTGTAACACATATTATACATGAATTTTATTTTTCTGCACTCCTTCTCTATATGAACTTCAATTATGCCTAATATCTAACTCCTCCGTGCGCGCATGTGCTTAAAAACGGGTACAAAGTTTTTTCTTCACGTATTAACATTTAGATTTGTACCAACACAGCTAATGGGCAAGAAAACAAGGGACTAGAAATCTTCTATTGATTTTAAAAACAAAAACTGAATGGATAATAATTAAATTATTGTTATTGAATCTACAAATAGTGGCGCAACCGGTTACACGCCCGCCTCTCATCCCCGGGGTCCCGATATCGAGTGTTGAATACTATGTGGGTTTCGTGGTGGACGAAACGAAGTTTGGGCAGGTTTTTGTCGCGGGTTCTCGCGTTTTCTCCTGCCACAAATTTCATTCCTCGATTTCTTCATACCCATTTCATCCACTTTCTTTCATTTCGTTCATCCGCCCATGTGCCGGTGGATCAGGAGTAGTCGTCCGGCACCTTTGTTGTTCACAGATCCTATGAATATAGGAGCTTCATCTCATCTCATTCCTCGACCCAACCTTGAGTTGAACACGAGTTAAGGATTTTTATTTTAATCTCTAAATAATACTCTTGATGTCCCAACTCCTTTCAAAAAACGTTAAACTGAAAATATATAAAACTATTATTCTACCAGTTATACTATATGGGTGCGAAACACGGACTCTTACTTAAAGAGAGGAAAGGAGATTAAAAGTATTTGAGGATAAAGTACTTAGGAAAATTTTTGGACCAAAGAGAGATGAACAGACAGGTGAATGGAGAAGACTTCATAACAGTGAACTACATGGTCTTTATAGGAAGCCAGATATAATAAGAACAGTTAAGTCTCGTAGACTGCGATGGGCGAGACATGTTGCACGTATGGGGAATGGGAGACTTGCATGGAAGCTTCTTGTAGGAAAGCCAGAGGGAAAACGCCCAGTTGGTAGACCAAGAATGAGGTGGGAGTATAACATTAGCTATGATTTGAGGGAAGTAGATTATACAGGGGATGATTGGAAAGCATTAGCTCAGGATAGGGATGTATGGAGAGCTTATGTTCGTGCTGCCATGAACCTACGGGTTCGATAGTGCCAGTGAGTAAGTAAATAATACAAACACTATTTCACCTTCCGGTATGCTACGGTTTCAGTTACAATACAATTATGTACATTAATTCGCAGTACGTTTCATTTCTAGAGTTACATATCAATAATATCGTATACAGAGTGATTCAAACTATTACGCACTAATTTCAGGAGTTTGTAGAGGGGTCGAAATTCAACAACTTTTGATTAGAAACTTATGGTCTGGAAAGTAATGGGTCAGTACAAGCCTGGGAAAGTCGGGAACCTCAAAGCGTTTCTAAGCTTACTTTTCAGAGAGGCACATGGTTCGATACACTACTTTATGAATTTATGTTGTCATACCGTGCAGTGCAGTACAGTACTTCTGTAGCTCTTCTGTTCACATCTGATAGTCATTCGTGCGCTCTGTACGTTGTTTTGATATGAGTACGGGATCTGCAGAGTATTGTAGAGGTCCACTACAGCATTACTTTGAAGATTTGTGATTATTTTGAAATAGAATACACGTTGTCAGAACTTCGAGCCATACATTTCATCTCAGGTAAAGCAAATGGTAATGCACGCGAATCTCAACGCCTGTACAGCGCACGATATCCGTACAGACGTCAACCACATCCTCGAACCTTTCAACACGTTCACCACCGACTCGCGGATACATGTTTCTTACATTCATTGCATCATGTAGGCCGGCCACATACGATTCGAACAGTCGCTATGGAAGATTAAGTTCTTGCTCACGTGGAAGACTCAATGTGGTGGTAAGCATTTTGAAAACCCAGTGTTGTAAAACCAAATTGGTAGAATATTTCACATTTGCTTAAGTGTGTGCACAAAATAATTTCTTGTCCATGGCGACATTCCAGGGCTTGTACTGACCCAGGATTACTTTCCAGACCATAAGTTACTAATCAAAAGTTGTTGTATTTTGACCCTTCTACAAGCTCCTGAAATTTGTGCGCAACGTTTCCCCGTATAATATAAACAACAAAATAAATAAGTAAATTAATTAATTAACAATCAACAAACTAACTCAAAGTCTCTTAAAAATATAACAGATAATGTCACAAAAATTCTTTCAGCAGAATTTCTTATATAAAGTACTAGCGTACCCGGCAGACGTTGTCCTGCCCGAACGTTCAATTCTCATGTGATGGGCGGTCGATAAAGATATGTTACTTTATTACCATAAAATTCAGAAATTAAGATATAATTAGATATTAATAAATAAGTTCGCAAGAAAACCACTTACAGCCTTCTGTTATGGCTCAAGAAGTGTGAATGATGACGTCACATAATCATGAACATTAGAATTGTACCCTCCTTTCCAGATAACCTAAGAACCGTCATATAACAATTATATTAGAGTGAAAAAAATATATAAATTGATGAGAGTGAGTCAAAACAGTTTATTTTTTTCCACCTAGATTTCATTTCTGACCCATACTGGCCGACATTCCATAAGAAAAAAAAATTCCCCTGTAGAGACTCGAACCAGCGTAAGACCCGTACTTCTGCGCTAAGACTTTTTGCCTTAACCACTCGGCTACGGCGCGAGACTCTTGGTATCAATGAAAGACAAAAATGGTTATTATGAGTTATCCGTAAGAGATAAGGGACTCTTGGTGTCAATGAAAGACAAAAATGTTTTTTGTGAGTTATCCGTAAGAGAACATATGCTGTCGCGGACTTTTTGTAGAGCTTTTTGAGATATTCAATTCTGTGTACATTAATGTTGTGTATTTCTTATGGTTTAGGCAGCGTAAGCCATTTAAGCGTCCAAAGAGCTACTTTTTTCACGTTTTCCACTACAAAGTACGATTTTTAAGGGTTGTAGGAGTTGACTATCACAACTCTCTTATAGCCTATGTTCATCCCGGGAATCTCCTGAACATTTTGAAAAAACCCCATCACAATCGGATCAAGGGTATGGCCGCGCATAAAGCACGAACAAATAAATATACAAACAAACAAACATTAATTTTTATATATAAGATTTGTCAAAGGCAGTTGAAATTAAATTTATAAACTGATTTAGTGATTCTTATTCCAGGTGGCGCTCATCTCATATGGATGTAAATATACGGGCTGTTATGTTAATAAATACAGGTAAATCTGGAATAATTATTTGCTTGTTGCAATGTAATTTTTATACACGCGGCCAGGGAATTGAATGCAGACATGCGACCTAGATTCCTGCGATAGTTAAACAAACAGTAATTGACAGTATGGTGTTAGGATTCCCTTGCCTCTTGGGAATGTAGATATAACCACGCGTGGCAAGTTATATACCACGTTCACAGAAAGCATTCATCAGGTTTTTAGTAAAGTAGTACAGTTCACCACCTACTACATTTGTACTAAAACAGCAAACTCTGTGCATACTTTTGCACAGGAGGATTCTACATAAAATATCATCAAAAGAAATAAAAATCAATTTTGGTGATATTCTGTAAGTTCG
Source organism: Diploptera punctata (assembly GCA_030220185.1). Classification (NCBI taxonomy): domain Eukaryota; kingdom Metazoa; phylum Arthropoda; class Insecta; order Blattodea; family Blaberidae; genus Diploptera; species Diploptera punctata. Next base: position 53,719 of record JASPKZ010001213.1, on the reverse strand, counting down.
AAATTAGATTATTTTTATAACAATATTAAAACTTAAGGAAACCGTGCGAGAAAAAAGGACAATAGCTTCGTTTGAGTACTTGAATCCCTAATTGAGATGAAAATATGTATGGAAATAATTGGAAAACGTGGGTTACTGATCAAATATTTCAATGTCCATGAAGAACAAAATGGAATCTTAGTTTACAATGCCTGCAGAACTGACCCATAAACAAGGTATATCTAGTGGCAAAGAAACAAAGATAGTAAAATATTTAACACAATTCATAAAATGTATATTATTAAAAAAACTATGAAATTTCGGTAACAAATACCATCTTGTACTGCAAAAATGTGTAAGTATTAAATAGCCTTGTAATATTTTATAAAGCGTGTAAATATATGTGCCTTCTAATGTCATCCATTGTAATTTACATGCCTTGGGTCCCGTTCTGTTTGGATAGATGCCGTTAATAGAGGTCTATTTTAAATTTACACACCACTTCGGCAGGCCACTTTACGTAGAAGATGTATTCTTGTATTGTGTAGAAACAGTATAGTAGGTTGAGTGTATGTTTATTTGTTTATGTAGTGTAAAATATGCTGTTTGGGGGGATGCTGATGAAGAGAAGGAAGATTGTGTACCAGGCGCCGGTATTAGCCTACTCTTGTCGAAAAGGGCCAAGCTTAATGTCCACTTCTGACGGGCAAATCGTTATCAACAGTACCACATCTAATATAGGAAATGAATGTTTGTTTGTTTGTATGTAGCTTTGTTTGTTTGTTCGTACTTTATGCACAGCCATACCGTTGATCCGATGGCGATGGGGTTTTTCGCAAAAAGTTCAGGAGTTTCACGGGATGAACATAGGCTATAAGAGAGTTGTGATATTCAACCCATTCACCTCTAAAAATCACCCTTTGTTGTGAAAAACGTGAAATAAAATCCCTATTTTGACGCTTAAATGGCTTGCGCTGCCTAAACCATAACAATACACCAAATTAATGTACACAGAATAGAATATCTCATAAACTCTACAAAAAAAGTCCAAGATAGCATATGTTTATCTTCTATGCATAACTCACAATGATCTATTTTTGTCTTTCGTAGATGCCAAGAAGATCGGGAGAAGCAGATTCCCGGGCAAGCTCAACAGCGCACGGCTGATGTTAAAGACACATTAACATTTATTTAGGAGTAGCAGCACACGTCGGGTATTAGCTAGTGTGTTATGTATGTTATCTTATATATTCTGCAATTTCTTCTTCTTCTTCTTCACGGTTTAGGCTTATTTATTAGCCTGTTCCGGCTCCAAATTGCTGCTGTTTCCATCTTTTCCTTGATCTTCCCAAACTTCTTCTTCCTCGTGGTGAATAGCTGTATGCTGCTTTTTGTATTCTATTCTCAGTCATCCTTGCCAACTGTTCTTTCCAGTTTGTTCTGTATTTCACTATTGTTGTGTTTAATTTCTCTACTTTTAGTTGTTGTCTTATTTCTGTGTTATGTTTTAGTCTGTTCTTTGACTTCCTGCTATTGGTCTGAAGAATTTCATTTCAGCAGCTTGTATTCTGGCAGAATGTTGTGTTGTCACTGTCTATGTTTCGGATCCATGAGTAATAATAAATACTGCCTTTGTCTTCTATAATTTCATTATAGAGTCCTTCCTGGCTTTATTTTTCAAAGTTTGTTTTAGTGTTCCTGTTATACAATTAAACATATTTAGTTTGTTATTTATATCTGTTTCCACTGTGTATGGTATTTCGTAACCTAGGAAGTTATATCTTACCACTTGTTCTATTGGTTTATTTTCTAGTATTATCTTTGTCCGAACTGGGTGAGCACCCTTGGAGGCCATTGTTTTTTTATTTTTCTGATGATATTTCCATGTATTTTTTTTAATATTTCATTTATATAGCATTCTTTGCAGTTCGTCCTCTGATTTTGGTATTAAAATCTGGTCATCTGCAAAGGCTACTGTTTTTATTACTATATTTCCTAAGTTAATTCCCCCAGTTGTCATTTGCTTCCATGATCTTATCATGTCGTCGAAATAAATGTTAAAGAGAGTGGTTGTAGCTTCCTGTTGATTTTTTTAATGTTTGTTCTATCATACTTTTTCTTAATTACTGCTATCAAGTGTAGTGAAATTCTTTTTTCACTTAATATGTTCCATAATTTTGGTCTAGACATTTTATCAAAGGCCTTCTTATAATCTATAAAGAGGATGTGCGTCTCTAAGTTGAAATCTCTTCGCTTCTCTATTATTTGTTTTAAAGTGAATACGTTGTCTGTGCAGCTTCTTCCTTTTCAAAAACCTGTCTGCTCTTCTGATGTTATTGCGTCTACAATAGTTGTTTATCTTTGGTTGATCATTTTTGCATATATTTTGTATGCTGCACATAGTAAGCTTATGCCTCTATAGATTTCTGGCTTTGTTTTATCGCCTTTTTTAAATACTGAGATTATTTTTCAAATTTTCCATTCATCTGGTTTTGTATATTGTTTCCAGCACTTGTTATAGAATTTTAATAATCTTTCTTGAACATTTTTTGGGGCAGTTTTATCAGTTCTGTGTTTATATTGCCTATGCTTTATTATTTTTACATTTCCTTAATATTTCTATCATTTCTTGCATCTCTAATTCATCTACTTCTGCATTTTGTTCGTTTGTTTCTACGAGTGTTATTTCTTCTTTATTTTGTTTGTCCGTCCACAGTTCTTCATAATTATTTTCTAATTATCTTGTATAGTTAGCAGATTTGTTTTGTCTTTTACTTCAGAATTAAGGCTTCTTATAAATTTATATACTTTGTCTTGTCGTCCGTGTAAATTGTGTTCCATTTCTGCTATGTATCTATCCCAATGTTCTCTATTTAATTTCCTGGCATTTTGTTACTAATGCTCTTGTTCTATTATATTCTATCCCATTTTGTCATTCCTGTTGTATAAGTATTTTAAGAAGGCCTCCTTTTTATCTCTTACCAATTTCTGGATTTTGGGATCCCATTTTTTAAACCCTTTCTTTCTTCCTCCTACTTTCTTTGTTCCTAATACTTATTTTGCTGTTTTATGTATGAGTCCTTTTATACTATTCCATTCTTCTTCAATTTCCTATTTTGGCTCTTGCGCATTTGTATAATCTTTAGCTTTCTTTTGTATAAATGTTGTATCGATTCTTCTTCTAACAATTTTATTTTATAAATTTCTTGTTTGTTTTCTTCCTTCTTTAATTATTTATTCCAATTTCTATACCATATATACTGCAATTTAATACAAGATTCTGGTGCACAATCTAGCGATTAAAATTGTACATTGCCACCCTTCTAACCTCGAAATTTAAAATTTTATATTTAACTTAATTAAATTTTCCGACCCGGCCGGGTATTGAACAATGGACTGCTAGTCAGGAAGGAGATACGATACCACCTGAGCCAGCACGATGGACATACCTATGTCCTAAATGTACAAATATCTCGTGATTAATGGAGCATGGATAATAATATAATGTAGCATGAGGATTATTAAAGTATAAAAACACGTAAACATAATCCATAAATGTTAATATGTCTACATTTGTAAACTCCAAACTTTCAACAAGGATCAACCAATGAGAGATCAATTATTTATATTTAGAACAATGATGTCGTTACACTGTTTAGAATTTCATCACGGATTAGGTCTTTGCCTGTTCCGATCTCACTTCTGTTCAGCCCAGCGCTTTCTTCGTCTTCCCACCGATCTTCGTCCTCCAGGATTATACGTCAGTACCATCTTTGGTATTCTATCCTGAGTCATTCGTTGCAAAACTATTTCATCGTTTAAGATAAGGGCAAAGAAATGAGTATTGGGAAGTTATAACTTATTAGTATTTAACAAGTATTTATATAGAAATAAATGTTTGCGCCCTTGTATTATTTATGCCGAGAGGACATGGTGTATAAATTCATTACGTGATACAAATTGCCTACTCTAGTTTGCATATGTAAAAAACTATATTTCTCAGCTGTCGTTTTGTTATTAACGTTATGATCGCCTCACTCTGATGGTTGTCCGTTTATATAACAAACAAAGCGAGCATTGGACAAGCATCATAGTGAGGCTACTATACCATTTGTGATAAGTTAATGTTTCAGTTTTCTATTACGTAGACCTACTTGGTTTGTGCGTAATTTTTGTGTTAATTTCTACGTATATTTTTCATTGTGAATGGACCTTAAGCCACTACACATATGGAACTTACTTAGTTACACATACATAGTCTAGTGCAGCGGTTCCCTACCTTTTCGACTCGAGAACCACTTCCACAACGAACTGAGTTGGGTGAACCACTGACTTTTAAATATAGGTATGTACAGTAGACATGCATAAAATTTAATTCCAAGCAAAAGGTTCAATAACCTTATTAACTTAAACATTAACGGTTTACAACCTAAAATCACTCTAGTTATGGTACGGCTTAAAAGTTACACAACGTGGAGGTTTAGTTGTAACCATAGAAGTCAAATAAAGTATTTAATTACTTTCAGCACAAAGTCTATTCGTGTATTTAGATAGGCTTATGAAGAAAATACTTTCGTGGTACGGTTGTTAGTATTGTTAGAACACAAAACTGGCAGACTAAATTCCCATTGCGGCGAAATCAAATGCATTCCTAACGTTGTTATGTAACTGTAAATCAGGCATTCGCGGTAAATATTAATTTATTGTGGAAATAATGTGATAAATTCCCAATGTTACACATGTGTTACAATGGAGATTATAGGGTTAATTTAATTTTAAAATAATATAATAATAATAATAATACAGGAACAACTGGAAATTGAGCAGAACAAGAATACCACGTCAAATCTTAAATTACCAGCCACCAGGCAAGAGATCATTGGGCAGGCTCTTTAAACGTTGGATTAAGACCGTAACAGACCACTAGGTCTATCACATGAAAGGAAGAAGATAATAATAATAATAATAATAATAATAATAATAATAATAATTTTACGTGTATTTATTTAGCATAAAACGGAATCTGTCCAACGCGGAAACGGAAGGATGTTTCTATACAATTCATGAAAAAGTATATAAAGCGGAAAGACAGAGAGATAAATTAGTTTCTACTTCTTTCATTTGCCAATAGGCTACGAAAACAATAAGAAATGATTTCTGCCGTCGGGTGAAGTAGAGATTCTTCCTGTACCTGAAATTTTCTTTCGGCCTCACTGCACACCCGTTATGCGAAATACATATACCTGTCTTACAAATAACCATTGCACTGTAAAATCTTAAATTAGTTTACGTTCTGAAACAAATCTTTCACAGATAGCGTTCTCATTATACGGAATAAAGGTGGCTAAAACGTATGTATCATTGTCATTAAACGAAAAAGTGAAAGTGTTTGAAGATAAATCTCCTAGTTTCCAGAACGATGCTCCAAAGTCAAGTTCTAGCTGTTGCTAAATCCCTAGGGGAATAACGATTTCAAGGCATCTTCAGGTTGGTTGTGGACAGTTTTAAAAGACGGCACATTGTGGTGTGAAATGAAATTTGCGGAGAATCAAAGGTTGTGAACGTAAGTGTTATTAGTGAGTGGAAACCAAAACTGCATACTTTAATTTTAGGATACGCGCCTAAGGGTCGGTTTCACCTACAGAGGTAACTGTATTACGCCAATTTTCCCCGTGTACAATGCATAGGTTTAACTGGTGTAATACAGTTACCTCTGTTGGTGAAAGAGACCCTAAGAGGCATTTTTAACGCTGACGAAACGGGACTGTTTTTTTTTTTTCGCGCGTTACCGTCGCTGTCGCTCGTGCATATTATACTTCCCTTTTCAACGGCAGCGGAACTACAATTAACCTAATGTACGTGAAAAAATAAACCACCTGGGGGTTTGCGAACGACAGGTTGTGTCACGATTTTCTAGTGAATAGACAATATTTTTCATAAATTTTTCTTGTTATTTTTCTTATTCTTTAGTTTAACCTCTTCAGATAGGTTTACGTGCCCAACGCCAACTCTTGTCATACCTGCTAGGGGTGGCATTTTAACTTTGGATCACATACATATTTTTTTAACTACACAAGGAAAGGAGGGCTACTTCAGATAAAGTGTTCAGGAGTACCCCCTATATATCATCGGATAATATAAAAGCTAAATATTTGTTTATAATTCAAAAACTTACTTTATATAAAAACAGGGGGCACGCCATAGCGTAGTGGTTAAGGCACTGCGCTACAAGACGGAAGGTCGAGGGTTCGAGTCCCGATGGGATCAGGATTTTTAAACTGATCCAAACCCACTGGCGGCACTATGGCCCTGGGGTCGACTCAGCATCTAACGGAAATGAGTACCTCACGTTTGTTCTGCTGGTAAAGGTGGCCATCACGCAGGGCTGACAACCCACCTCACATCAAGTGCCGATTGTTAAGAAAAAGTGGAAGCGATAACCTCCTACCACCCCAGTGTCAGAAAACTGTTTGCCTACACGCACCCTACTCTTTGTGCCATCTATGCACATTCGTATAAGTCTAACTTTTTAGGAATTCCGAACTCTAGCAGGATATTATATAACTTCTCCCTCTCAATTGAATCATATGCTTTTTTTGAAGTCTACATATAGGCCTAGTTGATGTACAGTATCATTATATTCCCATTTCTTTTCTCAAATCTGTCTTATACCAAAACTCTGATCTGTAGTAAACCTGTTTCTTCTAAACCCACATTGATGATCTCCTAGAATGTCATCAATATAGGGAGTAAGTCTGCTTACTAATATATTTGTAAGAATTTTGTACGAAGTTGAAAGTAATGAGATGTCCCTGTAGTTGTGCAATCAGTTTTATCTCCTTTCTTATAAATTGATACGATAATGAATTCCTTCCATTCATCTGGAAGAGCTTCTTTTTCCCAAATTATACTAAGCAACCAGCGTATCTTGTCCATCTATTTTTCTCCGCCTGATTTTATCAGATCTGCTGGGATCTCGTCTGAACCTGATGCTTTATACATCTTCAATTTTTCAATCGCCATTTCAACCTCTAATGCATTTTGTTCTAGGCCTAGCATTTTTGCTGTCTGTAAATTATCCTCCTCAATGTCCTGTTCTGTATGTACATTTAATAGCTGATTAAAGTAACTTTTCCATCTATTTAATATAGTCCTGGAATCTGCAATCATATCCCCATTTTCATTCCGAATTATGTTTGTTCTAGCCTGAAACCCTTTCTTCTCTATACTAATTCCCTGATATAATTCTCTAATGTTCCTATTTTTTGCGTTCATTTCAAGATCATTAATCTTCTCTCTCAAATATTCCCTCCTTTTACTCTATAGTAACTTGGTAGTTTCCCGTCTGACACTACCCAATTGCTCTAAATTTACCTCATTTGGCTCGTGTAACAATTTCATATTTGCTAGCTTTCTTTTCATTACAATGTCGGCACATTCTTCATCAAACCATTTCTTGTTTTGCCTCTTTTTTAAACAACCAATGCTTTCTGATGCTGACAATTAATAGTATCTCTTATAGCCTCCCATTCTTTATTTATATCAGTTTCTTCTTCGTTTGCCACATTGTCATCTGAAGATTCCAGTACTTCAAATCTATTAGTAATTTTGATTTGGTATTCTTGCCGCATTTCATAATTTTCCAACTTTTTAAATTCAAATTTTACAGAATCCTCTTTAGCGTTTTTTTCCTCTCATAAGCGATAGCCGTTGTCTGATTTTCACTCTGACCAGATGATGATCCGAATTGCAGTCTGTCCCTCTAACTCATCTAACATCGATGATGCTACTGTGCCAGCGTTTATCCACTAATACATGATTTATCTGGTTCCGAGTTGTTCCATCTAGGGACGTCCAGATGTATTTATGAATATCCTTATGCTGAAATGTGCTCTTAACAATGAGATTCTTTGATGTGGCAAATGTGACAAATCTAACCCCGTTGTCGTTACTGTCTTCATGAAGACTGAATTTGCGTATTGTTGGTTTGAATATATCTTCCCGCCTCATGTTTGCATTAAAATCTCCTAAGACAATTTTCATATGATATCGTGAAAGGCTATCAAATAAGCATTCTAATTATTCATAGAACTCATCCTTGATCTTGTCATCTTTATCTTCTGTGGGGGCATGTACATTTACAATTATAAAATCATGTCGTTTACCCTTTAGAATTATGTATGATATCCTATCACTAACAAACTTATTACCTCGGATAGCGGATATAATCCTACTTCTGACTAAAAAACCCGTTCCAAATGCAGGTCTTTCTGCACCCCCGTAGTATAATGCAAAGCTTCCTGATTTCTGACTACCTTCTCCTGGCCACCTAACTTCCTGTAAAGCGACTATATCCAAGGGTGATTTATCTAATTCCCGTGTTAATATCTCTAGTGCCCCGCTATTGTATAAAGTCCTAACATTCCATGTTCCTAGGAACATGTCCCTATGTTTGAGCCTTTGGCATGGGTTCCCTGAAGAAATCCCCGCCCGGAGAACCGAATGGGGTACTATTTGACCTCCGAAAAATTTTATCCCAGCTGAACCCATGTCCGCATATCTTGAAGGTTGTATTTTTACGGTGAAAGATCGTCACTGTTTCGACCAAGGTACTTTTTTCGTCTGGATTATCACCTTCGACCAGTCCGGCATGGGTAACCCTATCGGCAGCAATGGTACCGCCGGCATTGTTATCAGGATCATTTAAGCACGCAAGCCACTCCACCACGACAAGTTAAACATACCATGGAGGGATTTTACCATAATATGGATGCAAAACATGAACTCATACTTTAAGGGAGGATATCTCATGAAGTTAGAAGCAAACAACGCAACAAAGCCCTGGAAGACCTCCATATATAACATACCTGACCGGCCAAGACAAGAAGCTGTTGCGAAGTTCCGCCTCCAAACTGGACACGATATTGTTGGCAAACATCTGTCTCGCTTTGGAATACTTCAAGCGCCCACCTGCAATCTCTGTAATCTAGTTGAATATATGGCAGGGAACAGTTAATGCGCTGCCCGGCTCTTCGCAGTACAACTGAGACCGGACAATTTTGGGAAGCCAGAACCATGATTAAGAATCAGATGAACAAATGACGTTATGTCAATGTTTGAATGCCATTAGATAAAATAAATCAACTTTAAGGGCGGAAATGATATTACGAGTATTTGAAAATAAAGTTCTAACGACATTTTTGGACCAAAGAGAGATGAACAGACAGGTGAATAGAGAACGCTACATTGAGCTGCATGATCTTTATAGGAAGCCAGATATAATAAGAAGAGTTACGTCGCGTAGACTGAGATGGGTAGGACATGAGGCACGAATGAATATTGAAAGAGGTGCGTGGAAGCTTCTTGTAGGAAACCGCCCAGTTGGTAGACCAAGAATGTGGTGTGAGAATAACTCAAACCATGATTTGAGGGAAGTAGATTATGTGGGCGATAAATAGAAAATATTAGCTCAGGATAGGAAGGTATGGAGAGCTTATGTCTGCACGGCCAGTGAGTTAGTTATATACTTGTGTCTACGAGACAAAGTGAAAGTTTTTCCCTCGATTAGGATGCAATAACTACATAGAAATTTTACGCTATTTTATTAGTGACTATTTAACTCATGCCCCAAATGGCAGTCAATAACCAATCACGTTTCAATGAATTTTGAATTACAACCTATCACAGTCTTTTTCACCTCGATTTTATCAGTTTAATTTTATCACATTAAATTCAGTCTCCTCCTTTTTAACATTCTGAACAGGTCACAGCATTATTTTGGAGTGACTCTCTAAGAAATACGTTGAATATTGAAATTTATATATTATATATGTTGTACCAACCTCAAGGCTATAGAGATGTGGGACGTCCTAGAAGACGATGGGAAGATGAATTCTGAGAGCGGAATAGGCCGACGGCCTGCCATGAAGATAATGATGATGATGATGATGATATATTAAGATATAAGAATCCGAGAACGCAATGGCTCCCGCATTATATACATAGTGCACGAATGTAAGCAGTTACTGCTTGCGGGTTAAAATAGAAAGACTTTATAGCAATTGATTACACCACAACGAAAAAAACACAGGTTGCACTTTCTTAAACGTATTACTTCCCAGGAATTAACGTTCCAGAAAAATATAATTGACGTATTTACATCAGAAGACATCACAAATTAAGTAATAAACAGTGAGATGTGTTTCATTTTTTCTGCAATAGGGTGCATTCTTACAATATTGCGATCCTTTGGCAATAAATAATATGATCTGGTTTCAGTGATTAACAAATGAAACAACAAACATTTCTGACTTGTTTTCAAACATCGCCGTTTACATTAAATATATAATCATTTTAATGTAACTATATTTAAATAATGATTTGGGAGTAAACAGCTTAATTTTATTCGTTTATTTAGTCCTAACAAATACCACTCTTGATTTCCAAATTCTCTTGATAATTTCATTCCTCGCTTCTTGAGTCGTTAATTTATCGATAATTTGGAAATCACTCGTGACTTTACTTATGAGAATTGTTGCCCTAACGAGGAACGGTAAAACGACTTGGGAATATCACACAGACTACTAGTTCTATCCAAGAGTTCGTGTTATTATTTTCTTAACGTCACCCTTTAGTATCTCAGTTCATTAACAACGCCTGAAAGGACTGACACAATTTGTTAAGAGGCTTCTCACTATAGACTGTAGGTTCAATATCGTATATCTACGACACGAGACTCGTGGCTTTTTCCTTTCCGAACGAAGCCATGCTCAGTATTTTACGTTCATAAAAGTTAAACATGTGCATTTAGGAACATAAGATGAGCGATATAGCCAGTATCCACCAGAACACTAAAAAAACATTACGAGAGAATGAAAATATTGTTAAACATATTTGTTGAAATGTAAATTATACATGTACCGTACTCTAAATATTTTATTCATGATATTACAAAATGATGAAATAACAACCATACATCAATTCAAAGTAAAGCCAATATCTTATGATAATCATATTACAAAGAATAAACCATATATTATAAAGGACAATGCATTATGCTATAATCTTATTGTGTAGGTTTAATTAATTTTAATTCATATTATCCCCTCTATAAGAAAATGCATTTATTTGTCGTATATCAGAATATTATTTTATATTTAATATTATTTTAAAAAATAAATATATTGACAATTATACCACACTTGGAACAGCTTCACGGTTTAAGAACACACACACACACACACACACACATATATATATAATATATATATATATATATGTGTGTGTGTGTGTGTGTGTGTGTGTGTATGTGTGTGTGTGACATAAAACAAATAAATGCTTGAGTCGGGATTTGAATGCGAGATCTTTAACTTTGTACGCTAGCACTCTGACCAACTGAGCTACTCAGAAATCCTAACACGAACATTTATTTGTCTTTTATGTATACTATATATTATTCTCAATTTACACGAGAGGCAGCCGGATATCGTTCCAACTGCCATCTGGTGGCTACTATAATAAGTAAGCACTTTTAAAGAGAAATGTCTATTTTATAGCGGTAACGCGCCCACACACAGATGTTGACTATATTTTTGACATTTAGCAATGAAAACCAATTATGACATGAAAAGAAAAATACATGTCTGTGTCGGGATTTGAACCCGAGATCTCTAACCAACTGAGCTACTCAGGAATCCTGACACGAGCATTTATATACATATACATATATATATATTAAAATATATATGTAGTCAATATGCCCATTTCACCAATTAATGTTTTAAAATGGTCAACAAGTTTCTACAGCCAAGCTGTCATTCTCAAGACCAGATATTGACTCAGAGTCAATTGGTGAAATGGGCATATTGACTACATATATATTTTAATATTATATCACCAAGAAGATCACTTGTGTATTAAATATATATATATTATTCTCAATTTACACGAGAGGCAGCGGGATATCGTTTCAACTGCCATTTAGTGGCAACTATATCAAGAAAGCTTATATATATATATATATATATATATACTTACTTTCTTACTTAATATATAAATAACCAGGTAATTCAGTTCTTTGTCGAAATAGAGTTTGAAAAATCATTACATTTTCAATGGAAATGATTATGTTCTGAAACAGTGAAATAGAAGCTACGTTATTTTGGTCTGAACATTTTTCACACAGAAATAGCCTCCAAAGCGTGTTTTAAAAATAATGAAATAATTTATGAAGGCTTATGCGATACTCTTCGCATTCAATACATAAAGGTTTTTATCTAATAAACATGTATTACATAAAATTTACAGTCTTACTTTCCTAATTTGCTTAGTGACCTAATTAGTGCAATACCGATATGATATATTTCAGTACGTTATGAGAAAAAAATACCTAAATATGAAGCGTGCTGAATTTGTAATTTATAGGTCTTCTAATTCAATGCATTCACGGTAAGAATTTTTTTTTAAATTTTAGCTTCATTTTGAAATTATGGCGTACGATTCAAATTAAGAGGGAGAAGTTTTATAGCATTCTCCTGGAATACCTAAAAAGACATACTTATTCAAGTATTTAAATGGCACATAGATTTGGGTACGGGTAGGCAAGTAGTTAGAATATTTTGAAATTCACGATATAAAGCAAGGAGATGCATTATCTCTTCTACAATTCAATTTTATACCAGAGCATGCTATCAAATAACTAGAGTACAAACAAGGCTCACAACGCAATGGTATTAATGAGCTGGTAGTATACGCTGATGGTGTATCATTAGGCGATAGCGAGATAATACTAAGACCCAACACACATATTCTCTTAACTAACACTAACATATTGGGGATGGAAATAAAGTAAACAATACAACTAAATAATTATATGGTGTGACATAAATAGTATATTCCGATGAGAGGTTGGGAAATTGTTTTTACAGAATCGAGGAAAATGTTTAAAAACCGAGCGTTAGCGATGTTTTTAATTTTCGAGATTCTGTAAACATTTCACAAACGTGCGTTGTACATTATTTTTTGCGCGGTGCTGTTTTAAATAATGAATAATAGTAAAATAATAACATCTTTGTTGGAAATATTTGCGTTCATTGTAAACTATTGATTATCGTTAACAGTGTGGGCAATATTTATTAGTTGAAACAACAGGAGGTCGTGAGACCAATTAGTGATAAAATGACGACAAGTACGTATATATTGTTTTATATTGTTTCAAATAAAGTTCAGTTCATTTATAAATGCAGTGATTTGTTTCGTATAATGTATATTAACACTACCTTTTGTGTGTATATATATACAGGGCTTCCAATATAAAACCGGACACGCCTCACGGGGTTTCACCCGTCAGGCAGCGCTCTCTCCTCGTCCGCATTTCACTCTGCCAGCCGCAGAGTGTCCGGTTTTATACTGGAAACCCTATATATTATATATATATATATATATATATATATATATTGTATGTAGTATACATAGAGGGCAGTGGTTTTACTTCCCACATGCGTGTTTGTAATATGTAATATTACAGTATAGTTATTTAGGTTGGCAACCCCGAAATGTAGGAACTTGAACTTTCAATCATGGTCGTTATTGCTGTAAGTGCGACAAAACCCAGTATCGCGCAAAAAATTATTTCATAATGAAAATGGAGAATTAATGACAAATTAGGAAAGTTTTGAAAAAGTGACTGAATTAAAATACCTACAAATAATAATTACCAACAGGTGTGAGGTGTGGAAAGAAGTTAAACATAGACTTAAATCTGGAAATGCACACTATTACGCATTACAGGAAACTTGACACCGCAAATTCTCTAAATAAACTATATATTTAAAACATCTTAAAGTGTTCTTCTCCTAGCTATATTATTTGGATGGGAAACAGTGACTCTTATTTTAAGGGAGGAGAAAATATCACGAATATTTTAGAATAAAGTTTTCAGGGAATTGTAGGACCATAGAGAGATGAACAAACAGGTGAACATTGAGCTATATTATTTTGATGGAAACCAGATATAATATAAATAGCAAGTCTTGTAGACGAGGATTGACATGACTTATGAAGCGAACGAAATAGGGGCATGGAAACTCCTTGTAGGAAAACTAGAAGGAAGTGGGCAGTAGTTAAGACAAGGCTGAAGTGGGAGAATAACATTAATCGTGATTTGAGGAAGGTAAGTTATACAGGGGAAGATTGGAAATTATTAGCTCAGAATAGGAATGTCCACATGACCATAAAACTACGTTTATGATAGTGTTGTTGAGTTAGTTTTGAAATCAGAGTAAAAAACAACAATTCATAAGGTATATTACATTTAATAGATTAATGTGATAAATTCTAAAAATGTGGACCCTGTTATGAGCGATTTAAAAATTAAAAATTAAAAATCGAAAGTAAAACATCTATTGTCGCTACAATATTTTACAAGACATTTTGTTATTCTTTAAATCCTTAGAATAACGGAAATCCACGTGAAATATAATGCGGAATACATCGATGTCATAATCAACGAGTCTGATGTTACCCTTGCGATTTACATTATATTGTGTATGATATAAGGTCTGGAAGAATTGGAATGAGAAGATAGAGAAGGATGGAGTAAGAAGATAAACATTTAAAAAACTTCGGGCACAGATTCAAGAATTTATTTATACACAGGTTTGCAATGTAAGAAAACATATTCCTGTGCCCAAAGTTTTTTTAAATGTTTATCTTCTTTCTCCACTCTTCTCTATCTTCCCCTTCCAATTTTTCCAGGCCTGTCCCCCTCATACATCTTCTTACATTATCCACCCTCAATACAGATACAGCAGAGAAGGAGTCATTCGGTACGGTGAACCTGGCGGAAGAGGCAACTTTACATATTCTGCCTTTAGATTGACGTTGGTTCGTTAAAGGCTAGAGGAAGAACACCTCGAACAAAAATTACTTGACATGATTTTAAGTACGTCTCTGAGGATGCATGGTTATCCCGTGACGTATGAGAACTTCTATAATTTGCAAAACAGTAGGAACATTTATTCATATAGAGATACGAATTGTCTACCGTTAGGATCTAGGGATAACGTAGTTACCACGTATGTAGCGGCCTTGTTCGATTTCCTGTCGCGACGAGTAACCTGGTTTCAGCAGTGGTTTCTTCTCACTAGTAATACCAATGTCAGAAAACTTAAAGGCACAAATAGTTCCCAACTTCATCTGGTTAATTCAATCACTCATATGAATAATTTGCCTTGATTAATATCAATGTTGTCTTAAATATTCTCTATTGTCTTGGAGGTGGCATTAAATTGATTGCTCACCTGGGAAGGCCCTCCATGTCCTTTTATGGTTAAAACAGTAAGAAAACGATCCAGAGATTCAGATCGAAAAGTCATGTTCTTCTTAGGTCCTGATAGAGTGAGGCACATAAAAGTAGGACCTACCTATAAGGGGGGAGGGCATGACATTGCGTAGTATTTAAGGCAATGAGATATAAGTCGGAAGGTTGAGGGTTCGAGTCCTGGTGGGCTCAGGAATTATAAAACTGGCCTAAATCTTCTGGCGCCACTCTGGCCCAAGAGTCAACTCAGCTTCTAACGAAAATCAGTAGCGGAAAATAATTTTGCGTGTAAAGGTGTCACAAGGTTGACAATCCATCAATTGCCGATTGTCTAGGAAAAGTGGGGGGTTTATATTCCTACTACTCCAAGGGCCTCCAATAAGGCCTGTAACGGGATCATTTTGCCTTCTTACCTATCCATTCATCCATCCATCCATCCATAGTAATTCTGCCCGAGGGCAGGTCTTTCACTGCTTTCATAGCATTTTCACACTATCTTGCAGCTTTACTAGGGAATTGTAGGTGTGGTAGCTTTCCCTTGCTTTCCACACCGGTGAAGGATGATAATGATGATGGTGATGATGGCCATATGATTTTGGGGACCGTTTGGGCCTTAACGTTTTCCTGACATTTGTCTTACAGGTGAGGAATACCACGATAAAAACCTACCCAGAAAAACTGCCCCGATCGGTAATCGAACCTGGGCCCACTGGGTGACAAGGCAGCACGCTACCTCGAGACCACAGCGGTGGACGTTTTACTTATAAGGAGGATTAAATTAAGATAAAGAGAGAAGTTACTTTTAGGTTCACTCGAAATTCCCTTTTGAATAATTAGTGTTAATTTTAAAGTTGATATATGTGCAACTTATTAACATGTTAGAGATATTTTATTTAAGAGTGTGGCTAGATTTTAACACACAATGTGAGGGGAGAAAAGAGAAACTGCCCCTAGGCTTTGTTTCACCCTAACTCCTTTAGTAGTGTTTATGTCTGAACCACAGATGACTCCACATCTCAATCTATTCACGGCCTTCTATAACTCTCGGACGTATTGCCTATTCACTTTGTTATATCGCGCGTTTTAGAGTGTTTCTTGCCATTTTGCTGCTGTACACTCACTTTAACACCACACCATGCACAAAATGTTCCTTTTTATAGTTTAATATACTGTTGGTATTTTCCTGCAATCGTCAGACGGTAAAACAAGATGGCAGATATTATTATACAGTACATAAAATTCTAGCGTACGAACCGAAGTGGGAAAGAGACAATATTTTTCTATGTCTCATGATGTATAAGAGTAAAACATGTCAGATTTACAAACTTAAGGTAAATTAAAATGCAAAATTGAAAAGAATATAAACTTTTTTTACATATTATGAGAAGTGTAGCCAATAATCTTTCACTTTATGTTTTTACAATAACTTTGGTAAAGCGTCGTATTTTGGTTAAATTTGGTTTATATGATTTTACTTATTTCAGAATGATGGTCTTACTTGAGAACGAAACAATCAAATTTAGTACTAAGGGCCAAAACGCACATACTATTGAATAACACTAAAAATAGGGACTGGAAGTAAATATCAATAAAATTAAATATATGATCTCACATAGATATATATTATAATTATAATGGAAATTGATAGCTAGTAACAAATTAGGGAAACACTGAAGAAATAGCTCGATTCAAGTACTTAGGAACAATAATCACAAATAGGAATGAGGTGCACAAATAAATTAAACATACGCTCAATTCTGGAAATGCATGATATTGTGCATTACAGAGACTCAAGTTGTCCCAACTCCTTTCAAAAATGTTAAACTGAAAGTATAAAAAATTGTTATTTTAACAGTTATAATATATAGTTGCGAAACATGGACTCTTACTTTAAGGACGGAAAGGAGATTCCGAGTATTTGAGAATGAAGTTCTTAGGAAATGTTTTGGACCAAAGAGAGATGAGCAGACGGGTGAATGTAGAAGACTACATAACAGTGAACTACATGGTATTTATAGGATGCCAGATGATTGAACACAGTTCAGCCTTGAACACTGCGATGGGCAGGTAATGTGGCACGGATGGGGAATAAATGACGTGCATGGACGCTTCTTATAGGAAAACCAGAAGGAAAACGCCCAGTTGGTAGACCAAGAATGAGGTGAGATAATAACATTAACCATAATTTAAGGGAATTAAGATTGTACAGAGACCCTCCATGGTATCTTTACCTTGTCGTGGTGGAGTGGCTTGCGTGTTTAAATGATCCTGAGAGCTATGCCGGCGGTAGCATTGCTGCCGATAGGGTTACCCATGCCGGACTGGTCGAAGGTGATAAGACAGACGAAAAAAGTACCTTGGGCGAAAGAGTGACGATCTTTCACCGTATAAATTCAACCGTCAAGAAATGCGGACATGGGTTCATCTGGGATAAAATTTTCCAGAGATCAAATAGTCCCCCATTCGGTTCTCCGGGCGGGGACTACTTCAGGGAACCCATGCCAAAGGCTGAAACACAGGGACATGTTCCTACGAACATGGAATGTTAGGACTTTATACAATAGAGGGGCACTGGAGATATTAACGCGGGAATTAGAGAAAACACCCTTGGATATACTCGCTTTGAAGGAAGTTAGGTGGCCAGGAATAGGTAGTCAGGAATCAGGAAGCTTTGCATTATACTACGGGCGTGCAGGAAGACCTGCATTTGGAAGAGGTTTTTTAGTCAGAAGGAGGATCCTATCCACTATCCGAGATATTAAGTTTGTTAGTGATAGGATATCATGCATAATTATAAAGAGTAAACGACATGATTTTATAATTGTAAATGTACATACTCCCACAGAAGATAAAGATGACACGATCAAGGATGATTTCTATGAAGAATTAGAATGCTTATTTCATAGCCTTTCAAGATATCATATGAAAATTGTGTTAGGAGATTTTAATGCAAAAGTGGGGCGGGAAGATATATTCAAACCAACAATAGGCAAATTCAGTCTTCATGAATATAGTAACGACAACGGGGTTAGATTTGTCACATTTGCCACATCAAAGAATCTCATTGTTAAGAGCACAAAATTTCAGCATAAGGATATTCATAAATACACCTGGACGTCCCAGATGGAGAAACTCGGAACCAGATAGATCATGTATTAGTGGATAAACGCTGGCACAGTAGCATCATTGATGTTAGATCAGTTAGAGGGACAGACTGCAATTCGGATCATCATCTGGTCAGAGTGAAAACCAGACAACGGCTATCGCTTGTGAGAGGAACAAACGCTAAAGATGATTATGTAAAATATGAATTAAAAAACTTGAAAAATGATGAAATGCGGCAAGAATACCAAATCAAAATTGCTAATAGATTTGAAGTACTGGAATCTTCAGATGACAATGTGGCAAACGAAGAAGAAACTGATATAAATAAAGAATGGGAGGCTATAAGAGATACTATTAAGTTGTCAGCATCAGAAACCATTGGTTGTTTAAAAAAAGAGGCAAAACAAGGAATAGTTTGATGAGGAATGTGCCGACATTGTAAAGAAAAGAAAGCTAGCAAATATGAAATTATTACACGAGCCAAATGAGGTAAATTTAGAGCACTTGGGTAGTGTCAGACGGGAAACTACCAAGGTACTATAGAGTAAAAAGAGGGAATATTTGAGAGAGAAGATTAATGATCTTGAAACGAATGCAAAAAATAGGAACATTAGAGAATTATATCAGGGAATTAGTATAGAGAAGAAAGGGTTTCAGGCTAGAACAACATAATTCGGAATGAAAATGGGGATATTGATTGCAGATTCCAGGACTATATTAAATAGATGGAAAAGTTACTTTAATCAGCTATTAAATGTACATACAGAACAGGACATTGAGGAGGATAATTTACAGACAGCAAAAATGCTAGGCCTAGAACAAAATGCATTAGAGGTTGAAATGGCGATTGAAAAATTGAAGATGTATAAAGCATCAGGTTCAGATGAGATCCCAGCAGAAGTGATAAAATCAGGGGGAGAAAAATTGATGGACAAGATACGCTGGTTGCTTAGTACGATTTGGGAAAAAGAAGCTCTTCCAGATGAATGGAAAGAATCAATTATCGTACCAATTTATAAGAAAGGAGATAAAACTGATTGCAACAACTACTGGGGCATCTCATTACTTTCAACTTCGCACAAAATTCTAACAAATATATTAGTAAGCAGACTTACTCCCTATATTGATGACATTCCAGGAGATCATCAATGTGGATTTAGAAGAAACAGGTCTACTACAGATCAGATTTTTTAGTATAAGACAGATTTTAGAAACGAAATGGGAATATAATGGTACTGTACATCAACTGTATGTAGACTTCAAAAAAGCATATGATTCAATTAAGAGGGAGAATTTATATAGTATCCTGCTGGAGTTCGGAATTCCTAAAAAGTTAGTTAGACTTATACGAATGTGTCTAAATGGCTCAAAGAGTAGGGTGCGTGTAGGCAAACAGTTTTCAGACACTTTTGAAATCCGGAATGGGTTGAAGCAAGGAGATGCACTATCTCCTCCACTATTTAATTTTGTACTAGAGCATGCCTTTAAATCTTTAGAGAATGAGGAAGGCTTACAACTCAATGGTATTAATAAGCTGTTAGTTTATGCTGATGATGTAGTACTACAGGCCGATAGCGAGAAGATATTAAAGGCCAACACGCACACACTATTGAGTAACACTAAGAAATTAGGACTGGAAGTAAATATCAGTAAAATTAAATATATGGTCACACGTAGAAATTCAGTATATAATGGAAATGGACAGCTAATGACAAATGAGGGAAATTTTGAGGAAGTGGCTGAATTCAAATACCTAGGAACAATAATCCAAATAGGAATGAGATGCACAAAGAAATTAAACATAGGCTCAATTCTGGAAATGCATGCTATTATGCATTGCAGGGACTTTTGATGTCCCAACTCCTTTCAAAAAACGTTAAACTGAAAATATATAAAACTATTATTCTACCAGTTATATTATATGGGTGCGAAACATGGACTCTTACTTTAAGGGAGGAAAGGAGATTACAAGTATTTGAGAATAAAGTACTTAGGAAAATGTTTGGACCAAAGAGAGATTAACAGACAGGTGAATGGAGAATGCTACATAACAATGAACTACATGGTCTTTATAGGAAGCCAGATATAATAAGAACAGTTAAGTCTCGTAGACTGCGATGGGCAGGATATGTTGCACGTATGGGGAATGAAAAACGTGCCTGGAAACTTCTTGTAGGAAAGCCAAAAGGAAAAAGCCCAGTTGGTAGACCAAGAATGAGGTGGGAGAACAACATTAACTATGATTTGAGGGAAGTAGATTATTAACAGGTAATGATTGGAAAGCATTATCTCAAGATAGGGATGTATGGAGAGCTTATGTCCGCGCGGCCATGAACCTACGGGTTCGATAGTGCCAGTGAGTAAGTAAGTAAGTAAGATTATACAGAGAATGATTTGAAAATATTAGCTCAAAATTGGGATGTATGGAGAGCTTATGTCCGCGCGGGCTATGGACCTACGGTTTAGATAGTGCCAGTGAGTTAGTTAGTTAGAAGTTGATGTTAACCCCGAAATGTAGTTTTCACATACTGCAATTTAAAAGAATTTTTATCAATTATAAACTATACATCCTATTTTTAATTTCATTAAATTAATAATATTCTTTATGTATACTGAAATTATAATATACAATTGTGAAATTAAGTGCTTCCTTTCCACATGTGCTACTGAGAATATAAAAAGCATACATTACACTCTGAATTACAACTTTTAACTTCAATTTAAGATAATATATTTACTAAAATTGTTCACAGGATAATATGTAGTGTTTTGTAACTTTACTCTTTCCATGTTTCTTTGCAGATATCGCAACAAAATTTTGTGATTCTTTCAGGGCTATGTTTTAATTAAAATGTTAATGAACTTAGTCAATTGCGCCGATAAGTAAAAAAATACCTACCTACATTCGATCAATGTTGTTTTATTTTACGCAAATTATTGGTTTCAAATCTTTACTGGTATTCAGAGAAGAAGTGAGATAGGATCTGTAAGATCGTCAGTTGTCCACAGTTTACCCTTAATATTTTTTTCTATGTTCGGCATTAAACAACATATGCGATTTGGTGAGAATCTTTACTTTCAGATGGCTTTAACTTGTCTTGTTTAATAACATAGCTCTACAAAAAAAAAAAAAAAAAAAACGAATTGCTGCCCTGGATACCTCAGCGAATTTCTATGTTTTCAAGTGCACAGTTTACGAATATATTCATGTAAGTGCTGAATGTGCTCTAGTTTTTATGATTTTTGCGTATTTTATATCTTAAACTGTAAACGGCTTGTTACTAATAAAATTCATATTTCCAGTCATGATTTGATTTCTGCGCATTTTTTCGCGTATACAAACATCACGTGATCCCCACTCTCACACCCCTCACTCAGCACATCGGCCGTGATCTCAGTTATTTGAAAAAATAAAGAGTACTCACGACGTGCATCTGGAATATGATAAAACAATTTGGTAAAAACGTTGGATGAGGAAGGAACCAATGTTAAGTCCAAACAATACATTTTTATTAAAATCAATTCCTAAGCTCAGAATGTACACGTTAAAAGGCGGAATATTTTAATGGTCCTCAAATTCGGCAATTGATGAAAGTTGCAAATTTTATCAAAGTCAATGACTGTTCCGGAAAGTAAAGCTTGGAAGGGTTTTGTATTGGTAGTAGAAAATTTCCTAGGTAACTATGAAGCACCTAATTAATAAAGACATTGTGTCAAAAAATGTTGATAAGCTTCGAGATTCTGGGAGCAAATATGAGTATGAAGTTACACTTTCTCCACAGTCACCTGGATAGATTTCCGGACTATTTAGGAAAATAGAGTGACGAACAGGGAGAGCTCTTTCACCAGGAAAGTTATCAGTGTAGATGAGACCGTCACATGATGGCAGATAACTGCTGTCTTTAAAAAGAGATTGACCCCTAAAAATTATAGAAGAAAATCTTATAAAAGGCGTTTCACTGAAGTATAACATGAGTTTTCGATATTTTTCTTTTTATTTACGTCAGTGCATACTAATGTTTGAAAAAACAATTGGCATTAGAAATATAAGGCACTTTGAATAGCAAGGGCGTATCAACAAAAATCACATTTTCTTTTCATTATTGCAATATACACTTTCAATCTTCTTCATTCATCTGAATTGTAAACCACTATAGAGCACAATATTTAACTTCTTTGCATTGACAGATGAGCTACGTCACGCGATATAAACAAAAGAGATTGTGAAACTTTAAACGTATTTTTCTCAAAACTACTCTTTTGCATATACCCTTGCTATTCTAAACGCCTCTTATATATGTTATATTATTTTCATATTTTCTGATTTTTGTAGTGTAAAATGAAAATAAAGATTTTTAAAAAATCAGAGCAAAGATCGAAAATCATTGATAGTTTCATGAATTGTAAGCATAAATATATCTGAAATTAATCTTATATCAAAGGCAACAAAACCACTGTTGACCAGTGTAATTTATAACTTTGCATTATGTGGAATATCTTTTTTAGTTTATATTTTAGTTTTGTTTATGTCTAGGTGTGTGTGTGTGTGTGTGTGTGTGTATTGTGTGTGTGTGTGTGTGTGTGTGTGTGTGTGTGTGTGTGTGTGTGTGTGTGTGAGTGAGTGTTATTGTGTTTTGGCATCTAATGGTTGTGTGGGCTTGTGTGTGTCTATATGCATGTGGGTGTGGGTGTGTGTGTGAATGTGTGTGGGTTCTTTTTAAGTCTGTTTTATAACAAGATTTTTTTTATTATTGTACAAAATGAGGGATTATATTTTTTATATGGATTCACATTGTATCACGTAGATGTGTTATTTTGTCCATATTGTAGACACACACAATGTGTTATACAGTTTAAGTATGCATGTAGGTGTCTAAATACTTCAGCCACAAATATTTTTTGCGCTATAGCGCGTTTTGTCCTACTTACAGCAAAGGCGATCATGATTGAAAGTTCAACTTCCTACATTTAGGGGTTGCCAACCTAAATAAATATGCTGTAATAACATAACTACACGGTAATATTATATATTACAAAATGCTCGTGGAAAGTAAAACCACTGCCCGCTATGTATACTACATACAAATAACATACAAAACAATATCCGAAAGGTAGTGTTTATATGCATTATACGAAACAAATCACTGCATTTTAAATGAACTGAACTTTATTTGAAACAATACGTACTTGTCGCCATTTTATCACTAATAGGACTCACGGCCTCCCGTTATTTTTTCACTAATTGTATCAACTAATGGACATTGCCCACACTGTTAACGTTAGTCAATTGTTTACAATGAACGCAAATATTTCGAATAAATATATTATTTTACTATTATTTATTATTTTGAAAACACAATCGCGCAAAAAGTAATATACAACACAGGTTTGTGAAGTGTTTTACAAAATCTCGGAAATAAAAACCTTCCTATCGCTCGGTTTTTAAACATTTTCCTCCATTCTGTAATAACCACTTCCCAACTCGCATCGTAATATACATCGTAATGTACTATTATGCATTCGAATTCTTTTCTTTATTCGTGGAACAGAAATATGAATGTACCGTAGTCCAAATAGCCCCGTGTGCAATGTTAATGAAAATGTATTTCCTCTCAATTAACATTTATTTCCTTTCTTTTGAAAAATATTAATACATTTCACTAGTACTACTACATCGAGATAGATGACAGGATTTTCTGTTATTTGTAAAGATCCCTGTAACTCTTAAGCCAGAATATCTTTCATTCAAATGAAAAAAAAAGTAATATATAGGTTTAAAGCATATTGTTAATACTTTCTAGCTAAAGTATTAGGGAAGTATTTGTATAGCGACGTGTTACCTTATTTTATGTTTATTAAGTGCTGCAAACATTAAACCCTTCAATTTCTGACTTTCGAATTTTATCTGATGAATTATCGGGGTGCCATAATATAAGATAATATTGTACTGTATTATAATCCATGGAACCGTCTTCAATTGAAGTTTAGTATAGTTTTAATAGGCAATTACAAGGTTATAGAAGTTCACATTTGCAACTTAATGACGTGACACACGTTAGATATTGCTCATGAAACAGCCTGAATTGTAATTTATTCTGCTAAGTTGAAAATATCCTGATGACTGTGATGTGAATGCATTATCATTTATAATAATACACTACAGTACTGGATTAAAGTTGGAAATATCTGCAAATTTCACTCAGTTATAAAGAAACCTCTGTCACGAAAGATGTGCGTAAGCAAAGCTTTAGCTAATTATTCAGAGATGGTCGAATATGTGGTCCCTTGTAGCAAGTTTACGGAATATATATTGCTATAAATAGAAGAACTACAATTTTTTAATGCCAGTTAAATTAACTGTATAGGACTGCAGTGAAAATAAATCATGCATTACCTTAAGTTATTACTTATTTGTACATTGTTGTATAATTTAACGCCAATTTAAGTAACATCTACCGATACATTTTCAATTAATTAATTAAAATAGTAGATTAATTAAATGAATATATCTCACAGGGTAAACTGACAATGTAAAGGATGAATTAAATTATGTGTTTTACTTGCGACGAAACAATTTTGGCGGTTTCTAAAGTCAATTATTATTTTCGAGTTTCAGGTAACCCCGCAATTTTATGATGGTTGGATTTCGCAAATTTTTGGAGAATACAACAATCGGTTTGTTTTAATACCATATAAGAAAAATTCTTCTCTATGGGGACTTAAACAAGCGCATGTACCGTCGTCCTCATTATTACATTATTAATATTACTATCATAAGTAATAAGTGATTTCCAAATTGTATCGATAAATTCACGACTCACGAAGTGAGGAGTGAATTTGTCTAGAGAATATGGAAATCAAGAGTGGCATTTGTTAGGACTATTTAACGAATAAAATTAAGCTGTTTGCTCACAAATCATTATTTTAATATAGTTATTTTAAAATATTTATATATTTAATGCAAACGGCGATGTTTGAAAACAAATGAGAAACGATTGGTACGCTTAATTTGTTCATCACTGCAACCAGATCATATTATTTATCGCCAAAGGAACGCAATATTGTAAGAATGCACTCTAATGGAGAAAAGGTGAAACACATCAACTGTATATTAATTCATTTCTGATGTCCTATGAAGTAAATATCACAATTATATTTTTCTGGAATATTATTACCTGGGAAAAAATACATTTAAGAAAGTGCAAACAGTGGTTTCTTTTTCTTATGGTATAATCAATTGCTACAAATGGTTTATATTAACTCCCGCATGCGCTATATGTTGACATTCATGCACTATACATACAATCTGTTAGCTGTATTTCTTACAGAGCCAGTCACTGCAAAATAATGCTATATCCTACTCAGAATGTTAAAAAGGAGGTGCTTTCTTTATTATGACAAACTTTAGTTGGTAAATTCTAGGCGAAATACAACTGTGATTGGGTGTAAATAAAAAATCATTGAAATGTGATTGGTCGTTGACTCTCATTTGGGGCATGAGTTAAAGTCATCACAATTACTATCTAGCTGTATATGCTCCGGTATGGCAATGACGAGCTAAATCCCGGTAACAAACGAGCTGAATGGATACAAATCAATTATCAGTTTCTTAATTCGAATTAAACGCTGTCAAATGAAATTATATGGATTGTATCACTGAAATATAATACAGTAAAACCTGTATATGAAGGAAAATGACGGTTCCTTAAATATATTTCCGTCTTGCAAATTTTCCTTCCTACAAAGGGTTCCCTAATTACAAGCTTGAATTTTCTCACGCAGTGTAAGGGTTTTACATGCACGCTTTAAAGACTGAAATACAGACAAAATAGTGTATGTAACACAGCACAGTTTGCACGCCAACACAAAACAACTCTATTACACGAAAACGAGAAGGAACTCAACTAAAGGGGGACTGAAGAATTTCCCAACTCCCTCGCAGGTTACGTAAGCAGGCAAGGAAAAGCTAGGGATTTCCTTCTGTCACACATAACAAGGGTATCCCCGCAATACAATGACAACACACGAAGGTAAACGATATAATGCAGTAGCATCATATGCAGAATTTTCAGGTGTGGTCATTAATACTGTAATTAGAACGTGCCGAAGAATAATATTTTCCGTCTTACTGAGGTAAAAATTAACTATTGGTACTTTAAAAACTATTCTGTTTCCACGTTATGAAAGTTTCCGGCTTATACAGACCGATTTTACAAATAAAATAGTACCGTTCTGGAGATTTCTTTTCGTCTACAGGTTTCTCTCTTATAAAGGTTCCGGATAAGACAGGTTTCACTGTATTAGATTAGATTAGTAATGATAGGGTCTGGTTTATTAACCCTTCAGAGCGGATGGATTTAAATGGCCGGGAATACTCTGATGTGGGAGGAAGTTCACCGGTATTTAAACTCAGCCGTTCAGTGCCAGTATTCCAATAACGCATTTAAATTGATATATCTTGAGTAATTTAAATGTTTTTGCAATTCCATTATGGTGAACCCTTAATATAATATTTAATTAATTGAATTTGTTACGGTTCTCACATAACATCTCTGCATTTTTTGCAGACTTATTTATGGTTGTTGTGCCATAGTTGAAATAGGTCCTTTTTGTAAATTTCTCACATAAGTGACACAGTGTATTGCACTAGGGATTCTTTGAAGAATTCAGAGAACCGGCTTTACCTAACAACAAAACGAAATATTTACACAAAGAGAAGGGTCTTAAAAAAAATGAACTTCAAAAATTGGTGTGATAAATCTTCAAAATGTAAACCAGCTGTTTGACACTCGGGCAACAATAAGTGTATTTTTTCCCCTTGTGTTTACTTTGTTCATGTTTATTACAAACACATTGCTTCTATGCGCTGACCTTCTTTCTTGTAGGGGGGGGGCAGCCTTCTCCAAATGTATCTTTCTAACACTTTTGAAACATTATTTTAGGTCGTGTGCCTTCAAAAAATGGTCTTTCTACACATCAGACCTGTTGTACTAAAAGACCTTCATCAACCCTAAATTTCAATGCCTTTCTTCTGGTTTCCAAACTGAAACCAGTTGATGAAATATTACTATAATAGTTTCACCGGAGGTGTGGACTTAAAAGATTAACATGCTACAAGCCGGAAGATCGAGGGTTTGAGTCCCGGTGGATCAGGATTTTTAAACTGAATCAAACCTTCAGGCGGCACTGTGAACCCGGGGTTGACTCAGCCTCTAACTGAAATGAGTACCAGATGCTTGTTATGGGCCGTCAGACAGAAATAAGTACTCGGCTTACTTCAAGTACCGATACTTTAGAAAAGTGGGAGCCTTAACCTCCTAATATCCCAAGAACCTTCTAAGGTCTGTAGTGGACCACTTTCCTTTTAGATACTGACTGAATTGTAGACTAACTACCTTTCCATAATGTAAGGATATCGTCATTTGAAATATATAAATATATATATATATATATATATATATATATATCTGAAATTTACTGTTGTGGTCCTGTACTGTAGCGTAAATCGGAAATAACTTTGTTGGGCCTTTATTTATACTGAATTTTGCGACATTATTATTAAAAATGAAGAGATTTGAAATAGATTCAATTTGATAGACAAGCTAATCTACAAAAAAAGGCGAATTTAGTTTTATAAGAAATCCTTTATCAAGTTATAAATTTAAGAAAAATGTCAGAGGCCGCAAGAATAAATGCAAATATAAAATTATTTTAAATTGTTACTCAGGGCCGTAATCAGTTAATATATGCACTAATAGAAACTTTGAAGTCTCTACATAAAATTTGTATACACGGTAAATAGTTAATGTAAACACAAAGGTCATAATTACAGTTTAAAGCAGTGCGTGTAACTAGCGTACATGTCACGTCGTTCCGCATTGGGTGAAGAATTCAACTTGCGTACACGTCACGTCGCTCCACGCTGACGGGTTAAGACTCTAAAAAGGTGATCTTACTTTTTAGGCTTATTGCATTACCTATCTTTATTTTATGAAATGTATAACAAGTTGGTTCTTTGTTTTATGAAATGCAGGATATATTGGATCTTTATTTTATCAAATTCTTGAGATGAAATCTATTCTACGATGACATGTAGTCTGTAGGTGTACCTGTCACACACATGACTCATATCGCCAAGTATTTGTCCCAGGCTCAAGGCCTTCAGGAGGGGCTACAACACTCCTTTTGATCCTACTCTGCCCTAATTTGATACACAGGCTCCGGGTCACGAGGAAGTACGTAAGTTTACCCTATTGGATCACTACAAGCATATAGTTCTAAACACTTGGTTTGATGAATTCATTTCTTTATATAACATGGTATGAGAGGAAGGTTATATTAAATGAATGAATGGAGATAAAATTTGATGATGGGAGATGGAAGAAGAATCGAGAGTGTTGGCAGGATGAAGTTCGGGCAATTAAAAATATTCCCTTGGTATAGTGTATGCGTTTATAAGATTTATAACAGGTCCATGATCTTGAATTTCATTCAAAAAGATTTATTTTTAATATGGGAAATCGCCGGAAAATCCCAGCGTGGAACATCACCAGAACCCCTCCGGAACCGCCAGGATTCGAACCTGAGATCCCAGTCAAGACTGAAGTATAATATTACCTTACAATTTGCGTAATTTTAACTGTGTCTGTAACTGATTGCATTTCCGAACACTTTAATAACCTCTCTTGGCCCCGTCTTACTGACAGACGTAAATTGCAGTCTCTTTCACTTCTTTTCAAACTTCTGAATTCCTACACTCCTAGTTACCTGGCGTCCAGATTTGAGAAGTTATCTTCTTACGACAATATTGACACTAAGTCACAAGATAATAGGCTGCTAACAATCCCTCTTCATAACACTTCCTCTTATTCTACTTCCTTTACAGTAGCCTCTGCCCGCTCCTGGAATTTCCTTCCTCAAGATATCAAGGGTTGACGCACTTTAAGTTACGCTTATAGAGTTACCTGTTGTCTGATAATTAATTGTAATCTGTTTATTTAAATTTATACTATGTCATTAATATTTTTTCTGTTTTTTTTATGTTTCTTGTACATATTATATTTAATTCGTTAAATCTGAGTAATTCAAATTCATTATAAATAATAACTACATTGTATATATAACATGTAATCGTTTATGTTTATTATAATTTAGATGTAATACTATTTTTTGTATTTTTTAAAACCTGGTTGAGTGGCAGACGTCTTAAGGACTTAACTCTGCCGAGTAAAATAAAGCTATTATTATTGTCGTTATTAGGCCTATTTATTATTATTATTATTATTATAGCTTGATTGAGATCATGTAAATGCATGGCCTGTGTCCAGATGTTAGTGTCTTAAATATAAGATCTATGAACTGATATCTCCTCTAAGAGTTATCTATAGCTAGTAAATCGAAGAAATAGTTTACAAGGGAAAATTCTGATTAATAAAAACTATATTCGAGTGATACTGTTTTTTATTTACATAGCTGTGAGCGCCCAGTAGTTTGGTTGGAGTTTGAAGTGTGCCATTCCTGGAAATGGGACAAGTTTAGGGCTGGTTTTATTATCCTCTGTGAAGGGGAGGATTATGATGATGATGCAGTTTCTCGCATGAATAAATTTCACACTTCCATATGTGTGAGAGAGGGATCTAGGAAACATCGACCAAAAAAAAAAAAAACTTTCTGCGTAAGGTGATGGCATCTCAGCATTTAGGGTCAGTTCAAGCCTTCTACAGACTAACTGCAAAATAATCCCATTAATAATCAAGATGTCAAGAATATAGAATTTCTTTCGCTCTCTCCGGCTCTTCCTTGTTTAACCTAATCTTTTTCTTTTGTAGTTCGTTTCGTAATCCACACTGCAAGAGCCTTATACACAAAATATATCCCAGGAGAGAACTTTTATTATCTATTATATGCATACATAGTCCACCGCTGTGGTCTCGAGGTAGCGTGCTGCCTTGTCACGCAGCGGGCTCAGGTTCGATCCCCGGTCTGGGCAGTTTTTCTGGGTGAGGTTTTTATCGTGGTTTTTCCTCACCTGTAAGAGAAATGTCAGGAAATCTTTAAGGCCCAAACGGTCCCCGAAATCATATGGCCATCATCATTATCATCCTTATCATCATCATCCTTCACCGGTGTGGAAAGCAACGGGAAGCTACCACACCTACAATTCCCTAGTAAAACTGCAAGCATGGCATGAAAATGCTTTGATTGCAGTGAAGGACCCACCTTCGGGCAGAATTACTATGGATGGATAGATATGCATACATTTCTGGCCACATAGGGATATGAAATGTTTTCCCAGATGAATGATGTCTGGGCTATCTGCTAGAGCGCACGAAACAGTATACATGAGTAATTGAGGTATAAGATAACATTTAAATTGCAACTAACGACACGTCAAGACCATTAATGTCTACAATGTCTTAGGCACAACAACTAGTTTCACATACTCATCCTGCTGGTGATGGAAGTTAACTTCCGAAAGGCCTCCTAATAAAATATTAAGTACATTATTTGAAGAAAGTTTAGTACGACGGCACCAGCCAACAGGTACTTTTTTATACTTTCATCTTATGACTATTCACCTCAACAGAATTTGATATGAATTTTATTGGAATTGAAATATAGCAAAATTGGAGATCAATAAGGATTTATGTATTATCATTATGCATAATAAGAATCTCAATATAGTCTTTGTTTTCGATCTTGAATTACAATATATGATACGTAGTCTTAATAAGTTGAATAACCTGATAGTGCATTTGATGTCTGCAGGGGAGGGGAGCGGAAATGGGTGCGCGCGCGTGGCTGTATGTGTGTATATGGGGTGTGTGTATGTATATGGGTGTGTTTTATTTTCTCTTTTTTAATTTGTTTTGTAGCAATTTTTTAATTACTAATATATAAAATGAGACTTTCTTTGTATCTATACACATGGTCTTATCATGGATGGGTGTAGATGTCTATTATTGTGTGTGTGTGTAAATGTATATTCATTGTTTTTATACATTTTTTATTTAGGTGTACAACCATGTATGTATTTGTTTATATTATGTTTATGTTTATTTTTTATTCATGGAAAAATAATACACGTATGGCCAAGCAGGTCCGTGCGCAATGAAAATGCAAATATATTTATTCTTTTGAAAAAAGCCAATAAATACCATTCCGCTTTCAATATAGATTGGTAAGAATGTTTTGCTTACGGAATCTACAGTCAAATATTGCATTCACTAAAACTCTCCACTGGTCCCTAAACTCCGGCAATTAAATCTATTTCATATCCAGATATCCAGTTCCCCGAGACCCATCCGAATATCATCCTGCGATCTACATCATAGTCCTACTAATGAGATTTTCCCCAAGGGTTCCCAAATTAGATTGTCGAATAAATAATAGTTTTAAAAAACTAAAAGAACACGCTTTATTAGAAAACTAAAAAATGAAAAATAATTTTAATTTCCAACACGCTTGGGATAAAATAAAGTGGTCAACAAAAAAATCATCTCAAACACATTTAGAATACAATTATAGTTATCAAGAAAAATAAAATAATTTTACCATCAAAAGCGAGGGGTGCTCTAAATCAATTAATATACTTGATAATAAACATATATTGGTAAAAGTAAGCTCTCTAAGAAGAAAATGTAAAAATCATAAAAAGCACCCCACGCTTTCGATGGTAAAATTATTTTCTTTTTGTTGATAACTCTAATTTTATTCTATATGTGTTGGAGATAATTTTTTTGTTGACCACTTTATTTTATCCCAAGCGTGTTGGAAATTAAAATTATTTTTCATGTTTGAGTTCGATTTTCTAATAAAGCGTGTTCTTTTAGTTTTTTAAAACTATTATTTATTTTTTATTTTTTAGTTTTAATATTTTACAGAATAAGATAAAAATGTAAATATCTTTAAATTCGATACTATTGTAGTATGAGCTAAAAGTAATACTCTTCTATAAAAAAACCTTCCCAGCCGGATTTAAACCAGCGACGTACGGATTACTCAAATTACATGCCACTAACGGTTCACTGCTCTACCAACTGAGCTCCTACAACGATTGACTACAAACTCGACAAGTCCGCAACCTATTATACCAGTTTTAATTTTTTTTTTATTTTCGGATGATTCTGGCCAGGATTTTAGAAACAAAATATGAAATTATTGTATTGTCACGGCTCCTCTACACGTATATAAAGTTTCAAGTCGATCCAATGTTTCTAAGTGTGTGAAAATCGTGTTGAAAGATTCCGTTACATTGATACAAAAACACTTGTTTTGATTTTCTGATGATTATGGCCAGGATTTTAGATAATAAATATGAAATTATTATATTGTCACGGGTCCTCTACAAGTATACAAAGTTTCAAGTCGATCCAATGATTTTAAGTGGATGAAAATCGCGTTGAAAGATTCCGTTACATAGATAGATAGATAGATAGATAGATAGATAGATAGATAGATAGATAGATAGATAGATAGATAGATAGATAGATAGATAGATAGATAGATAGATAGATAGATAGATAGATAGATAGATAGATAGATAGATAGATAGATAGATAGATAGATAGATAGATAGATAGATAGATACAGGTCAAGCTAATATAAAGCGTGTAAAAAAATGTATTCTCACACATCCGAGATGCATGATCTGCCAATCTCAATCTCTTTAGACTTAGTAACCCGGAGAATTTCTGAGAGTGATGTAAATTATTGTGTTCGTATTTGTGAAGCTACCGCTATTCAGTGTTCTAAATTCTTATGGTACCGTTAAAACTCTAGCGGCTGCAATTTCTATTTAATAGAAACCATACATGGCATATAACAATTAATTAAAAATAATAGGATCGAGTTCAGTTATCTAACGAAAGCGGACTATTAGGTGTAGGAGTTCACTTGAAAACAATTTAAAAGTCACTCTAACCATAGCAATTTCCGACGCTTCACAACGCAAATCAGTAGATAGCTATTAAAGTGAATCTAGGAAGGTTTTCTCAAAAAACCAGCGAAATCCGACAAAATTATATGTAGGGGTTTGACTGAAATCCGTAATTAAAATTGACTCTAGCATCATTCATGTTTGATTAATCCTAATATACAGGGCTATTCAGAAAGAAGGAACAGACTTCAAACATTTATTTCTTATAAACTACAAAAAATAGAAACACAATTCCAACGTTCCTGGAAAGAGAAACGATTGACGTTTCGAACATGGCCGCAATTTCTCTAACCACGTCCGATGTTACCTGAATAACACCATTCCAGGACGTTGGATTGGAAGAGGAGGAGCAGAAGAACAATTTCATCACCGGTAGCCTCCCAGGTCACCAGACCTAACCCCGTGTGATTTTTATATGTGAGGTACGTAAAAGACCATTTTGTTATCCCCACTATGCATGACACTCTTGAATATCTGCGACACCGAATTCTTGAAGCGGTGAATTCGGTAACCAGAGACCAATTGAACCGTATGCGGCTAGAAATGAGCCACCGCTTTGATATTTGTCATGTAACACTCAGTGCTCATATTGAATGCATAAAATAGTGAAATTTTAAGTTTTATTTTTCCAGGGACATTAGCATTGTGTTTATATTTTTTGTAGTTTGAAATAAATAAATGTTTCAACTCTGTTCTCTCTTTCTGAATAGCCATGTATAGCTAGCTAACTAACTAATTAACGGGCTCTATCGAACCCGTAGGTTCATGGTCTCACAGAAATAAGCTCTCCATACGTTTGTATCCTGAGCTAATATTTTCCAATCAACCCCTATACTCTATTTCCCTCAAATCGTGGATAATGTTACTCTCCCAACTCATTCTTGGACTAACAACTGGGTGTTTTCCCTCTGGCTTGTCTACAAGAAGCTTCCATCCACCTCTTTCATCCCTTATTCGTGCCTCATGTCCTACCATTCGCAAGCTATGAGACCTAACTCTTCTTATTATATCTGGCTTCCTATACATATCATGTAGCTCACTATTATGTGCTTTTTTTTCAATCATCTGTCTATTCATCTCTTTTTTGGCCCAAAAAATGTCCTAACAACTTTATTCTCAAATACTCGTAATCTTCTTTCCTCTCTTAAAGTGAGAGTCCATGTTTCGCAACCATATAATATTCCTAATATATACTTTACAATTAAATCATCTCTTAAATTATTGGGAACGTATCCTATAAGATGTATTGTATTAATTGATTCAATATTTTTAATGTAGTAATTAATGGTAATATGAATCGATAGATATTATTTAAATTGGTGTCAAATTATATAACAATATGCACATAGGTAATAACTTGAGGTTATACATGATATGTTTTCCCTGCAATCCGACATTTTTTTAAAAATAAGGTCGCATAAAAATATTTTCTACATTCAACAAAATATATATAAATAAATCATTTTTAATTTGCTTACTTGTTATAGTAGCTACTAGAGGGCAGTGAAACCGAGTTCCTGCTACCTCTCGTAATAGAGGATATATAGGGTTTCCAGTATAAAACCGGACACTCTGCGGCTGGCAGAGTGAAATGCGGACGAGGAGAGAGCGCAGCCTGACGGGTGAAACCCCGTGAGGCGTGTCCGGTTTTATATTGGAAGCCCTGTATATATATATATATATATATATATATATATATATATATAACACAAATGTTTATGAAAGGATTGCTTCAACAGCGTAAGTGGTAGCGCACTAGGGTATAAATTCCACGTCTAAACATTTTTTTCCTTTTCATGGCATATATATATATATATATATATATATATAATGTTATAATTAAATATTTAACATTGAGCAATGCAAGCTTAATAAGGTATGATAAGAAAAATAAATGCCTGGACGGGATTCGAACCCGGATCTCTGAGTCTGTACCTCAGCGTGATGTAATGAATATCACGCTGAGGTACAGACTCAGAGATCCGGGTTCGAATCCCGTCCAGGCATTTATTTTTCTTATCATACCATATATATATATATGACATGAAAAGAAAAGTAAACACCTGAACCGGCTTTAGAACACAGTACCTCTAACTTGATACGTTAGTGCGCTACCAGTTACGCTATCAATGCATCCTAACACAAAAAAATATTTTTCCTTTTTTTATACATATTCTCTATAATTAGAAGTGATTACTTGTTATAGTAGCCACGAGAGGAAAGTGAAATAGAATTTACGCTACCTCCCATTAAAGAGTGTATATATTGAAAGGAACAATAAATGATTGTTCTAGGATGCCTGGATAACGTACCTAGTAGCGCATTAACATATCAAATCAGAGGTTCTGGATTCAAATCCCGGTTCAGGCGATTATATTTCGTTTCATGTTATATAATACCTTAGTGTTAAATGTCAAAATTTAATTAAAACTTCGAAATATATATATATATATATATATATATATATATATACTGGGGTTTTTCCTTAACTTAAGACAAATATCAGGAAAACTTCAAGGCTCAAACGGTGCCCGAAATCATATGGCCATCATCATCATCCTTATCATTATCATCATCATCATCACTATCCTTCACCGGTGTGGAAAGCAGCGGGAAGCTACCATACCTACAATTCCCTAGTAAAGCTGCAAGCATAGCATGAAAATGCTATGATTGCAGTGAAGGACCTGCCTTCGGTTAGAATTACTATGGATGGAGATATATACACTTCGTAAACTAGCGCACTGGGACTATAAATTCGATTCGCTGAATAATCCGCTCAGTTGATGCAGTTTCTGTATGACGGACATTTTATTCTGACCTGTCCGGGTACTTGAGCAATACTACGCCCATCCGACATAGCTCGAAGTATCATTTAACAACCCAAGTCTACCCACCACTAATATGGTAAAATTGTTATCGGTGGGGATTAACTCATTTATTGAATGGTAGCTTACCATAAAATAGTGCTTATGAAAGTATCTTAGCAGTGAAGTATAACCCAGGAATTGCCTAGCCGTGTGAGGGAAACGAGAAAAAAAAACTTGGTCAGTTGATCAACACAGGTTTTTAATTTCGGGACTTTCCGAATAGGAGCAACATGAGCTAGTGTCTGAATATTTACATAATTATGTTCTCAAAATCTATATACAGGTGACAATAAAATTCACTGACATATAATATACGAATGATTAAAATTAGACGACAAATTTCTTATTGCTTACATAGTGAACTTGATTACCATTACTTCCAACATTGAATAATATTTTAACAAATTTAATATATCAGCATCTATGCTACTCAATATATTGACGACATAATACATGATAATAATAATCAATGTGGCTTTAATGGAAAATGGTTTACTAAGGATAAGTGTTTTAGTATAATATAGACTCTAGAAATTAAATGGGAATATATTATTATTATTATTATTATTATTATTATTATTATTATTATTATTATTATTATTATTATTATTATTATTATTATTATTATTATTATTATTATTATTTCTTTTTTTTTGATTGGGGGTGAGCCTATGTAGGACTATGCAAAGTACTTAGAGGCGTTTACTTTGAGCTCAAATTGTTTTCATTCTTTTGCTATGAGCTTGTTTTCTATCATCTGTCCAAGTTGTTCAGTTTTTTCTTCGGTTTGTCCTCTTGGTCAACTTGCCACTTATTCACCTTAATTCTAAATATATCTCTGTTTGGGATATCTTCTTTAGTAATTCCTGTCAATTTTAAGTCCTTTTTGACTTCATCAATCCACTTCATAGTATCCATTGGTGATTTACTTCTGTTTTCGTATATTTCCATTATCCGTTTTGCAAGCATATTTGAGTTCATTCGTTTAATATGACCATAAAATTTTAACCTTCGTTTTCTAATATCACTATGCCTGGTTAGCTTACATGGGGGTTTGGTTCTGTATTAAGTAAGGGCTAGACTTAACTTCATGTAAGACACTAGGTTGGGGGTCCTCAACCCCGACACGGCGCGTCCCAATGGCTGCTAGGGGAAGTTCCTATAGATATACAGGACAGGTGCGAATAAGGCCTTGCCAAATAAGCACCCGCGGATCAAGTGAGGAGATCAACGGCTTCGACAGCGGAAGAGGATTTTTCCCAACGGCAGAGAGGGCGGATGAACCGGTTCTGGGACTAACCACTCCAGTCCTATGAAACTGGATTTCGGTCCAAACGTTGTGATAACTAAGTACTATGAAGCGTGAAAGGAAATAATTATTATTGTTATTATTATTATTATTATTATTATTATTATTATTATTATTATTATTATTATTATTATTATTATTATTA
The DNA here is from genome assembly GCA_030220185.1 of Diploptera punctata. Taxonomy (NCBI): domain Eukaryota; kingdom Metazoa; phylum Arthropoda; class Insecta; order Blattodea; family Blaberidae; genus Diploptera; species Diploptera punctata. Next base: position 16,054 of record JASPKZ010001213.1, on the reverse strand, counting down.
TTATTATTATTGAATCTACAAATATATTGAAACCCTATTTCGCCACAAAGACATGTTAGGGTTGTAGCTTACTATTACAATATTATTCTATACATTGTGAAACAAAAATATTATCTTATGGTTTTGAATGTGTGTTATGAATTACATAAATCATCTATAAGTGTTTTAGAAAAATACTACATATTGTTATAAATGTGTTTTATGAAGTTCATAAAATGTTTAAATAATTTGATTCTTACAAAATCACTTCACACATTGAGGCAGAAGCCTCATCATCATTTAAAAGTAAGTTTAAACGGAATCGTTGTCTTTCGAATATAGGACAATCAAATAAAACATGTTTTATAGATTGTATTGATTCTTGACATTTATAATTGTGATCACTGTCTAGGTTAATATTAAATCTCCTAAAATAACTTCCAAATTTTCCATGGCCAGTCATCAATTGTGTTAAAATGAAATTTGGAATAAAACGTTTTTCATTTAGCCCAAGGTGTACTGTAGGAGAGAAGAGCTCTTTAGTCAAATCTCCATTTGCACTCATTATCCAGTATTCATTCCAATTAGTGATGATATAGTCCAACAGTTTCGTTGTAATATAGGATATTGAAATGGGAATATTAAACATTAAAGAACATAACAAGAAGAGATACTAGATTGAAGTTTTATAAAACATTGGCAGTTCCTACATTACTTTATGGGAGTGAAACCTGGGTAATGACCAAAAAATTACAAAGTAGTATACAAAGTGCAGAAATGAACTTCCTTAGAAGAACAAAAGTCTGCACAAGAATGGATCGATTAAAGAATGAAGATATAGGAACAGAGTTAAATATATATCCATTAAATGATAAAATCAAAGGATATAAAGAAAAATGGTTTAGACATGTAGAAAGAATGAACGTAACAATATTACCGAAAGCAGCATTTAACTACAAGCCAAGAGGTTCACGAAATGTAGAAAGGCCAGTGAAATGATGGACAGAACAACTGTGAGGCGAAACAGGCATTTTGCTTGCCCGTGAAGTGAAGAAGAAGAAGAAGAAGAAATGGGAATATAATGGCACTGAACATCAACTATATTTACACTTTAGAAATCCATCAAATTCAATTAAGGGGGAGAAGTTATATACTATCCTGCTACAATTCAGACTTACTCGAATGTGTCTGAATGGCACAATGGATAGAGTGAGGGTAGACATTTTTATCTTCAGTTACCAGTTTTAGACTTAACTTAGAGTTCAGCTACTTAATTCATCACTCAGTGAGCAGTTAATATGTGAGTCATGTGATTAATTTACAACCTGCATATTTTACTCTTTTTTGTGTGGCATAATTCTCAGTAATTCATGTTTAATAATAATAATTCATTCTACAAAATTATTTGCGGCAATAAATCTTTAAATACACACCATTTACGTACGTTCAGTATATGAATAAACACTACAATCCTCGTTTTAAAATTAAATCTTGTTTGTTTACTTTCTTGCTTGTTACTTTTCGCGTATATTTTCTCTAGGGGATTGTGTTACAAAATACCAGCATGTTTTATTTATTACATTTTTTTTTATTTCAGTGTTTGTTTTATATGAAGTTTTAACTTCGGATTGTTGATGAACTTCCAGAGCTCAGATCGTGTTTCAGAAAACAAAATAAAAACATAATGCTTTATAAACATATGGAAACTATAGTATTGTATATATGTATGCGTATATGGGGTCAGATATAAATAGCAATATTATAACATAGTGTAAGGTTTGTGTTTCTACAAGAAAGAAAATGTTTTACAGACTATGTTTGAGATTACATTTTAAATAACACAATATATTGGACGTTTATATTAGTGCAAGAACCGAAGGGAGATCGACCTTCACCCGTCTGCTTACCGGATGAAACATATGTTTTATTAAATCTCAAATATACACGAATACATTTAGAAACACTTGCCTATTAAAATATGTCCATAGCTGTCTCTAATTAAAATTATTTTAATTAACTTTCTTTCGGATGCTTCACCCACTTGGTTGCCGAACAAATATTATTTGAACCAAGGGTTTGAAACAAAAAATATGCCTAGGTAGTATTGCCTATTCGTTTCTGGTCATAACTACCTGGCAAGCAGGTATAAACAGGTAAGTTAATATAGCTGACTGCACTGATCTGAACCAATCGAAATACATATCAAAACAAAGATAATTTAATTACAAACACGATGGAATAGTATTGTCTGCAATAAACCGGTCATGAAATAGTAAATTTTAAAAATCAGAGTGAACAAAGGTGCGTGAATCATCCGAAAAAAAGTACTTACGAATTTCCTATTCATCTTTTATTATTCTAGGAAGAAACGTAAGTTGAGCTCTAGCCACGAATAAAAAGAGAATAGATTCTATAATCACCATAATATCAAATATCAAATAATTTTAATTAAAAGTAACCATGAACACATTTTAATAGGCAAGCATTTCTGGATATATTTGTCTATATTCGAGATTTAATAAAAAAATATGCTTCATCCGATAAGTAGACGGGTGAAGCTCGACCTCTCTATGGATCTTTGTCTATATACGCAATAGAGTCTGTAAATAAAAGGAATGTATATTTTTAAAATGTATAATTTTTACCAACAAATAGGATCTCTTCAAAAATATTTGACTTACATAACAATATTGTTCATATTTTTCCCACATAAATAATATTTTATTCAGATTATCAACTCATAATTTTTTGTCATTTGTCCGTACATGAAACGCTTTTTCTCCATATTCACAGAATCTTTTGACTATTTTTTATCGTTTCTAGATCTGGATTGCTAGACATTTCTCTATTGAAATTATCTCACGCTGCACTTCTTATCTCGCTTGGAACTGCATGGGTATTTTTCACTGCCTCTTCAACACGTACACTAAGCGAATTCATAAGCAAATAGAATTTATGGTACCATTTTTTTTGGTTTATGGAATATAATATGTATTTTGTTAAATTGGAATAAATCAATTTCTGATGAGACCTATATTTAAAAGTATCGAACTGCAGTGACAACGAAGCATATATAACTGTAAGTCATTATCTATTTACATATTATTGTTTAATTTGAGATCAATTTCAATAATATCTGTCCATTATTTTATTGAAAATATTAAGGGGACTGGGTACTCTGAGATGACCAAAAATGACATTTATAGATTTTGGTATTAAAACTGTTACGAACTGTTGGTTTTCTTAGGATTTAAAGGAACTTTGGGACTTGGAATTTTGGTAGCATGAGGTTCTAGCCGAGCGTTAGTATGTGGATGTGTTAGTTATAAAGGCATACGTGTTTTCGAACATAAATAAATTAATTCTTAATGTTAACTATTTTATTTCTAGAGAATAATGATTAAAATTACCCTAAGTATTCTAACCCTAAATAACTAATCTAAGCTTATATTAAGAAAACCTACATTCGAACTGTCTTGAGTTTCGAGACATTTTAATAATTATCTAATAACTCTTACACTTTGAAATATACGTAGTATTAAAATATTTAAGATACTTGACTTCATTTCTAACTGTCCTAAATTGTATCAAGAAAAATGGTATGTAGACTTACCCATCAGAACACTGCTTCAACAGACACGAGTCCCCTATTTTGCAAGGGTTATATACTAAGCTTCTGACCTAGAGCTATAACTAACTGTACTAAACATTCCTATAGTCTAAATGCAGAGATTTACAGTTATCCTCGAAATACTTTGTTCCTGCCATAAGTCAAAATTCTGTCTTGAAATATAATATGCCTAAGTGCTTTACATTTCAATAACTGTTTTTGTATGGAATACATAAAATAATATATGAAATAATTAAATATCTATGTACAATAATCTATGTATTCGTAACAAAAACATTTGCTAAAGTTCCTAGTTTAAGAATATCTATACATTAATAGTGTTATGTTCATTTTTAAGCGTTTAAATTGGGTTTTAAGTACATGACGCATCGCTTTAAATGAGGCCTACCATGCCCCTCTTTGATTTCTCCTGAACTCCCTCGTCTTTCTCGCTTTCTATAAACGATAATAGATTAAGGCAAGTTTTGTTTTACGATTGTGAGTTCGTTGAGTACACTGTAGCAATCTATCGAATCGTTGATCTTCCAATCTAACATGGTAGAATTTTGAGAAGAAGAAAAATTGTTGTGTGAAAAATAAATAGTTTTATTAAAAAGTAAGTTTTCTTTCAATTAGAAGTTGACAGGTTTTTTATTAAAATGCCTAGAAGCACTACGGATTATAAAAGAATAACATTTCATGGAAATCAGTACATAAAAATAAAAAAGAGATCACTAACCTCGAAACACCACGTGGACCTCCACAAGAGTGTAAAGTTGAGAGTTCTTCCGAGAAGAAACTTTATTATAAACAAGAGAGTGACGTAAATATTGTGAATAATTTAGATAATAGTAGTATACATAATAGTGGTAGTGATGTAAAGAGTGAAAGTAATGTTATTGTTAGTATAGATTTATTGTCCAGCTTTGTGAACAACAACACAATATGTAAATATTGCAAATCAGAAGGATCTCTACATATATCTGAAAATATTAGTGGTAGAAGAGGGCGCTGTTCAGAATTGGTAATAAAATGCACAAACCGTGATATAAGCAAAACAACAAACATCAGAATGCACCACACACAAATATCATGATGTGAATGTAAGGCTTGTGTATGGTCTTCGTTGCATAAGAACTTCAAAATTCAGTGATTATACTGAATTTCTCTCAAGAAATCTGAAAGCTGTGACCAGTGGTTCTATGATAAGTGCTGCTATGGAGGCAAAAATAAAAGTGAAGGTAATGGAGATATTACTATAGCCGTCGATGGTCCATGGCAGCGAGGGGACATTTTTCATACCATGATATTGTTGCTGCAACTTTCATTACAACAGGTAATTCATGTAATAATGGGTTTATACCAGAATTTTCAATAATTAAAATTTAAAATTGAATTTTATAAAATCTTAAATTAATGAGAATTAGATTCTTAGTTCAAATTCCATAAATTAAAAAAGTTTGCTTAATTGTTTAATATATATCTCTATAATTTTGCTCATAACAGTAATTCATTATAGTTAGAATATGTTTGCAAAATTCTGTTTTTTTTACTGCAAATGGTTTGTGAAAAAAGGTTAGGGCACGTACGTTACTCTAGATTTAATAAATTTTCATTGTAATTACGATGAAAGTTAAAAGTTAAATTATACCTGTTAGTAGGGACGTCGACCTCAACTTTGTTAAATATTGTATATAGTATTAACTGGAGCGCTTTCGGAAGTTATCTTCCATCTTCTGCAGGTTGAGCTTCCGCTACTCGTTGTTGTTGTGTTCGGTGATCAACGGTTTGTAGCAGCAACTGACTTGTCTTTAACGATCTCGTATAATGGGTTTGACTGGGGTGCGTTCTCATTAAGAAGTGAGAACGCACCCCAGTCAAACCCATTATACGAGTTCGTTAAAAACAAGTCAGTTGCTGCTACAAACAGTTGGAGTATACATCACCGAACACAACAACAACGAGTAGCGGATGTTCGACCTGCAGAAAATGGAAGATAACTTCCGAAAGCACTCCAGTTAATTTTAAATACACTATTTAACAAAGTTGACGACGACGGAACCTACCAACAGGTATAATTTAACTTTTAACTTTCATCATATTACTTCACCTCGACGGAATTTGATATGAATTTTGCAAGTATTGATTCATTGTAAATGTTCATTCAATTACAACAGGTGAAGTCGAAGTGCTCTCAAACTACTGTAGGGGTCGCAGCAGTGGTGTAGAGAATCACAGATGTGTGATGGTAAGAGTGGGAGCATGCAAGCAGAGAGTGCTAAGGAAATATTTCAGCGATCGCTTGGTGATCGCGTGTGTAAGATACACTAAGTACGTTGGAGACGGAGACTCAAAAGCTATTAAAACTGTATTGGAAAGTGTCATTGTGAAAGTGTCATTGTGAAAGTGTCATTGTAGAAAAACGTGAATGTGTAGGCCATATGCACAAGCGAATGGAGACTAGATTAAAAAGAGTAAACTAAAGGGTCTAAAGTTAAGCGACCTTAAAAGTGTTGGAGGACCAGGTCAACTAACTGATGCAGAGATCAATAAACCCCTAACTTATTATGGCCAACCCATCAGGCGAAATGTGAATGACCCGCAGAAAATGAGAACAGCTGTGTGGTTATTGTTTTTTGATAAAGTTTCCACCGATCTGGATCCTCAACACCAACTCTGCCCCAAGGGACCCGATTCATGGTGCTGCTATCAGAAGGCTGCAGCAATTGGGCAATTGTGGCATCACAATAATTCTCTTCCCAGTGCAGTGATGGATGCCATAAAGCCCATATTCAGGGAGCTGAGTAGTCCAGATCTTCTCAAAAAAATATTTTAATATGGGCACACGCTGAACTAAAATGAGAGTTTTAATAGCTGCATATGGAAGCGTGTGCCTAAAACTGTGACTGTTGGACATGACATCATACGTGTGGGTGTGTACGATGCTGTGTTGACTTATAACAATGGGGCTGCACCTAGACTGCTGGTCTTCAAAAGATCTGGGGCTCAAACCAGGGTCAAATACAGATAAGGCATTACGTCACATCGACAACGTTCGGCGTTATCATGCACGTAGAGCAACCGAAGCTTCAATTAAGCAAGTCAGGACAAAGAGAAGGCAAGAAAGGATGCAGAAAGAGTCCACAAATCAGGAGCCAGAAGATTATGGTTATAACCCTGGAATGTATTGATTTAAGTTCGGACAGGGATTATTGTATGCCCCAATGTTGGGTGGCAATATGGGATAGGATTATGGGTCAATCCCAGGTTTGTTTGATTAATAAAGGATTTGGTAGGCGCCGGATTTATATAGGACTTCCCCCGTTCTCTGGGGAATTTGGGTACTCGGTTTGCTCAGGTTTAAATATCGGTAGGCATGAGGTTCTTATTCAGGGATTCCACGAGGCCTTCGTCGGGCAGAATTAATTGTGTCGAATACATTGTGTTGAATGTAATTTATTATGTCTTGAAAAACACTCGAAATGGATAACACTGTACATGTTTTAATTATATTCCCTCGCACTGATCTCACAATCGGCGATGGCGTTTATCATGGGTTTGCTATCGGTCGCGAGAACTGTTATGCCTTTTTAAAGCTCACTCGGGGACACTCTAGTTTTACATTGAGATTAATAAAAAAAGATTAAGTCCACAAAATCGAAATACTTCCGTGAAAATTCTACGTCCTTAAATTCAAGTTACCACTGGTGACCATGCTACCAGTGTTTGATGATGACGTTGGGCCAGGCCCGGAGCACAAGCACAAGTGTGTGAGGTTCGTCTCTCTCGCCTATTACGTAAATTATGTTCTCCCACTATATCCACCTCGTGGACCTGAGATCAGCGCTTAGGTGCACGTAACAAATAATATGATTGGTTAATGTATCCTTATAGTATAATCTGAGAAGGGGTTACAATTTTGTTATTTGTGATTTTGCCGTCGGAAGTTGGGCCCTATCCGTGCTAGCTTAACGTACACTCGGGTCACAAGTTTGCTACTTAGGCCACTGGGTTTTTCCTAATTCATTGATCTTTACTTCTAGTAGGCCCTAACGCTAGAGTGTTCTCCCTTCCCACACTTTTTACTAGCGTTGTTTGCCCCAAGTTGAAATCCGCGGTGATATATTCAGTTATTGCGTTATGACTGTCAACATAGAGCTGTTAAGTTCTGCCTCACAAGAGATTGCCAGTTAAACCCTGAGAATAAGGATTTTGTCAACATTCTAACTCTTGTATATGTGTCGATCACTTCCGCCTTCAGAAAGAAAGAGTTGCATTACCTGAGTTAGCTCTACCTTGTTAATGAGTAGTCATTTAGTTCCCATTAATGCTAATTTCGTCGGATTATTCGACTTGCCATTTATCCTTTCATAATCGTATTCTACTCGCTTTCCTGACTGATTTAAGTATACTCATGACCTAAGCCTGAAAACTGCTCCCTCAATGGTATTTCTAATTGTTTATGAATTGTATTGACTGGCATTGGAATTTATTAATTTACTCAGTTACTCTGCTCGAAAGAGTCTCAGTGAATGACTGGGTACGAAGTGTACATGTAGTTGTCTTTATTTGACATCCGTTTTCTCAACTTTGCATTTTTCCATGTTTACGAATTCTACCTGTTGCTCAAAACTATTACTGATCCATCCACCCATAGTAATTCTACTCGACGGCAGGTCTTTCACTGGAATCATAGCATTTTCATGCTATGCTTTGCAGCTTTACTAGGAGATTATAGGTGTGGTAGCTTCCCGTTGCTTTCAACACCGGTGAAGGATAATGATGATAATGATAAGGATGATAATGATGGCCGTATGATTTTCGGGGACCATTGGGTCCTAATCGTCTTGACATTTGTCTTACAGGTGAGGAAAACCCCGAAAAAACCTCACCCAGGAAGGCTGTCCCGACCGGGGATTGACCCCGGGCCCGCTGCGTGATAAGGCAGCATGATACCTCGAGACCACAGCGGTGGACCTATTAAAGATGGAAAGCTGAAATTTTGCACACTCCTATTTCAAGTGATAATATATTTTAACTACCACGTTCAGGAAGTTCCATTCAAAACTGCAGATCTTATAGTAAAAAAATGAAAAAAGTTAAAAGATTTTCAGAACAATAATTTTCATAAATAAAAAACAAAATTTATGCTTAACTACTACAGATATCTTAATGATTCTAGCCATCAGAGTAGTTAATTATACTTTGAATGTGCATAAAAAGTTGTGATTATTTCCTGCAAGTAGCTAATTAGGAAAAGGTACCTAAAGTCACCTATGTTTTAAATGAAATTTGAATGAAAAGTTTCTGTGTAAAATATATTTTTTGAATCAAGTATCAGGGCTAGAATAATAAACTAACAACTGTAATAATTTGAGAGATATTGTGTTCACGGTGAAGACGTTAGAAGTAATTAAGCTTAGAAATTACAGAGATAGAGCACATTTACTTTATATTGTATAATATCCATACGCTCAGACTATCCTGTCCCCTTAAATCAATTAAACTCATATATCATATTGGATACATTGCCAATTTAAGGATTAATTAAATTGTATGGTGTACATTGCGAAAAACCAAACATGGAGGATGATTGAGTCAATTTTTATTTCGGGTTTCCAAGTACACCCCCCCCCACTTCTGAATGTAGGATTTTGCTGATTTCTGATAATTCCTTCCTCTGTTTATTTGTTTATTTTGAAAGCATATATTGAGATTCGTTGTGAAACTTGGAAATTTGAAAATCCTAGAGCGATTTTAAAAATTTTCGTTCAAGTCCGATATGTCTGGTTTTCAACTAGCAATAATCGCACCTCGGTCAAACCTCATTGGTTACGATATTGCCACTACCTGCACAAAATGAACAAAACTGCTTCACCTTATTGCAACTGCCCAGAAAAATCACTGCAGACGGCCCACCATCTGATGACTGAATGCAACATGTTCTCCAGAGATCGACCAGCTATACTACAAATTGCTACTCTGCCAAATATTCTGAAGTTCCACTTTAACACAGTCAACGTTGCAGAATTTCTTACGAGGATCTTCCGTCAACTACAAGAACAACTAGAACAATAATTGAACAATGTAAAACTGTAAATATCCCGAGATATACCATTGGTGAAACACGGGTTGTAACATATATGTAAATAAAAAAAAATATGTGTGGTTAAACCTCGACCTTATTTGTTAATTAATTCTTAAATACGGTACCAAGTTTGTTTTCGATTAAACAAAATCACTGCTAGAACGTTAGCGGACACATACACAAACACACACACACACACACCCAAATATCCAAATACACACACATACATACATACATATTGTGACAGAATATATGGGTTAGATGGGATTTAGGGCGTTAGGATTTAGAAAGGATTCCTCTTCTAATCGAGGACTTCGGGTAGCTCAGTGGGTTGCGGTAGGATGAGGTGCTCTTGGTCCCGGGATACGCAAGGATTGTGCGGACACGATTCTATCGCGTTGATAAAAGACGACAAGTTGGAGATTCAATAATAACTTTATTTTCATTGCACACACAATAAAACAAATCAAGGTATGTACGATTGGCGCTATCATATGACTACACTTTAAGTTGAATAGACGGTTGAATTCTTAATTACACCGCGCCTATTTTATATTTCGATGGTCGATAAACTACGAATATATGTGCTCGCATTAGCACGATGAATATGTTCAGTTTTTTCACAAGAAGAGAAGTTTTACTCGTGCCATTGGCACCACGAGAAGAGAAGAAGTACGAAGTGAAGTTTAGAAGTGAATTTTTGAAGTGACTTTTAGTCTGTAAATTTTGTTATTCGCTTAACACTTACCCCCACTCAATATAATTTGCGACCATATGATAACGCCCACCTTAAAATAAAATACATTAAACCAATTGGTGCATTTGTCTAGAATTTCGGGTGGTAGGGTTCTGGACCCTTTGGTTCGTTGTGACGTCAACAAATGTTAGAGGACACTCCTATTTTGGTTGGCTAAAATTAGGACTTAAGTTTACACAAGTAGCCCGGCAATACCGACTAATTTTGTAAAAAGCTTCTAGAATTTTCTAGAACGTTCTGGTGGCTTCGTTCACCTTTAATTAGTTTGAATCATTTTATGTCAAAATACCTGTTTACTCGGTTTCCCAAAATTTCATGAATATTTTTTTTTATTGAATTTAGCTGTCAAGAGTACGTTGCCAGTTCTAACAGGCGTCTAATCCTCTGCACTGAAAATTATTCTTTTTGATCTTTATCTGTTCAACGTGTGTCTCGAGCACATCAACATACAATAGGGTGCGTTACAGACATCAATCAGTCTTTTCCCTATATCAGTCATAACTGAACGTTCTTAATTCATTTTACGGAATCATTTAATAAAAAAATAATAATTTTATAATTATATTCTATGTATTTTTCTGATTTGTTTAAAATATAAATAATGAAGGTGTTTGTTCAAAGATTTATTTAATGAATTAAAATTATTTATAAATGTATTTACTCTCGCCCGACTATTAATGATGGGCTTCTCATTTAGGGAGGAGGCTCAGTGAAATTCGCGCCTCAATACATACACATATATACATAGTAAGGACGTACCGTGAGTTTAATATGAGTTGCATTGTTTGAAATAAATAGTGCACTTCGCTTCTCGATCATATTAATACATATTCCCCCCCCTTTTTTTTCTTTACGGAAATCTCGAGTAGCATTTTAGGCCTACTAAACGGTTATGATAAAATTATGTCATTTTTGTGCATGTTATGATCCGGACTTTCATTCATATAGTTCCATATTTTAACCGATTTCTATTATTATTTCTTGTGATTTTTAATCGATTTTCATATTTTTTACCAATTGAGAAGGCTGTATATAAAGTTGTCATATTAAAAATATTATACGGACATCAATTTAGTTTGTACGTTTCTCAATGTCAAGAGCACAATTACAGTTTACAATTTTTCGTTTATTTAATATAATAATCTTCCTATTTATATTGCTAGCGCGAAATGTTTATCTCCGTTAAGAAAACTGATTAAAGCATACGGTTTAGAATAAAATGGAAATAGAATTAATTTTCTATTAACTGTAGCCTGAACTGAAAAGAGGACGGCATGTTAACCTCTATAAATTGAACGAAACCGGTAATAATCAAAAGAAAATATCCCAAAATACGGCACCCTCAAAGTTAATGCCACTAGAGAAATTACGCTTGTTAAATAGTCTATTTAGAGGGTAATAGGCTCATTGTACAGTACTTCTGCACAAACAATTCTTCAAATGTTGTATGTAATATTTTTTTTTTGTATTATATTATTTTGTGTTTTTATTTTTCCATCTCGGTGGCATACGAATTGGACAAACAAGTAAGTAATGGTCTGATTCGATTACAGGTCCTCTGTAAACTCTTGTATCAAGAACTTTAGATGCTAATTTTTTTATTACGTATAGCATAGTCAATTATTGATTTAAGACCCCTGGCTTCCCATGTATCCTTGTGGTTAAATACTAAGTTCATTATTGTAAATTGGTCATAGTATTAAATTATGAAACCATCCCTTGTACAAAAAAACACAAGATTACGTTTATATAACACTTTGGCTAGACCAGTGTTGACCTATGGTAGTGAAGCATGGACACTAAAAAAACAACATGAAAGCAGAATTGCGGCTTGTGAAATGAGATTCATGCGCCGAACAGCGGGTTACACGAGATGGGATCGGAAAAGGAACACTGATATCTTAAAAAGAATTGAAGACTACGCCAATTTTGGAATATATTAAACAGTACCAACTAAATTGGAAACACCATCTTGAAAGAATGAGTTCAAATCGGATCCCCAAAGCTGTTTATAATTATATACCAAGAGGACGAAGATCACTGGACCGTCCTATGAAACGCTGGATGGAAAATTTTCTATAGGATCGTAACAGGCCTTAGCCTAATACTTGGAAGGAAGAAGAATATATTATTTTGTATTTATAATAATAGGATCAATTAAAGCTCTTCTAGATAGGCATATAGGCATATATATATATATATATATATGTGTGTGTGTGTGTGTGTGTGTGTGTGAATCTGTGCGTGTGTGTCTGTGTATGTTTGTGCGTGTCAGTACTGTCCTCCACCGATGAGTTTAGCGCTGGGAGGTACGGTATTCTTGCCATTCGGTTTATTACTCTTGCAAGTAGTTTCTTTTGTTCCTACAGCCGAGTAGAAGGGAAGTATTATTCATTCACAAATATGCAGTTTTCAGTTTACGGTTTTCTGTGACTGTGTCTTTCGTAAATAGGGCGAATATTTTTAATATGATTGTACTTCCTTCCTGACTGATGTTGTCACCCAGTATCCATCCCCACACCACATTACTTTGAGCGCTAAACTCGTCAAACGAGGACAATATGTAGGCCTATATTCCAGAAAAACTTTTTTCTTGCTAAGATTTCTTGACCGGTTTAGTTAGATAAATCAATAAGATTCGTGGTGAAGTTCCGTTGAGGTGTTATTAAAAAATTAAAATATAAAATTATGAAATATTTACCAAAAAGGTCCATCTCCTCATCGTTGTTAGTTATAATAATCAATAACATCGAATAAAATAACATTTTCAATATCAAAGGAGTATATAAATTGACATGTAGAGATTGTAACACATTTTATATAGGAAGAACAAACAGAAATTTTAATATCTGATTTAAAGAACATTTTGACTTTATTCACGCATAAGGAAAATAAAGTTATGCAAAACACGTTATCCATCAAGGACATCATATGTTAGATATTGAAAACACCCTAACAATAATGCACAGAGCTAAGATAAACGTACTAGAGGAGATGGAAATTTTGAAGGCAGTTAATAACGACCATCCGATAAATGAAAGTGTACATAGTGCGTGTAACCCCCTCTACCAGATCTTCAGTAAAACGCCAGTTTTGAATTCTGCTGATGATGGGACTAGTTCCGAAAGCGCTACAGGTAAATAACTAATAAAATTGAGGAAACGGACCTTTTTTATGTAAATATTTCATAATTGTCTATTTTATTTTTAACATAATTCCGCTTATTTCCTATTGATACCAGTGAGTGAGATGTGGTCAACACATAGCCTCACATAGACAACTAGTGGGCAATTAATATATTACATGGATGGCGAAATGTGGCTAAATTTTGCACCGAGACACTAAATGAGGCTTGAGGCTCTTTCACGAAATTATCTTGAAAACATCCTAACAATAATGCACAGAGCTAAGATAAACGTACTAGAGGAGATGGATATTTTGATGGCAGTTAATAACGACCATCCGATAAATGAAAGTGCACACAGTGCGTGTAACCCCCTCTACCAGATCTTCAGTAAAACGCCAGTTTTGAATCCTGCTGATGATGGGACTAGTCCCGAAAGCGCTACAGGTAAATAACTAATAAAATTGAGGAGACGGACCTTTTTTTATGTAAATATTTCATAATTGTCTATTTTATTTTTAATATAATTCCGCTTATTTCCTATTGATATCAGTGAGTGAGATGTGGTCAACACATCGCCTCACATAGACAACTAGTGGGCAATTAATATATTACATGGATGGCGAAATGTGGCTAAATTTTGCACCGAGACACTAAATGAGGCTTGAGGCTCTTTCACGAAATTATCTTGAAAACATCCTAACAATAATGCACAGAGCTAAGATAAACGTACTAGAGGAGATGGATATTTTGAAGGCAGTTAATAACGACCATCCGATAAATGAAAGTGCACACAGTGCGTGTAACCCCCTCTACCAGATCTTCAGTAAAACGCCAGTTTTGAATCCTGCTGATGATGGGACTAGTCCCGAAAGCGCTACAGGTAAATAACTAATAAAATTGAGGAGACGGACCTTTTTTATGTAAATATTTCATAATTGTCTATTTTATTTTTAATATAATTCCGCTTATTTCCTATTGATATCAGTGAGTGAGATGTGGTCAACACATCGCCTCACATAGACAACTAGTGGGCAATTAATATATTACATGGATGGCGAAATGTGGCTAAATTTTGCACCGAGACACTAAATGAGGCTTGAGGCTCTTTCACGAAATTATCTTGAAAACGGCCTAACAATAATGCACAGAGCTAAGATAAACGTACTAGAGGAGATGGACATTTTGAAGGCAGTTAATAACGACCATCCGATAATTGAAAGTTCACACAGTTCGTGTAACCCCCTCTACCAGATCTTCAGTAAAACGCCAGTTTTGAATCCTGTCCCGAAAGCGCTACAGGTAAATAACTAATAAAATTGAGGAAACGGACCTTTTTTATGTAAATATTTCATAATTGTCTATTTTATTTTTAATATAATTCCGCTTATTTCCTATTGATATCAGTGAGTGAGATGTGGTCTACACATCGCCTCACATAGACAACTATTGGGCAATTAATATATTACATGGATGGCGAAATTTGGCTAAATTTTGCACTGAGACACTAAATGAGGCTTGAGGCTCTTTCACGAAATTATCAATATTTCACAACGAGACTCAGTATATGATATTAAAATCAAACGAGAAATTTATTTTCCAAACATTACCGAAATCCGATTATCAGTACTAGTGGTTTATCTGAAACCAGAAATTAAAAATTTCTCTAGCAAACTCATATTTATTTCGTTGCAATGTATAAAATGCAGTTTAATTAACCATTAAATTCGCAATGTTTCCTACAAGATACATTAGTACAATTTTTTATTTAATACTTTAGTAAAATAATAGGGAAATGAACGGGCATATATTATTTAAATGTGTGTCTAATTATAAAATATGCAATTAGATAATAACTTACGATTATGCATGATTTATTTTCACAGCAGTCAGGCATTTTAAATTATATGGCATCATAGTTGACTGGGATCGCAGCTTCGAATGCTGGTGTTTTCGGAGGGTATTGGTGGTGGGCCTCACCGTGATTTTTCGGGTTTTTTCCTCGGGTTCTCCCGTTTCCCGAATTTCGTCCCACCAACACTCACTAATCCTGATTTCTCGCCCATTCTGTCGTTTTGATCTCCATTCATTCATTTTAATATAACTCCATCACCAACTCATTTCATTTGGGTATAAAATAGTCCGGTTTAGTAAACCTGGTTTCTAAAATATGTGGATATAGTAAACAAAATGTGGGGCACACCCTTATGCTTCCCTAGTGACTTTCAAGCCTATGTCCAACTTGGGCCAATAAGGTTCTGAAAGGAAGGAATGTATCCCCTCTGTGAGCTTCAGCTTGGCTAATCAGAACATCCATATCATACTACACTACCTCAGACATTATATTTATTTCAATTGATTGCATAAAGTAAATGTGGGGTAACACACTGAAACATAAACTCTGTTTGCCTTTTAAGGATCTTCAAAACTTCTAAGTTGCTTGGCTCGAAAAGAAAGTGATGTTTGTCTCCTTTTCCCTCTCTTTCTCTCTCTTCC